>JAZEWU010000001.1:4131852-4146518 GCA_036362915.1 Geotria australis
ATTCAAACTGCTGGTTTCAGTTGTATACTATACTATTGTCAACATATTTGAGGGATGCAGGTGATACAGAATCAAGCTTGTATTCATAAACAAGGGTAATGATAATAATCCTGTGGTTAGCTTTCTATCGCACGTATGATTACTGATGAACCAGTGATTATCAGTGGCCACCGTTAACAATCAGAGTGATTTTAGTGCCGTTGCATTGTTGGCTTAATAATTAACGAGTTCCTGAATGTACTAATAATTGCAGAACAGAATTTATTTTAAGCTCTGAAATGTGACTGACAACCACAATGCCTGCTTAATTCAATTTTCGTTTGAAGTGTTTTTTTTTCAACTAAGCAACAGTGATGCAGTGGTTGGCGTGCAATGTGCTATTAATCCGGCAACCGGAGTTTGATTCCCGGTCATGGCTAACATCAATGGTGAGTGCTATCTGAACCAGTTCTACGATTCTCTCCGTGTGCGCGTGGGTTTTCGCCGGGCACTCCAGTTTCCTCCCACAGTCCAAAGACAAGTTGCTGCATAGGTTAATTGGCCTGTGGGCTAAATTTCCCCGGTGCCCTGTGATGGACTGGCTTTCCATACTTGGTATAGCCCTGCCTTGCGCCCTGTGTCAGCCGGGATAGGCTCCGGCTCACCACAACCCTGTACAGGATTAAACGGTTTCTCACAATGATGAGGTATATTTTGCGCAGAATCAACTAACATTAATCGTGTTGGGTTTCCAAGATTGTGCGGCACAGCACTGATGTGTTTCGTGGCTGTACCCTGTGTTGTTCTGGGCATCGTGCCTTGGGAGCTCCTTCAGGAAATGAACGTTTGGTTCAAGAAGTTGAGTCAAACGGCAGTCATCATGCCCAGCAAGCCGAGGTGCAAACCGAACAAACATCACGGAGTTGAAATCGACTACTGAGACTTCCACTCAGCTTCATCACTACACTTACACATTTTTTTCACATGACCTAAACTCATAAACAGAGCTTCACTATGGATAACATTGGTCATGAAAGCCTACGAGTTAATCCCAATCGTTATCGAGGAAACCTCGAGTTGTTAGAGCAATGACATCCGTGGAAAAAAAAAACCATAAACTTTTTAGTAGTTTATTTTTCAACTTACTTTTTGTTCTGATTTTGACCCTTACCACTTGCATCTCAGAATTTCCCCCAGGTGTCTTCTGCAAAGGACACAGTATCCATAATCTATAGGATAATGCAATATGAATTTATAAACCACAGTCTATTACCACCAGTTTCTGTCCAATACACCAGGCTGGGGGTATAAGGAACTGATTTTTGTGACAGCACCGCTGGACCTAATTAATTGGATTTTGCGTTAAAATATGCTGCAGTAGCAGTGTTTGTATTCAGAGGAGTCATTGACACAAAGTGGTATCTCCCAACGGGAGAAACGATATCCTTCAGATCCAGCCCTGGTGCTTTGGTGTGGGTCACACCACCGCGTACAAAGGACTCTTATTATTCTGTCTGCTTGTGTTATCCATCACTCTCTCTCCACTTGCAGACTCTACACTAATCTCAAAACACTCGTGTGCACTGTGGCCATGGTACTGGCCAAAGAAAACCCCAAACATTTTGGGTTTAACCCACCACCAGAGCAAAACACCATAAACAATAAACACTCCGCACACAAGCGCCAGTTAGAATCTTACCAAACATCATGATGGAAACATTATAATGCGATGAATATGGCGGAGGAAAAAAAACATTACGCTGTTTGTAAACGCATAAAATCCCACCGGGTTTACTAATGTAATTACACAACAACAAGTGATGGTGTTTGACAGGCATTTATTGCGGTCACATGAGTTTAGTAAGCATATTAAAATATATATTATTTTCATCTGTGTCAAGGATATGCTATCGGATCACATTTGCACAAAATGAAAGGAATGTTGTTTTTTGACAAGCCCAGTCTTTGAGTCTGTGTCCTTCTCAAATGTAATATTGGCATTTTCATTCAACACCAGACATAGTATGTATCGAGGGGTTCACAGTGAAGGTTGGTTTAAAGCAGAGAACAGTTAACAGAATGCAATAGCAGTAGACGGGTTATTATTAACTAAATGTATATGCCTTGATCTTAAACGCAGAAACATGTCCCAACTTAAGAATTGACCATAATTTAAACGGTTAATGATTTAGAAAATATTGCCCTGATGCATTTTCTGAACTAGAATGTGCAACGAGATGTCTTTAGAGCATCGGATAATCAGTTATTCTCCCCCAGAGCACACGTGACTACAAATTATTATTTCATTGGTACACAGCACATTTAAATGCAATAAGCTCTATACAGGAAAATGTAAACATTAAAAATACCTAGGTCTCTAAATGGCAATCACTTCACGGATTCTCATTTTGAGGCCTGGATATTTTTTTCCCCCTGATTATGTTTGGCGTATTTCCATATGGAACGTTACCGTGTTTATTGTTAACGTTGATTGTGAGAATTGCCCCTGCAACTTGCTGGTGATCTGAAACAGTAATACTGATCAGTGCGTCGTTAAAACGCTCGCGCTCCACGTTACAGTTGTATTTCTTTGGCCCGTGACGGGTTGGTGGAGGGTTTGACGACACATATTTGGTTAGGTCATGACATGGCCTAACCCAGAAATAATTAACAATTGTTAATTATAATATTGGTCACAAAAAGTCACACGTATTGACGTTGGATTTGCTGTAGGGATTTTTTGACCACATATTTACTAGGCCATAAACACTGTCCTTTATTTCCTGGCCAATGTCCATATCTCTATTTTCAGTTCACATAAATAACAACTAAAATAGTGAAATACGCAACTCGCATTTTCTATCACACTTGGCATGCCACAGATCACTCAACAGCAATGGGACATCTTGTGATGGCATGTTAGGCTTCACACAATATGGATCGACATCAAATTCGGCATGCATACCAATAGGAGGAACATTATGTGTAACAGAGACAGGGAGAAAACATGTTTACGTCCCTTGGCCATTAAATGTTCCTTGTGCTAATGAGTGCCGCAGATGAGTTTTGGGCTCCGCTGCTCCGCTGCACTCTGGGTTCATCCCCGTCAGTCTACTCATTCTCAAATTTCCACAAATATAGTAGTGCTTATTCAAGTGCTGGCAAAAGCAATGGGACGTTGCTGTGGTGTAACGGTTAGCACACTGGTCACCTGCTTCATATCGTGGCACCTCTGCCCATCCTAGTGATTAATTCCTCCATCAACATTTTACCTGGCAGTGAGTTTGAAAGACAACAAAGAAGGGAAAAGCCGACCGGCAATACATCTGCAGAAAATGAGTTGCTTTCATTCCTCCTCTAACAAAGGTATCAGGGATAGTTGTGCAATATCGCACTAGTTCATTATCGCAATACAGATAAAACTTACATCCGGCGAATTACATTAAACAGAAAAAAACGATTGAAATGCCGTGTTCTGACTATACAGTATATACATTAATGTCGTGTTCGCTCTCTTAATGTGCAATAAGCTTCCTCTATGTTCCCATCGCAATGTTTAACTGTTTTAATTACCTTGTATCTTTTTACGTATGTGGTCACTTATGTGCAATGCGGTGTGTAAATGTTTATTTTTTTGTTGTTGGTTACTTTGTTGTTTTTATATTTTTATTTATTTTCGTCAATTCGCGTGTTTGTTGTGTCGCAAAAATCCTGTAAAGAGCTTGCAAGCTCACCCGGTATTTTTCTGCCATAAAAAGAAACTGTGCTATAGTGGGGTGACAATGCCGGCTTCGCTTAGTGTGCAACAACTTTCAATGTCACAATACGTACATTAATGACATGAGTGATATATCCCTCGTGCCGATTACAGTGATAGCGTTGGCCTGTTGCTGTGTTTGCTCATGAGTGATCGCATGCCTAATCAGCTGGAGACGAGATGACTTGGCGAACGCATACATTTCAGTCGGTGCGCCCGTCCCACTACGAATGAATTTGAAATGTGTCTGCAGAGTTGAAACAGAGTGTGTTTACATCCCACATGGCATAAAATATCACTCACTGATGGCTGTTAAAGGATGTAATCTGGCCTCTGCGACGTGTTATAAATGTCAGCATTACAAATAGCGCACGACTGTGAAACCATGCACAGAGCAGAATGAACAGAAGCAACTGCAGAGACAGTATTTACTCGTGTAATGAAAATGCCTGTAACACGCACACTAGTTTTGTTCCCACTGCCACTTCAAGTGTTAAAACGCAAAACAGGATGAGCTCAAGTGATACGACTGCATGTCTCGGCTGCTTGATTGTATTAATAGGTGCAACGTGGTATGCATACACCAGGGACTCAATTACAGGGTGTCTTTGCAGTTGTAACATCTGCGCCTCACGGAATAAAAAGTCCCGCCAGAGGTCGGTTCGATTCCCCCCTCGGGCGATTTTCTGTGTGGAGTTTGTGTGTTCTCTCCCCCTGTTATGCGTGGGTTTCCCCCACTCTGCAGGTTACTTCGCGCCACTGAGTCCCTTCTCTCTTCAAATAAATACCTTCGAAATTGAATGCATATTAATGTTACTATTAATAATCACAAGAATATATATGTACAAATCAGGTGAGAGCTTGCAGGGAAGCAAAGAGCCCGATGAAGCTATTAACCTTAAAAGTTAGTTGTTAAAATACTTTCCCTCCCTCCCCATGGTGAAGGCATTATGCCAACTGTGTCTCACGCTCGCTTTGGTCGTCAAATGCAGAAATCTTGTGCTACGCTGCTGCACGATTCAAACTGTCACTTTCCATATTTACCAACACACTATTCGTCACTTGGTTGGTGTGTCCGCGTGGGTTTTCGCCAGTCACTCCGGATTCCTCCCACAATCCAAAGACATGCTGCTGCATAAGCTAATTGGCCTGCTCACTAAATGTCCCCCTGTGCCCCGTTATGGAATGGCGTCCAGCCCTGGGTATGGCCCTGCCTTGCACCCTGTGTCTGCCGGGATAGGCTCCGGCTCACCGCAACCCTGTGCATGATTAAGCAGAATCTGACAATAAATGAATTATTCGTCATAAACACTTATATGGTGCTAATGGACGATGTGACAATTTGCACTTCACTCAGCTTTCTTCGCTGTATATTTTGATCAAGGGGCAGAAATAAGGCAGTGGGTTATTACGCGAGTACTTCACATGAGCATCAGTCAGCAGCAAGCCTGTTTGACCGTACTTTAACACGCTCTCAGGGCGGGTTGGTGAAAGGAGCACATTTTGTCTCGCTTCTCGCTGAGAACCTAACCGTTCTGGGTGCAGCCACCCAGCACAGTGTGAAAGCATTTAGGCTTTGTCGGCACGCCAAGGTAGTGCTGCATTGAATAAGAGCTTTAGCCATGCTATATTTAACTCACCAATGTTTGGTATCAAATCTTTTCTTGGGATTCTTGTAATCTGGGTTTTATGTTTTGTACGTTCAGAATACAGGAATGTGCTGATGTAGGTTTGCACGGCTCGATGTGTGAGAATTACTCTGCATGGCTGTGCTTTCGTCTCTCACGTTTTAAGATTGTCTCTCCGTTGCCGACGTTTCGCCTCTCACGTCTGAGCGATCTTCCTGAAGGATGTTATGTATCCTTATTTGTGACCCTCCGGTGAAATGCGCTCTATAAAATCCTATTATTATTATTAGATAGATGTTCGTTATGCCAGCAGAAAAATACCCGGTGAGCTTGCAAAGCTCTCGAAGCGGGATTCCTGCGACACGAACAAAGGAACACCCGACACGGCTCTCCGGAAAGAACATCTATGGAGAGCAATTCTCAGCAAACAGTATTGCTCAGATCTTACTTAGCGCAGAGTCCCGGATCTACAACCTTTTGTCCACGGTCAGACGTGACGGTGAATGTTGGCAGTTGGAGAGCTGCACCTCTTTGTCCAACGAATTTGTGCCGCCCTGCACCTCGGCGCTGAGCATCAGGGGCTCGGGACGAGAGCTCGGGAGCAGGGCATGCCTCAAGAGCCATCAGATAAAGGCCACGTTGCACGGGGCCGCACAGCAACAGCTGTTGTGCGGCCTCCACGCCTGCCATCACTGGCTTTTCAGCCACCGTGCTTGTTCTGTGAAATCCCAAGCAGCTTGCATTTTTTTTTTCTCCCTGCAAATCTGCGTCCTCGTGGGAAATGCACAGACTTGTGTCCTCCGGTCAGTCGAATAAAAGTACTACATCAAAATTCATTAAGAACAAAAAAAAAGAAACCTGATGAAAGCTGATTAAATGCGTGGAATGTTGCGTGCGTTTCTTAGAAATGTATTATTTGGAGGTGTTTTAATCAGCGGTATCTGCAATTTGAGTCAAACTGCGTTGCTAAGCACTGACACTAGCGATGGTGTGCTTTGAAGTCACATGGCAATCTCTTTGCATCCGGCAAGAAACGTGACATTAATAGAAGCCGCGACTTCAAACCGAATGCTGATAGATGTGTTCTCCTCAGCCTCGCAGGGGCTGCTTGTGCCATTAAGCCTGCAAAACAGCTAAAATGCAGCTAGGTGTAACGAGGTTTTGACAGAATTTACATCTACATCGTGTGTTGTACAAATTGCTTTGCTCGCCTCTCACAATAACACTGATCATTTACACTGGGTCAGCTTAGCTCATAAGAGGTCACTTGTGCTTCTCCTTAAGTGACAGAGTATTGTCAGCTCACACAATGAAGTCACGATTGATTAGAATTAGTCAATGATCTAAGGAACATTTTTCTGCATTCCGTTTGGTGTGTTAGGTTTTTTTACAGTACAAGAGTCGGTGCAATCCATGTGCATATTATACACTATTTATTGGTACTCTAATAGTGCATGCAATACATTTATCTTATCTAATTTCTTTGGGGGTTGCTAACATGGTTTAATGGTTAGCACACTGGACATGTAATCCGGAGGTGACTTGTTTTATTCCATCTCTTGGCATGGCAGTTGACGCAACGTGGCAAGTGTTTTAAATCCCGCAGTATCTGTCTTCATGGCAGCACAAATAGGTACACCATAATTGGTCGATCACAGATTGCGTGGTGGGGTAAAGTGTGGGTACTCCCACCTCTTCCGAAATCTATGGCCAGTGTGAAAGAATAAGACAAATATTATCCCACTGGATCTCTGGAGCTCTGTGTGCCAGCAGTGATGTTAGAAATATATTTCAGATCTGCACCTTTACATGTTTTACTCATTGCATTAAACAGCCACAAATACACCATTGTGATGCAACGTTTTTATAATGTACACATGTTAATGAAGACGTTATGAAGGATGAATAGGTTCAAGGAGCTTTGCTTCAATTTGAACCTACGGTTTTTTTACTTATTGCAAAACAAACACGTCACAGCAGCAATTGGTATATTTTGCAACTGAGGCAGCCAGTACTGCTTACACAACACGGCCACTTTTCGTCCTAATTAACCTAAAAATAAACATGATTATGTCCGTCGAGGTTTTTCAAATTCCCCTCCTGACTCCCCATCAGTGTTCACGTAACAGTGTTTACAGCCATCAGATGCACAGTGATTGTAAACACTGATTTACAGGTAATTGGAGAAGCTTGTTGAACTTGGGAAACCGTGGTAAAGCATGAAGAATCCTAACCCTGAAAGCAGTCATACATTTGCCAATGAGGAACGTTTATATCTTCTCTGCTATGCCTGCCAATCCATTTCTCTGAATGTCAGCCACCAACAATCACGCACACAAGACCAAACTGTGGCTGCTCAGCATCTGTCAGGGAGAAACATGTTGCTGCTTTGCAGTGCGTTTGCTTCTGATTCCGTGTGTTGGTTGGCTTTATGTCCAACATTGTGGTCTACGTGCTGGACAACTTATCTTTATCGTACTGATGTGGGTTTTCACGGCTCGATGCGTGAGAATAGCCTCCAAAGATGTCCTTTCGGGATAGCCATGCTGAGCGTTCCCTCTGCTATGGCACAGCACACGCATCTTCACTCAGTCTAAGAATGCCTGAGGATGCCTCCAACGTGGGAGGCAAAATGTCGCGAAGGAGAGAGGGTAGTGCTCGGCATGGCTATCCCGAAAGAACAACTTTGTAAAGCAATTCTAATCATTATTATCAGTACCTGCTTAATCCTGAACAGGCTCGCGGGTTGCTGGAACCTTTCTCAGCAGACCTAGGCAGCATGTGTTCGTACTGTGAGAGAAAACCAACATCCGGCGAAAACCCACTCGGACACTGGGAGAATCACGCAAACTTCCATACAGACAGGCGCAACCCGAGCCAGGTATTGCACCCTGGGGCTGATCGCTGTGAGGCGGCAGCGCGCTACTCACCATGCCACCGTGCCACCCCGTGCCGGATTCTCGAGCGAGCTCAGGACAACACCGAAAAGTTACACAGTAGGGAGGGACATTTGTCCTCGCTGACTTTATTTGCTTGGCACGTGGTGATGTGTGTGGCAGGGCCCCAAGAGCAGACTGACCGCGTGTCACCGCCCCCGCTGCAGCGTGCGAGAGGCACAGCACGCGCTACATTGGACGTCCACACGGATTAGACATGCAGTTGGCTTCTCGCAATATTCAAAGTGACAGTGAGGAAATGCTATCTAATGAAATAGCTCGATTCCATTTCACTGCGTGCAATATGCTCCATGTTGGCTCTGAAGTTTAAGAGAGTAGTGGGGGAAAAAAAAAACCCAACGCAAACATTGGTGTCAAATGTTATTTAGCGAAAATAATGTTTTCAAATCCACATGCGACAATAAGTGACATTGGAGACGATATTTGCGCGTCAATCCACCAATACGAATTAAAGAGATATTTGCCTTGAATTAATATCGACGTTGTGTTTTTGCTGATGCAGCCATTACGTATAATGATTTTGAATTGAAGGTTACCTCCTCCATACATTTGTCTTTTCTATTGACTTTTCGTCTAGAGAACAATGATGCAGCCGAGTTTGTTGGGAAACAGCCACTCGACCAACTGTCTCCAAGGCTCTCGCATAAATATAGATTTATGGCATAATGACACTGCTTTTTCTCGAGTAAATTTCTGTTGTGCAACCTACTGAAACCCGCTCGGTTGTGCCAGAAAAATATTGAACAACAAAAGCTTGAATCAAAAGCATCTTATTTATAGATATATATGGTTTATGTTGGCTAATTCGCACGTTTTTTTGTATCGCAGGAATCCAGCTTCCAGAGCTTGCAAGCTCACAGGATATTTTTTTCTTCTGGAATGAAAAAACCCATCTATCTAGCTCTAGCTATCTCCCTTAACCACTTTATTCTGATCAGAGGGTAAAATGGCTTCTGAGAACATTTTATACCCGATTATTTTATTGGCACCAAAATTATTTACATTTTCTAAGGGGAGCGGTTGAGATGGCATATCACAGTGAGATATATTTTTTTTAATATGAAATCAGTGCAGTAGCTACATCTGCCTTCTGGGCCGACTGCAAACACATTTCATATTTACCACGGTCAGACACGGTGGCTTTGTCAGTGGCAGGGGTTGAAATATACTCCGAGCTGATACGATTGCTCTTTTTTCTCCTCCTCAGACAAGCAGTGACAAGCCGAGCCGACGGCTGGGTCGTTTATATTTATTTTTAACGTGGAGTAAACGAGGTAAATACCTTGCACACCGGTCTCAGTGACGCATCTCTCTCTCTCTCCGAGTTACCGATATACAAGTGGTAATGGCACGAGATGAATGCTGCAGTCTGCTCTCGGAATAAACGTTGATGAATTAGCATCGTCTGCCTTTGCAGAAGTTTGCACGATGCCGAGCCCCGTTCTAGGCGCATTCATCCTCTCGCGTCCATCTGTCATTGGAATGGGGACGAGTGTTTTGCGGTTCCACACAACAACAACCGCACACGCGTCGCCTCCCGCGTCAGCGCGCCTGAATACGCTCCAGTAATGAATAATCGCGTTGCCCATTTCGCCTGCGTTGTCGCGTCTTGGAATAAGATTAAAATAACAGACCACGTTCCGAAACATTTTATCTCAAGGATGACAAGCTGCCGCTGTAGCAATCTACCATTGATTGCGAATACCCACGTGTGAAAGATAACCGTTATTATGCGTTAAATATTTTAAATCAAAGCAAGGTCTTCAAGCCTTGATGCACAGCTGCAGCTGCTGAATGCCAAATCGCAGGTTTATTAACCGCAGGGAAGGTGTGTTTTTTTTTACTGTGCGTTGAACAGTTTTCCTCTTGAGGCAACCTCTTCAACCTTGTCACGTCACCGGAATGGTAAACACGCTACAATTTTAGTAAGCGACTGATGTGTGTTTACAAAAAAATAATGAAAACATGAATTGATCTGCAGCTCGCTGCAGTACAACGTGCGGAGAAAGTGTCAGTGCAAAGGACAAATCTCCTTTACATCACAACCATATCTGACCTTTTGCGCAATGTCACACAGACACATTTGCATTCAGCATGGGTAAATGTTTGGTATGAACAGTTCATATTGCCCACGTGTAAATGCTCAAATTAGATGGTATTAACCGTGGCATGCCACACACTCTGCTTAACATACCAAATACCGGAGAACTATTCCATGATGCTTAAATACTGTTGTGTGTCTGGAACGCTGGGTGGTGTAATGTTATGATATCGAATACATGTTGTTCGAGGTTAAAAAATGGATTACTACATTATTCATTTTGAAATGCAGTGATGTGGATAAAAGAATGTGTGTGTGTGCATGTTTACAAGAAGCCAATTTAACGTCACCTGATTCTATTAGATTTTGCACAGAACTCAGGGAACGGATGGAAACGCTTCACAAGGCTGGCTTCTGTTTGAGGCAAACATCGGATAGGAGGAATGGCTGAAGAGATACGGAGCTCACACAGACTCACCCTGGGAATGACCTTCACAAGTTTCCAGGCCTTACCTGTGCACACACTATTGGTACTTAATAGCAAAAGCACCACTTTGAAAAATCTAATTGTGTAATCACGTGTTGCTGAACTAGTACAACCAACAAAAAAGGGTAGTAAAAAAACCAACCGTTTATTACTTTTACCACTGCATAGGTTTTCTTGGTTGTCTATGGGCACCGTTTTGCCCGTATACAGATGACGTAAAAAAATATACAAGGTTTTACTGTTATTGCCATAAAGTGTAAAACCTCGTATCTTTTTTACATCATTGCTCGGTTGTGTTGTATAAACCCTTCGATGCTTTTTCCGGTTACACCGCTCGCTGTTTGGCATCATATCCAACATTTCGTTCCACACGCTAGGAGCTTTTACAGAAGCTCTTAGATAAACTGTGTGTGTGCGAGTGTCAGTGCCGAATGCAAAAATGACAAAACACATCTGTATTTCTTTACATCTATCCAAATATGCAGCGCAGTGCTTAGACAAAAAAGAATGTAAATAGCACAGTGCTAAAAGAGGAATAGATAGATACCTGCAATATTGTACTGATGTAGGTTTTCACGGCTTGATTCATGATGGGGCGGCACGGTGGCGTAGTGGGTAGCGCTTCCGCCTCACAGCAAGAAGACCCGGGTTCGAATCTCGGCTCGGGGTGCCTTTCTGTGTGGAGTTTGCATGTTCTCCCCGTGTCCGCGTGGGTTTTCGCCGGGCGCTCCGGTTTCCTCCCACAGTCCAAAAACATGCATAGGTTAATTGGCCTGCGGACTAAATTGCCCCCGGTGCCCTGTGATGGACTGGCGTCCCGTCCTTGGTATAAGCCATGCCTTGCGCCCTATGTCTGCCGGGATAGGCTCCGGCTCACCGCGACCCTGTACAGGATTAAGCGGTTTCTGAAAATGAATGAATGAATGAATGATTCATGATGGTTGCTCTTCAGAGCTGTTCTTTCGGGATAGCCATGTCGAGCGATCTCCCTCTCTCCCTCGCGACATTTCGCCTCCCACATGGGAAGCATCCTCAACGTGGGAGGCGAAACGTCGCGAATGAGAAAGGGAGATCACTCGACACAGCTACCACGAAAGAACAGCTCTGAAGAGCAACCATCACCTGCAATATTTGCAAAGAAGTGGCGCGTGTGCATCCCGTGATCGCGAACCAAGGTAGCACCGAAAATAGTACTGTAATTGCGAAGTGATAAAGCATCTCGTGAGATACCCAACAGCGAAAGTATAGAGCATAGAATGAGAGAATCACCCTCCGGTCGGCGGTTTCAAATTACAGTGCAACCCACACAGTTTGTATGAAAGTAGATTACACGGGTTTGCTCTTTGAAGCCAGTATTTTGAGCAGCCAAGTCATTCACATTTTATGAGTATTGATTAGGATGAGCTCATGCCACTGAGGGGTATGCGTGCTCGGTTGGGAATGCAAGCGCCCTGTGTGTGCATATCGCTCGAGGACTGATGCGTGTGTCCTTGCACACGCCAGCTTTTCACAAAAAGTAGTGGTTGTATTTTGGCCTCGGGCATGAACGTTTGCTTGAGGAGCGGACTGATTACGGTCTACTATATATACACACACACCTTAAGCGTAAACTTGGAAACGTTGTATGACAGATTTGAGAAAACTGAGATTCTTTGTACTGATGCAGGTTTTCACGGCTAGATTCATGATGGTTGCTCTTCAGAGCTGTTCTTTCGGGATAGCCGTGTCAAGCGAGCTCCCCCTCTCCCTCGCGACGTTTTGCCTCCCGCGTTGGAAGCATCAACAGGCTTCCAACGCAGGAGGCAAAATGTCGCGATGGAGATCGCTCGACATGGCTATCCCAAATGAAAAGCTCTGAAGAGCAACCATCGTCAAAATCGTTGTTTTAAAAGACGCAGAAATAACATGTGATAAATGTATTCCCTGCCAGAGAATTACAATTTTTACTACATCCATCCATCCATCAATTTTCAGAAACCGCTTAATCCTGTACAGGGTCGCTGTGAGCCGGAGCCTATCCCGGCAGACACAGGAGGCAAGGCAGTACAATTTTTAGTACAATTCTGTTAAATGAATATCTTTTGTTCTCAATGCATTTTAGCGCCAATTATTTTTGCAAGTTATTTACGTAGCAAAATCATAATGAGTTTTTAAACTTTTATTTTTCCCTCTCAGGAGAATCCTTCATTGTGATGTTTGGCCAACATCATTAACTAGTGATTGGCTTCATACCAGAGGAAACGGGAGAACTTAAAGAAAACCCACGTATATGAGAGGGTAACACGCAACACTGCCATGTCCGAGTTATCTCTTTATAATCTCTCGGCCCCCACACCTACAACACCTGGCAGGCCCTGGTTGTCACCTGGTCGTGTGCTTACCAGGTTAAACCCTGCCTGACAAGATTAAGCACATTTCGAGCGATTTTGTCGTAGATTACTTAATAGCCAGCTATTCTACTGAAAGGGTAATCTGTTTCAAATCACCTTAACGTTTAATTTGTACATCCTTTGAAAGTAATCAGAAACTGACATCTGATTTTGAACGTTCAAATTATGTGACCGATGAGAATGCTAAAAGTTCATCGAAAACACAGCCTGAGCTCCGAACGTGTTTGTAATTTGTCATCGTGGTTGTGATGGTGTTGTGAATGCGGCAGTGGTGCTGTTCGTAACACTAGGTCTGTGGCCCTCTTCACTTCACTCTTAATTCTCAAGGTGGTACACCGCAGCATAACCACAGCACAAAGTCCGATATAGGGAGCACAACACAGCGATGGAAAACCCTGGATGTAAACCTACAATCTGCACTTATACGACTCAGACAGTTTTATAACTTGCTTTTGTTACATCAGTGCGGTATTGTAAAAGGCAGTGCTTATAATGTTTTCAGGGCGGCACGGTGGCGTAGTGGGTAGCGCTGCCGCCTCACAGCAAGATCCCCGGGTTCGAATCCCGGATCGGGGGCCTTTCTGTGTGGAGTTTGCACGTTCTCCCGGTGTCCGCGTGGGTTTTTGTCAGGTACCCCGGTTTCCTCCCACAGTCCAAAGTCGTGCTGTCTAGGTTTTGTTTCTGCCGACTAAATTGCTCCCGCTGCCCTGTGATGGACCGGCATCTCTTACCCTGATTATAGCCCTGCCTTGCACCCTGAGTTTGCCAGGATAGGCTCCGACCTCCTGCGACCCCGTAAAGCATTAAGCAGGTACTTAAAATGATGATGATGATGACGAACTTTGCTCAAACGACACTAACATTACACAAGCCCGTCTTGGCCCTACGCAACGGCGTCTGCATGTAGTTACGGTAATCCAACCCTGGGTGCAACCCAAGCTCATCGCTCTGCTGGCTGCTGGCTGCTGCAGTCTGCTTGGCACATCCTTCAAAGGCTCAGGCGCACACCGTCCTTAACACGCGGGCCTTCCAATCGGCCATTGTGAAGATGACTTAACCCACCTAGCAGTATTCCTCATAAGAGAGGGCCACTGTGTGATGCGTGCGATGGGATGGCAACATTAATCACTCATTATACATTTTAATTTTGGCTGTGGAATTAATACAGCATGCGCCTCAAATTAGCCGGCTGTTGCAGTATTTACTCTTTGCGTGTGTGTGTGTGTGCACCCATATGTGCGTATCGTGCTATACGAATAATTAAGAAGCACAGACCGGAACGCGTACCTACACATGGTGTACCGTGAAGATCTGAGAAATCGTGGTACTTTGAAGAAAAATGTTAGAAATGGTGAGGTGAACGTGTGATGTACAGGGTTCGATTATGAAGCATATCTCGTACGACAATGTGCACACGTGCATGTAAG
>JAZEWU010000001.1:4146767-4156824 GCA_036362915.1 Geotria australis
TGGTGAGGTGAACGCGTGATGTACAGTGTTCGATTATGAAGCATATCTCGTACGACAATGTGCACACGTGCATGTAAGTGTCCGTGTATGATATGACTACGACGATTATTATAATTATCCAAGTTTAATTCTTGTGGATGACTCCGGCGGTAAATGTCCTACCATAGATTTCCCATGCTTGCAAAGACATGCTGCTGCATAGGTTAATTGGCCTGTGGACTAAATTGCCCCCCGGTGCCCTGTAATGGACTGACGTCCCATCCGGGGTATGGCCCTGCCTGTGTCTGCCGGGATAGGCGCCGGCTCACTGCAACCCTGTACGGGATTAAGCGGGTTTCTGACAGTGGATGGATGCTAACAGAAACAACCTCTCCGATCATCGCATGCGTGTTATTTACATGCATGTGTAAATACGTTAAATACATGCGTGTATAACCTGAATATATGCGGACCATTTGCATACATTTCCGCCATCCAGTACAAAGTTAAACTGCGGCGAGGATTTGATGGGCTTAGCATTTCACGGAAGCAGCTCTTCTGTCTTTGGGGACTCCTGGAAAAGATGCCCCATTGGGTCGTGTCTGGTTACTATCTGCCCGTCCGTCCCGGTGCCTGCTATTTTCTGAGGAGTTGTGCTGCATTGAGCTGCCTTTCTGTATTATTTATGCAGTCTGGGTTACAGTAATGCTAATTTAGCCTAATGGCTCTCAGTGTTTTAAAAGGGCCTGAGAATTGATGTATGGAACAAATTAACTTTTCCGGATGCAGTCTGGTTGCTGATATTGATAACGACACCATTGAATGCCTTGCTGCCATGAATGCCTCGGAGTTTGAAGCTAAGTTAAACAAGTATAATGCAATTTAGTATTGATTAACCTAATCAAGAATGCTTTATAAAAAAAATAGTTTGAATGATGCACCCTAATTAACATGTATTGCACGAAGTTGTATTCAAAGTTGGGAGGTTTTCTTGGAATGTTGTGCAATCTCGGAGGCAAACTGTCAAAATACACACATGTGCAATTACAGACGCACAAAAACAAGCCACGATTATTGTCAATTACATTTCCGTAGAAAATACATTTGGAGTGGACTAACGTTTCAGGAGTGGCCCGTCTACAGAACAGAGAGAGGTCAGTAGTAGATCGTGATTGTAATTTGCAGATCAAAGGAGGTGTTAATGGTGATTGGGGTAGAATAATCGTGCTGTAAACCACTCCCTTGTAGTCCTTGATCACATACTTACATACATTGTTTACAGAGAAGTCTATATAATTCGCTTTATGCAATGAAACAGCCCAGATTCTTAATTCACACTACACCATAGTGGCACTGAACAGTTTTGAAAATGACATCGAAGAATATTCCCCGCCCCTCCAATCCAAGGACCCTGAGAGTAGTTGGGTTTTATTTACATTTAACTCACAAAATATATTTATAATCCTCAAATGCAGGTAAATAAGAAAGGCAACAAACTGTGACGTTTATGCTGTTTGTCTAGTTTTGATGCCCTCCTGTAGTGTAGCTTGTAATTTAGACTACCAATAAATATGCTATGGTGTCTCAAAGATTTATAACGACACAAATGTGCTTTCATTTCCATTCACGTTTGGCATGCATATGAAGAGTCAGTGTCTATGAGTAGCTTCAAGGATGTGTCTGGCCCGTCATGTCTTATAAATTCAAGCCATTGATTTGGCTGTGTGTTTGTAAAATGGACATTCCTGTGCAAGATTTTTCTAATAAGTGACTGAATATAGCCAAATTTGACCTGATTAGAACCTGAATTAGCAACAGAAGGTTGCAGGACACTAAAATATATTTAAATCTACTGTCAAACCTTATAAACTATATATTTGAGAATGCTTGGAGTTCAGAGGTGACATGGCGGCGCGGTAAGTAGCACTGCCGCCTCACAGCAAGAAGGGCCCGCGTATGAATCCCGGCTCAGGTGCCTTTCTGTGTGGAGTTTATATGTTCTCCCCGTGTCTGCGTGGGTTTTCGCCAGGCACTCCAGTATCCCCCCACAGTCCAACGTCATGCTGCTGCATGGGTTAATTGGCCCGCTGACTAAATTGCCCCCGATGTCCTGTGATGGACTGGCGTCCCATCCGGGGTATAGCCCTGCCTTGCGCCCTGTGTCTGCCGGGATAGGCTCCGGCTCACCGCGACCCTGTACAGGATTAAGCGGTCTCTGACAATGATGATGATGAAAGCAACTAGAATGATAACCACCTCTGCTGGGATACTTGTTGTAGCTGCTCTGGTCATGACGCCAGTTCTTCTTTCGCTTTTTAAAGGAATGCAATGGAGGTTCACGCCCTCGGAATTGTTTCAGTTTTAAGCGACGTGAACAAGACCATCAAAATCCGTGGCTGTTGAAGATGTTGTTTTGATCCTCTCCGCGTGAAAGTGGCCCCCTTCACACAGGATAATTAGTAATATTTTTTTAATGTGCTATAAAACATTAACACGTGAAGTACGGTTGTAAATTCACAACGTGTCAATAATCTAAACGTGTGTGAATGTACAGTGTTTGAAAGTCTCTGCTGTAATTCCCCTTTGCTCACCGCCAAACGCATCAGACAAATTGAATATAACTTTTCACAAAAGGGATTATCACATTAGGAAAGTCACAGGATAACGCCAATCATAGCTGCGACTTTGATTTTTCACTTGAACAATCGTATACCCAATATGCACTCAGACTTGAAAGTGTTGTGCATGACTTGAAAAAGGAATTGTGTATAATGGAGCTTTCAAATGCATTTAAATGCACGTCTAAAGCTGTTCCATCTCACGCGCCTGTATGCCTTTAGGTTTGATGGCGTGTTATTCTGTAAGGCTCCAAGTAGGTACGTGTCTGTCAGTAATCTTCTGGTCTGTCATTCGTTTATATTTTCATTTCCCCATATGCCACTTGTTTCATTTGCCATTACACCTGCCTCATTTGCCTTTTGTCCATCCGTCTAGATCCACATTATAGTCTGTCAACTTGTGTATTTACTTTCAAAGACAAACGTACAATAAAGGCTTACGATGACGAGAATATCTTTCCAACATCGAGACAAATATTTGGGCTCAAAATTATGAACACACAAAGGACCGTACAGTAAATGTTCGAGCGATGTATAAAAGCCCCGTGAAGCAGATCCTGCGAAGCAAGCCCATAAATAATGTGGTTACATTAATCCATAGTTTGCGCTTAGCAGTGATTAATGATAGTATAGCGTAAATACTACTGGACTTGTAATACATATTTTAATGAACTTTTTATAAATCATCATCATCATCACAGATTAATTTGCTTATTGAATAATAAATCAACTTCCATATATATACTACATGACACGGATAGAAGAGGTAACTTCTTTGTAGAGGCAGAAGGGTGCCTGGAAATGCAAAGAATGTGTTTTCGGCATATTTTCTTTGACAGGGATGACCCGTGGATTGTGGTGTCGCAATGCTATCTATAGTGGCTTCGTAAATCTGATAAAAAACGAAAAAGTGATCACGAATTTCTCCACCCATTCTAGGAAGAACATTCAATTGGGTGGCACAGCCACAAATCAGCACTGAAAAAGTTGATTGGATTTGAGCTCTTATGACCGACCACCTCTCACTGCGTAATGGGCATTACCTAAAGTGAGAATTGCTCGCCATACGCGTTCTTTCAGGATGGCCGTATCGAGTGTGATTTCTCTCTCCTTTGTGACGTTTCACCTCCCACGCTGGAGGCATCATCAGGCGTTACATACATAGAGCTGTGGAATCGTACACCGGTGCATTACATAACATATCACTTAGAAATGTCAGTGTTAGGTTGTTTTGAAAATTCACTGTAAAAATTTAAAGTTCAGTGGCTGCCTGCCCAAAGGATAACTTGTGTACTGCCCTGAGCCAGTTGTGGAAATTCGACATTCCAATCACAGAGGCACGTCTCTTCATGCAAAGTCATTGTCAGCTCCACACCAAGTGGTTCTGTACATAGTTTGTTAGCCCTGGAGGGATGATGAGCTGGGTTTACGGCTGATGGGATAGAACCTGGATAGAACGCAAGGAATCCCGCTTCCAGAGCTTGCAAGCTCACTGGGTATTTGCTGGTGTAATCATAAACATCGATCACATATATCTATGCAACCTCACAAACTGTTAGCTGTGCAGTACCAAATTGCATCCGTGAGGGATACCTTTTCTTTTTTCTATGAAACATGTTTAAAAAAATGTGTTGCTGATTTTCCGTGCTCTGTCGTTGTTGACATGTCGTTCTCTCTGCAGCTTTGTGCAGCGCTTTGTGACCCTCGGGTGAAAGGCGCTATATAAATGCTATTATTATTATTATAAAGCACAACACATATATGATGGTACACGAGTGTAAATGACGTGAGTCTTCATAGTAATGCAGATAAGAGGAACATGTTGTGGTCAGTAGCAATGAAACTTTTGGGCACCATCGGTGTAAATCCCTAAACAGCTGACATTTCTCCAAACACCAAAGTTAATGGAGCAACTGCAGAACTGGGGGCCTTGAAAGCTTACGCGCGAGGGATAACACGTTAGCTGGACAAGATATAGAGCGGCCGCTGGGTGGTTTTTATTGAACACTTATACAAAGCGCACATTAGAAAAGAGACGTGTTGACATGACCTTGACAAGGCAGGGCCGCTCAAAAACACACAAAAGCTAACACGTAAAAAGTATACGGCACCACACATTGTGCCTCTAGGCTGAACGCCGGCAATGAGCAGCGAGAGGAATTCGCGGTCGTCCATGCGTTGAAAAGCCCGTGTGTCGAGCATGAGGACGCTCGGCCAATGACCTTCGCTCACGGCGCCCCGGCAGATTGGGTGTCCAGCGGTGTCAGTTGAATGCGGAGGCGGCATCATGGGAACAGCCTGCCCCTCTGTTGCGACCGATTCCCAGCCGCCTCTGTGACTTAGCAAATTGATCCGCTGAGCTTTGCGTTCAATGGGCAATTTTCTAATGTAAGAATGTCGGGTGGTGATGATGCGCGCCCCACAGTCTGGGAAACGTAGAGGTAGTGGCGGTGGTTTACGTAGAAAATATCCATCCATCCATCCCTCCATTATCAGAAACCGCTTACTCCTGTACAGGGTCGCGGTGAGCTGGAGCCTATCCCGGCAGACACAGGGCACAAGGCAGGGCTACACGATGACAATTTATCGCGCACGTGTTTTACAAACCGGACGCAATGTTCGACAGAGAACTTGCCTCACGTGGTGGCAAGCTTGTAAGAGAAGTGTGCGGTGCGTGTGGTGTAGAAAGTAGGTTTCAGGTCCGTTTGTGAACAGTTTCAGTGCCCTTCCCGATACAAGTGGGTTTTCTGCAGTTTTCAGTTAGGACAATACTCAAAAAGAAAAGTGTTAAGTGACTCACTCATGCAGGGTCCTCTTCACAAAGTATCTTGATCCTCAGAAATGCTTGAGTGGATCTATTTACTGTTATTATGAAACGATTACAGCATTGCAATTCTATTCTATTTTTGTACGTGGCAATATGTTCAGCAATTTAATGCCTATTATAAAGATTTCCAAAAACATCTTTACATTAAACATCAAGGCTTTATAACGCTGTAGTTATCTACACTAAAACGTCACATCAGCTATTTTTGATTGAGTTTAAACGAATGTGTAAATAACTGCAAATGATTTGTACAATGTATCAAGTGAGATTTTAATTATTTTTGTTGCTACGGAATGCGTCTTTTGAAACACTAATGTGGTATAATCACCCGTTTTGTATCAAAAACTGTTGTCCGTGTATTCACTTGGCATCAGCTTTTTGCTGCCATGTTCATCGGTGGCTGCTCGTAAAGGACAGTAAGAAATGCAATAAGAAAGGGCAGAGTTTTTGGATTCCGAGTGGACATGTTAGCCATCTCCTGTTGTTTTATTCATATTTCTTTTGTATTATGTGTTCGTACAAATAAATGTGTGCTCCACTGCAAAGCCCCAGGGAGGGCCTCAAAATTTCCAGGCAAATGAAAACACATACTGCAGTACAAACATGAATTTTTCATTTTTCCCTAGCTGGAGCATGCATTATTAATAAGCTATTTTCAAGTGAGATGGGGCACAGTTTTGTAAGGCACATGATGGATACTGCCTCCAGCCACACTTTAACTAAAGCAAAACTCGACGCAAGCAACTTCTTAGAAATTTTTTTTAAAACACTACGGAGATGATATTACACAGGTGGGCAACATGCAGTCAACCTTTCAGGAAAATAAATAAACCCTTAGTAAGTGCCGCAAACAAATGCATAACCTTTCTGCTATAGATAACAATAGTGCTTGATTGCGTGCAGTACCTCACAGCCATCAAACCCACAGGGGTTACACCAGCTCCGTATTCATTAATAACGAGCAAATGTTGGTAATTATAAGGGAGCACGGGGGGACAGAGATTAAATGTGCGGTGGAGACTGCAAGGGGGCTGGGGGGCTGCTGCATTGGCGGCTGTGCGACGACACAGAGAGCGAATGGGATCACTGATATAGCCACGGAAACTGAGGATCCCGTTTGCCAAATCATCAAACATCACTCGGCGCATGTTTGGCAAGCGCAGGCGAGGCGAGGCGAGCCTGGCGGCCCCAAACGCGCAAGAGCAGCGCGGTTTGTGAGGCTGCCGGACCTGCTCATTATCAGAACAGTGTCGATGCCCGTCGCCCTTTCAAGTGACAGTTGTCGTGAGATGGAATATCACCAGCACTCTGCAACGAATTGGCAGCAGAAAGTTCTGAACAGTGCTTTGTGTTGGCTCAATTGTGGGATTTCTTTCTCTCTCCCCCCCCCCAAACAAACCGTATCTCCAAACTGATCAATAGAATTATAGACTTCACTATTTTTTTCACAAAACGACTTTGTACGCGCTTGGGCATCTGCCAAAAGTGGACGAAGACACGCTGTAAATAAGTTGTGTGAATTAAATGTATTTAGAAGCAAATTATTTATAATAATTTTAAGTCTTAGAACTGCGTTTTCTAAAATGTTCTGTTTTTAATAGCAGTGATATGCTTGGACTGCCGTCCAAGAAAATGGATGGATGGATAGATATGTTTAATCAATATAAATATAGTTTGATTGACTTTAGCAAAACATATGACAGTTCTACAATAATACCTTTGCAAATTTGCATGTAAAATAAATCACAGCATTAAAATATTACAGACGTAATATGAATATATCACGACCAACACCACTGACGATTTTCTGAACCGGACCCGAGCCTCCCCTCAGCCTAGTGTGGTGTGTAAACATTGCTACTAGGGAGACAAAGGCGGCCGGGCGTGGTGCAGGGTGGCACAGTGGTAACATCCGCGCCTCACAGAAATAATGGTCTTGTCCGAGGCGGTTCGATTCCTGCCTTGGGCGCCTTTCTGTGTGGAGTTTGTGTGTTCTCCCCCTATTCTGCATGGGTTTCCTCCGGATTCTCCGGTTTCCTCCCACAACTTAAAAAAAACACTCGTTAATTAGTTGGACTATAACATCATAATATATAGGAAGCAGTGTGTGGCAATATGGCGCCGGCAAACCGCCTGGCTGCCTCCTCTGCCTCTCTGCGCTTTCCTCGTGCCTCTGAGTCGTTCTCTCGTCGAATTGAATGAGTATGTGCGCGTTATAAATGTAAAAGTATTATTATTATTAACGTACAAGCGATGCAACCGCTGCCTTACAATGCATGTACAGTGCCAATTTATGACCTAGACATGCTCACCAACTTATGGCTACTGCTCTACCTTTCTTGTTTTGTAGTTCCATATGGCATTATCTTAGTTTGGCTTTTTAAGCCTTAGGCATGTGAAACGATTCCTGAAATACATAATAATCATATTACTAAACAGGAATCGCTTTCAAGTCACTTGACTAGTCTCAGCTTGCAAACACGAGACACATTATTAATCATCTTGCTCTCTGTTTAACAAGGTTGGAGGACATTTTTGTGGGAAATTTTCTGCCTAAACATGTGGATGGTAACATCATAATACAAATACAATGACATCTACCGATTACATTGTCACAGAGTATTTAGTGTTTACGTAACAGCTGATATTTGCACATGCACATTCTGGAGCGACAAAACTCCGACTTTGAGTTATGTGTATCAGACGGGATTTCACGCGGTATTATTAATTCGTTTTCGTGCCATAAATATCAAGACTAGCATTATTATATATATCAATACCTCTGTTTCAAATGCATTCCGATTTAATTAAATGATACAGCTTTCATCACTTTGTCAATCCACTGCTGGACGAAGGCTTCTTCATGTTGTGTTGTTCATGGAGATTGTCTCCACCATACTTCACCACACTGGTCATTACGGGTTAGTGAAGGAACAGCCGAGGGAGAGAGAGTGCAGAACCAGTTCGATTATCACTCACCGCTAACAGTATCTGTGACCAGGAATCAACCTCAGGTTTGTGGATTTACTGCGCTACCACTCCCCACCAAAGTTTTACTACAGTTAAGAATTGACAAGCATCTTTAGAACAGATACCAGTCCCATATGTGCACGAATGTCATACTAATGGTGCAGGATTTGCTCAAACCTTTGTACACCACTTGGACCTACAGATTAATTGCATGCCATCAGAGGCGTCCTCACCACACGCATGAAACAGTTTGTACAGTAATCGTTAATGATTGGGGATTCAAGCGTCATTGTCAAGTTGGTCATGCTCTGAGTTTTAAGAGCTGCATAATCATATTGACAAGTTGTTATCCTGAACGTTAGTGTTTATCCGGTATAAAACGCGATATGTTTAAAAGGAAAAGCCACAACGGGCGTGTGCCTTTTTGTGTGGAGTTTTCATGTTCTCCCCGTGCCCGCATGGGTTTTCGCCGGGCACTCCGGTTTCCTCCCACAGTCCGAAGACATGCTGCTGCATACGTTAATTGACCTGCGGATTAAATTGCCCCCTGTGCCCTGTGATTGACTGGCGTCCCATCCTGGGTATAGCCCTGCCTTGCCCCCTGTGTCTGCCGGGATAGGCTCTGGCTTACCGCATCCCTGTACAGGATTAACCGGTTTTTGGCAATGGATGGACGGAAATGCCACAACCCTGTAATTGCTTGCAAATGTCACTGTGGGCGGAAGAGCCTCCAGGAGAGCGCTTCCAGTGGGTATCATCAGACCAGGTATCGAACCGCCAACTGAGTAACTGTACAGTACCCATTTAAGCTGCTGGGTAGGCAGAGGTGAGAGGGGGGTGATTCTAAGAAACCTGCATCATTGTTTCAACTTCCATTACGCGTACACCATGGACGCATCCCAAGTTCGATATAAATCCACGACTTTTTCAACCACAGTATATATGTTGTTTTTGTTGAACAACACGTAACTTTACACTCAATGCAACCATTCAGGTTTGCTTACATTTCTACTCCCACACAAACCTTGACCCCAAACGTCACCTTTGACCATGGTTGTATACTTGTCTTGTAGGAAGAGATGCACAACGTCTGGCTGTCACCATATGTTTTACAAGTCACTCTGCTTTATACTTGTACTTTTATCAAATTCCTCAACACAATGATGTGGAACATTTTAAATTATGCGAACAAAGTACTATTCTTTTAGTTTCCATTATTTTATATTTAAGTCTTGGCATCCTTCACATACAGTTCCTCTTCAGAACGTTTGTAATAATTATAACGACTCCAAAAGAGCCTTCTTTGCACATGCTGATCCACACTTGGAATCACCTTCCTTCAGAAATACGATTTGCCGAGATTATCGGCCAAGAGTGAATTAAAAACGTTATTCAGCTGCACTCTTCACGAGCCAACATGACAAGTGATGTCCTTATTCAAACAGAATGGGATGGACATGAATTTTATCTAGCTTCTATAAATGTTATGTCTACTCTTTGGAATGTATTTCTTTATATTTGATCTGGATCGCCATGGGACGCCTTAACAATTGCTACAAAGTGAAGAAATATATTAGTATTGCTTGCTCGATTATGCTTCGTCTAGTTGAATATCACCACCGACAGTTGTGTGTATTTAGGAATGTGCTTTGAGATGTGTTTA
>JAZEWU010000001.1:4156858-4170319 GCA_036362915.1 Geotria australis
GGTTAGAGGTCAGAGCACCATTAGAGTATTTGGATGCAGAGCCAGATCCTATTTCAGAGCTATGTCACCCCTTGCGTCGTGTCAATTTAGCTGTTTTCAATCTCCCCTTTAATGTAAAAAATTTCTCACGAAACATTGTACTTTGTATATTTGTACAATTTAAGTCTAATGACTTGAGCAATAAGACCCAATTAACGTGAGATTGTTCCGGCCTTCAATCTGCCACGTTTTGGTAGATTGACAACTGATTTCGCATAGCATTGGCCCCATTCCTCATATCCCATTCCACGGGGACAATTCCGGACCTGAACGCACCTATTCTGCCACTACAAATTCTCCAAAATCAATATGGCCCATAGTGGGTGGGTGGGTGGACTTAGGTGGGTCAGGTTATTTGTGCGCTTGAAGATAAAAATGAAATCTGAGTGGTCGGCAACGCAAGAGTGCTGATGTCACCATGCACTGCCCCTCCGCACTCCCCAACTATTGATTAGCTGCAACGTTTTATGCAGATTGGAAGTGCACGCAATTCCACTTGACATGTGACTATAATCTGACACCTGAAAATGGGTGCGATAGATTTTACATACGGTTTGATCTAATGTCAGAAAATCTGCAAATGCGCAAAATCGAATTCAATACGAATTGGCCACCAACATTTCGGTGCCCTGTGATGGACTGGCCTCCTATCCTGGGTATAGCCCTGCCTTGCGCCCTGTGTCTGCCGGGATAGGCTTCGGCTCACCGCAACCCTGTACAGGATTAAGAGGTTTCTGACAATGAATGAATTAATTTCTCCGTGAGCATGTGCCAGTGATGGACATTCTCTTTTAATGTGGCAGGGGCCAACGTCTCCACAGGACAATAGCAGTTGATTATAGTGATATATTTATCCATCCATTATCTTATACCGCTTAATCCTGTACAGGGTCGCGGTGAACCGGATCCTATCCCGGCAACACAGGGCGTAAGGCGGGGCCATACACCGGATGGGACGCCAGTCCACCACAGGGCACCGGTGGCAATTTAGTCTGCAGGCCAATTAACCTATGCAGCTGCATGTATTTCGACTGTGGGAGGAAACGGGAGTCCCCGGCGAAAACCCACGCGGACACGGGGAGAACGTGCCAACTCCACACGGAAAGGCCCCCGAGCCGGGATTCAAACCCGTTGCTTTCCTGCTGTGAGGCGGCAGCGCTACTCACCGCGCCGCCTGTGATATATTTGCATGTAGCATTATAATTAGCCCTGCCTTGCGCCCTGTGTCTGCCGGGATAGGCTCTGGCCCCCTGCCACCCTGTACAGATTGAGCGGGTGATGATAATGACGATGATGACAATCTGTCGATAATAATAGCACTCTTCCTGTTTACTTGCGAAGCTGAGACTATATTTCAAAAGTCTAGACTAAAAACGTCGCTCGACACTGGTTAAATAAATTAAATCAAACAACCTCGTTATTTCCAATAGCATGAGTGAGATAAGTGGTTCAACAAAAGTGTGCGCTGAGCGAATTCCGTTTTGTATAATGGCAAATTCATAACAAACGTCGTTGAATATCAAATTGCTTTTTAATTGCAAGGCATAGCTGCATTTAACTTGGAAGTAATCAAGCGGCTGCTTAATGCCACGGTAGTTTGTAAAAAAAGTGTCTTGTTTCTCTTTCAACACACAATAGTTAAGTTGCGAATAAACACCCTTAATGTTTATCATCATAGTCATTATGTTCGACCGTTAATTGTTACAGCCTTGTCTAGGGAACAGACTGCTTAACCTCTATGGAAGAATGGAGCAGGGGTAATGCTTGTACCTCACAGCAAGAAATCACTGGGTTCGCATCCTGACACGGTCACCCTTCTCTGTGGGGTTTGGATATTCTTCCCCTGTTCTGCATGGGTTTCCTCTGGCGTTTCCAGTATCCTCCCAAAGGAAAAAAAACCTCACAGCAATTGGTATTGGCCAAACTTTCCAATGCACGACCCTGCTGACAAAGACTCTACGGATTAATTACGGTTTTCTTATATAAATAAGTGCTTATTATTATTGCTTTTTTTAACCCATGTACAATACAGTGTCGTACCTTCGTTTCATCTGGAGGTTGGAGAAACGAACCCCTCATCAGGGTTTTTGTCCCAATTGACCACGCTATATGCCATCGTGATTCGGTTTCTTGATATTAGGTGAATTGGCCTGCGGACTAAATTGCCCCCGGTGCCCTGTGATGGACTGGCGTTCCATCCTGGGTTTTGCCCTGCCTTGTGCACTGTGTCTGCCGGGATGGGCTCCGGCTCACCGCGACCCTGTATAGGGATTCAGCGATTTCTGACAATGGATGGATGGTTAAACGCTGCCACTCGGTCCCCATATTCTCGCAGCTGACTTTCCCCTGCTTGAACGTTGGGAACACAGAACATTAACTAAAGTCGCGTGCTAGAGGGCACGGCTGCATGCCTGTCTACTGAAGAGAGAAGGCCCTGTCGCTGCAAGCTGCACAGCAGCTGTTTTTTCAAGCTTGCTGTCAGCTCAGCCCCAGTGCAGTCCAGTGCAACTCGCCCAGCTGAATGCTGTCTTCACTTTGTCTGAAACCAGCCACTTCGGTTTTTTTTAGGGCTCCATAGACGCCTTTGTGCAGCCTGGTGTAACAAGGCCTTGAGGCTCCGCTGCTCAAATTCAAAGAATGTCTGACAAGAGGCCCACATGCCACCGTCAAGAAATGTCATCTCATGTGCTGCACTTTTAACACATTTTACATTAGGACCCAACTCCGTGTATGTAAACTAGTTGGCAGTAAATAGCTGCTCGGCATTGTTCAATTATAATTAGCCTTGGTAAATCCACTGCTGGATGAAGACCCAACCCGCCCCCCGAAAGAACTGCGGGACATTGAGGTTTGTTGGTCAATGGTGGGAAATTGACCATACTTCACCATGCTGGTCATTGCCGGTTTGGTGAAGGGAGCATATGTTGACTCACGTCTCGCTAAGGACCAGACCAGTATAGGTGCCTCTATTCAGTATAGGTCTACAGGGTACTCAAGATTTTCTGAAACTTCAAAAAGTTTGTTTTCACTAGTTTGCACTTTTATCTTTATTAATACTAGCAAAGTACCCACTCTACGGGTGATCTTTTTCCAAACATGTAACACGTTCTTCTGACGCCTCTTGTTGATGACGTTTTTTGCCAATACGACCGCTTAGATCTGGATTTCTTCCTGATGTCTTATGGGGAATATTGCCAACTCTCTGAAATTTCAGAAGAGTAATCAATAAGTGGCAAGCAAAGCTGAAATAAGACATTACAGCCTTGGTGTTGTGCAGAAAAAAATTGTGCTTATGAAGGATTCGAACCTGGTATTCTCAGTGCGGATATTCATTTATTAAACAATTGCTCCATTACATATATAGATTGACCCCAATTTAAGATATTTAATATAAGCACGTAGACAAAAGGCCATGTCGAGTAGCGCTTTCTACCGGACAGAAGAACTGTCTGTGCCCAGTCTTGTGCCAAGCGGCTCATGGAGGCTAAATGTGTAATTAAAATCATTCGTCATGGTCAGTGTGTGTCCTCAGACAAAATAGATTTAGACACGTTAAAGAACAGCAAACCCGATAAGGATGGTATTATTTTTTACCCATTCAAAATAAAGCACATGAAAAAATAAATGAAGCCGCATTCCACAATGAAGTTCTGCCGATGAATTATGTGCTGTTTATTATGTTCTGCCGTAATAGATACGTTTGCAGCAGAAGGGGGCATGCTTTCTCATCACAAGGCCTGTTGAAATAACTATTCGCAATAGTGAATTAAACCTGAAATGCACTTGGCCAAGAATCAGGATTATACATTCATGAGACCGACAGACGTGCTCCTTTCAAACTTTGGTAAATTGGAAAAAATAACTCCGTCAAATCTAATTTTTAAGTGGCTTATTACTTGTATACGCCGCAAACTTTTGCCAGCAGATGCAATAGAGAAGTATTACTCCGTGCATATTCAACCTCGAGAATACCGAGAGGGCACTGGCCTCATCAGACCCATTCCTCGTGGCTCATAGCTGTTATGATGAATGATCTGTTTTACCTTGGAGACTGTGCTTCCTTGTGAAGCTCACACCCTTCCCTGTATATTTGGGAACGTTACTATCTTGCCGTGCGGACCGTAACAGTAACGTGCACAGCTCTGCTAGTCAAATCAAGTGCAGCAATAATAAACACACACAGGCAAATACGTAGGTGTTCGTGGCTGTGCTGGTTAGCGCTCCGATTTGTTACGGGATTGCACGTCTCTGTCATGCACTGCGTGCTGTTGGGACGCTCCCCACACGAAGAGTTAACTGTCAGACAGCATGACGAACGACACATGATATAACCCGAAAGCACATGGAACGACACACAATCAGGGTGGAGATAACTACGCTTGCAGTGACCTTACTTCGCAAAGGATTTTTAAACAGTCATATCAGCGTACTGTTCCGTAAGTATTTGTACTGTATCTCTAAAATATGACAAAGCCACAACAAATAATTGTTATGTCAGAGTGTCTCTGTGTTCAAACAAGGTTTTTCTCCCAATGTTGGCTCTGAAACCGGCTGTGGAAATTAAACATTTCCATGACATGGGCCAGTCTGTTAAACAGATAATTATAGCACTGGTGACTTTCCACACGCTGCTGCTAATTTCATTAAGCCTTAGAGGGATAAAAGGGCGGGTTGTTCCTTACCAGAATTTTAACAAGCTACTCTTCATTTGCAAGTTGATTGCTAAAGCTTTTATTTTGATTAAATGTATTTGGATGTGTGCAATAGCCATTTACCTAAGCTGAAAAATACAGACTTAAAAAAAAACTGGAAAGTGTTGACATAAAACAGGAAACTTTCGATTATGCTGTCTCAAACATTCTACGTACATGTGGTCTGTGCTTATATGCGCTCCACATCTCAAGCAATGTCGAAAAACAACAAACCGTGCGACCGACTCGACACTCTCCATCAGTGTGCACTTTTGCTGGCGGGTTGTCTCGGTATATGGGGCAGTTGTTTTCTTGGGGCCGCAGGGAGTGGGCTAACTTGAGCTCGAGATAGCCGAACAAAGAGAACAACGGGGCACAGCAGCGCGTACGAGTACAGGGCCAATCTGGGGATTGGCTGAAAGGCGCGAGTCAGAGGTCGACACTCGGTGGCATTCTCGTGATGTCAGGACATTGATTTGAGCCGGGTTACATCCGGGCTCCTGCGACCCACACGCCATCCCCACTGGATAAACCAGTGGGGCTTCACGAGACGTGCAAATGAAGGATATTGATGAAGGACGCCCTTGGTGCTTCTTTGCACGTTGGTCTCCGTGCTTTTGTGCCCAAAGGAGAACCCGTGTGTGCGAAAAGAAACACGCAGTTGCCAGCATGGACGCCTCGAGTCCCTGTTGACAATTTCACTCAATGTATCGATGGCTTGGTTTTCTCAAGTTTTGCAACAATCGCGTGCTTGTTAAAACAATATTGTGGAATGACGAGAAAGGAGCCATCGTGCACATTTTATAAGCAAAACAGTCTTTCCCGATAATTTATTGCATTTCTTCTTTCTGTTTTTCCAAACCCTTTGAATGCAATTATTTGTTAAAGCTATTATGTTTCGAACATTATCTTATCTTGGCCTTTTCCCAATCACAATGTTATATAATGATTGCGCTGCAGAGTTTACCGTTGGGAATATTAATGAGTTACAACACTTAATATTGCAAACCTTATGTGCGGCTCCACGGCTGGCGGTGAGTGAAAATACCACAACTGAATTAAGGGTCAGTTTGCGACTCATACACAGGGAAGTGGGACGGCACTTCCCTGTGTATAGGTGAATTGGCCTGATGGACTGGCGTCTCATTCTGGGTGTTGCCCTGCCTCGCGCCCTGTGCCTGCCGGTTTCTGATAATGGATGGATGGACAGACACTGGGACGTACACGCTTACTTTCACTCCATGAAATTAACCTGCACAATGTCTCATTAACAGTTGTCGTCTTTTTGGAATAATTAGCACTATCGTGCTGTGTTGATCACGTTGATATTAATCATCCTACTGTCTGTAGGTAACATCTTGACCGAGGCTAACTGTGTGGACTTTTTCTGTTGTCCCTCTGTTTTGCGTGTGTTTCCTCCATGTACTCCGGTTTCCTCCCACAACTTTGAAAAAAAACCGCTCGTGAATTAATTGTCCGATAGCATCATAATATTTAGGACGCTGTGTGTGGCAATATGTTGGTGCCGGCAAACCGCCTGGCTGCCTCGTCTGCCTCTCTGCGGCTTCCTCGCGCCTCTGAGTCGTATCTCTTCGAATGAATACCTTCAAAATTGAATGAATATGTGCGCGTTATAAATAGTCCATCCATCCATACATTTTCTGAAACCGCTTAATCCCGTACAGGGTCGCGGTGAGCCGGAGCCTATCCCGGCAGACACAGGGCGCAAGGCAGGGGGATACCGAGGATGGGACGCCAGTCCATCGCAGGACACCTGGGGCAATTTTACTCAGTAGGACAATTAACCTGGCAGCATGTCTTTGGACGGTGGGAGGAAACCGGAGTGCCCGGCGAAAACCCACACGGACACGGGGAGAACGTGCAAACTCCACAAAGAAATGCCCGTTATAAATAGTGTTCATTATTAGTATAAATATATCAAACTGTATTCACGCCGTTGGCTTCACACCTTACAAGTGGGGAGCCTGCCGACATCTCATCACGAACATTCAATCACTGCCCATCGCCACCAACTTGAAGCTACTAGCGTGGAAAAAGAGAGAGAGAGAGAAAAAAACCAAAGAGGTCATGTCATAATTGAAATGACAGTCAGTCATTGTGAGCTCTGAGATTCTGGGGACAGCTATGGTGGAAGGGTCAGGCGGCCTCAAAGGCCAGGCTTGTGAGTGTGTGGCGGAAAGGAGAGAAAAGAAGGACAACAAAAGGAACGGGGAGAAAGGCTTGCCAGTTTGGGGTAATAGAGGAAGGAAATCAGTAACAGCAGGGGTCAAGCCACAGACAGGAATGCAGGGGACAGGCGTGACCTGCCGTCAACCCACAAGCTCAAGCCAATGCAAACCAGCGGCTGCTTGTTTAGAGGATTTTTGCATAAAACAGGACGGCGATTGTAGTTCAGATGCAAGGATAATTTGTTTAACCTCCTGCCACTGTTGTTATCATTGTTGACGCTGGCAAGTTTTCTGATCGGCTTGCTGGAGCGTGATTTCTGTGCTCGCCTCGTTAATAGGACCCCGCACGGTGTGCCACTTCTCTCCGACCACGCGCGCCAATCCACAGTAATTACTTATCTATCTTCTGCCAACCGCTTGCGCCGTTCCCTGCATTCGTTACGTGGCCAGCTGCATCATTCGCCGTTTGGCTTCGATTATAAAGCAAATCCGTCACCATTTTTTTTGGTAGCCAGACACATTTCACTACATGCGCCCTTGGGGTCAAGACGCGAAAACCTAAACCGGTAAAAAAAACAACTTTGAAAATAAAGTGTTTCCTTGATCAGATGTGCGTGGGATGGTGATCGTATCCACTGGCAGTTCTGAACATGACTGTGACACAGGCCGGTATCAATAGGGATTCCAATGTTGACTTGCCACAAGTTGGTATTTATTTTAGTGATCCCATAGCGTCAATTGGCTGAAGCAACCCCTTTGAACTTGTAACCTTAAGACTTTGAATAAAACTTGAAGCAAAGTTCCAAGTAGTTGAACAACTTGGGCCCTAACTGATTATGACCCTAACACAACCATAAACTCATAACCCCTGGAGATAACCATAGCCTTAACCTTAATATCCTTTCTCTTAACCCCTGACCCTAACCCGTACCCTAACCCTAAACCATAACCTGGATCCGAATACTGTGATTGCAAACACGTTTTCACTCATCTTAAGGTAATGTTTTTGTTTACATTTCAAGCAACACGCAGAAATGTGTAAAAAGCACAGTCACTGTGAGCATTTTAAAACGATTAGAAAGTACATTGTGATCCTGTTGTCTGAGGTCACGTTAGTTTGCAGATTATTGTGTGTATTTTAAACGGATGGTTTTCCATCCTGCACTATTATTCTGTTATGATGGGTTTCTCTCTTCGTTTACAGGTTTGAGTTGTATTCGTGCAGCCTTTGTATTTCACACGTAACTTAATAGAGCCAATGGATCAGCTCTTTCAAGAGGTAGCATCACATTCCCGGCTCGGGTGTTGCCTCTCTGTGTGGAGTGAGCCTGTTCTCCCCGTGTCCACGTGGGTTTTCGTCGGGTAATCCGGTTTCCTCCCAGAGTCCAAAGACATGCTGCCTAGGTTAATTGTCCTGACTAAATTGCCACCGGTGCCCTGAGGTGTTGTAACTTACTTACCCCTCCCTGCTGGACAACTGTTAACAAGCGCTACATAGCTCAACGGTTACTTCCAGCTTAGATAAAAACTGACTCACTCTGCATTTTTGTTATTTGACTCTAAGGATATCCAAACTTTCATAATTGCAGATAAAAACAAAGATCCCCTGTATAACCTTAACGGACTGTAGGGTCAGGTGCTATGAGCGAGCACCTATGAAGGCCAGCACAGCACATGAAGGAGTGGCTGGCCAGCACCATACCCGGCCGCCTTTGTCTCCCTAGGGGCAATGTTTAATCACCGCACTAGGTACTCATGTGAGGCTGAGTCGCCGTAGGGGAGGCCCAGGACAGGTTCAGAAAATCGCCAGTGGTGTCAGCCATGAGCGGAAATCGAACTCGGGTCGCTGGGTTCATAGCCCAGAGTGCGAACCACGAAGATACAGCTCCACACATAATTGCGTGCACACATATACACATACATGGACACACACAGAAGAGTATCGCCGATATAGGTTTGCACATTTGGGTCTTTGCAATGAGTTTCAATTTCGTCCTCGTGGCAGGATAGGGTAAGCAACTTTGAAGTCTAAAATAGAAGGTGCACGAAAGTATGGTGGATGTGATCAGAGAGAAGAGATTGCGATGGGAAGGACACGCACCTAGGATGAAGGGGAGCAGATTACCGAGACAGAGATTGGAGTGGTACCCAGAGGTCAGCGAGCAAGGAGAAGATTCTGTAAAAGCAGACCTTGGAGGTCGGATGTCGACTGTGCAGTGGCTTATGGGATAAAGCAGGCGCAAGTGATGGCAAGATGCGGTGAAAGCAACAGCATTTGTCATGATGGCCTATTGATCTAAGATGTCCAACCAGAAATTAAACCTAGTGTGCTGGAATCACAATGTAACGGTGAAAATAAGCAGCACACTCGCACACTCACATAATGATCTATTACAATGTCCACGTAGTATAATCTAAACAGCAATATGTGTGTTAACTTTGTGTGAGCTGGAGGAACCGCTGAATGGTTTATTGGTTTGTGTTTAGAACGTGCAGGACATATAAAAGCCGCAGCGCTCTGACACGCGTGTGTGTTAAGTGCTTCTTGAGATTAAACAACACGGAACATAAATAGCACAACAAACCCGCTGACCAGCTGCATAGCCTCAATTGCTTTGTGATAAAACCACGGGTTATACTAAACGTAATTTCAGTTCAGCATTGTGCATAATAAGACATTTAGTCAGTCATTCAGTTTTTACTTAAGCTGAATGAAGCTATATAGCTATTTTTAACAGTTGTCCAGCGGGGAGGGGTAAGCAAGTTGCAGCATCTCAGGGCACCTAGGCAGCGTGTCTTTGCACTGGGAGGAAACTGTAGTACCCAGCGAAAACCCACGAGGACACGGGGAGAACATGCAAATTGCACACAGAAAGGCACCCGAGTCGGAAAACGAACTCGGGACCTTCTTGCTGTGTGGAGGAAGCACTCATTCTAAGAACCAGGATTTATTTATTTTTAAATGGAAAGTAGGCTGAAGCCTTGTTGAGGAAGGACGACTCAAACGCCATACTCGGGTTTCCTCCCACAGTCCAAAGACATGTTGCTGCATAGGTTAACTAGCCTGCGGAATAAATTGCCCCCGGTGCCTTGTGATGGACTGGCGTCCCATCATGGGTATAGCCCTGCCTTGCGCCCTGTGTCTTCCGGGATAGGCTCCCTGTACAGGATTAAGCGGTTTCTGACAATGATGATGAAAACAATCACAAAGCCAGATTACGTGTGATCCGTCATCTCCAGCCATGTCAGTTGTAACATAAGTGAAATCATGTATTGGTTGAAGGCTCCAGTTTAAGTATACTGTCCTTCAGTTTAAATATACCCATAGATATTGAACTAAATTTTTTTCACGAAACATTCTGAAATCTTGGTAGGGCATCAGCACAATTATAAGGAATTATTTAGCTGCTGCTGCACACGTCACGTGTTCATTGCTGAGATGATGCATTATTAAATTGCCATCATTAATCACCGGACCTGCAGCTCGTCCAATATATTGTGCTATATTTGCTGTTTGCCAGAAGTGAGGCTTGCAGATCAGTGCTTACGTGGAATCCCACCCAAACATTTATTCTCTGCAGGACACATGCAAGCTTCATATTTACTTACACGTATACTAATTGTTAAATGCAGCCACTAAGCAATGTCAAGATCAACATAATTAACACTTAAGTGTCTGTCTTGATAACTAAAGGAGAACCGAGTGGTAGAGCAGTGGTTAACGCAATGCTGTATCATCCCTGCACCTGAGTCCCGGTCATGGCTATCATCAAGGGCGAGTGATGTGTGACGCTGAACCGGTCCTACCCCTACCACCTTCACCAATCCTCACTATCCTGCATGGTAAAATATGGTCAAACAACCCCTGTAACCCACACAGCACAGAGAGTTCTTCAACACTAGATTGACAGAGGGCCATATATTATTATTGCTATCATCATGTCATTTTTGTGTACTTTTTAAAATGCAATTATGCTTAGCGTCTAAAAGATAGACGTGTTTGTATGGGAATTAACTTTGATTGACAGTGAGAGGGAGGTTTGGTAGCCTTGGCATTAGCATGTCTTATTTTCTCTCGATCCGTCTTCATGGGACACAAGCCATAGACTATGTGTCAACAAATCCTGCACATGCACCAGCACGCTCACTCGAATGTGCACAAGAACCCAGAGCCACTGCAGCTTGGCACCGTGTATTCAAATGCGCATACCGCACCAAATCACTCACTCAGCCAGCTTTTACTTAAGCTGGGAGCAACCGTCGAGCTGTGTAGCTCTTTTTAATAGTTGTCCAGCGGGGAGGGGTAAGCAAGGACATCTCAGGGCACCGGGGGAAATTTTAGGCAAGGACAATTTAGTAAGGACAATTAACTTAGGCAGCATGTCTTTGCACTGTCGGAGGAAACCGGAGTACCCAGCGTAAACTTCACACAGAAAGGCACCCGAGCTGGGATTCGAACCAGAGGGCTTCTTGCTGTGAGGTGGCAGCGCTACTCACTGCGCCACCGAGCCACCCACACACAGATTACGATTCCGCCATTTGTACAGCCCCATAGCTTTTTGACGCAAGTGCTATTAACAAGGAACTGTTAACGCCAACTGTAAGAGGCTTGGGATAGGTTCAGATTACTGTAGCTATGGGCAGGAATCAAGGAATAAAACCTAGCTCACCGGGTTTATAGCACACTGGGATAACCAGTACACCAGAAACCACCCACCCACCTGGCAGACACATAGAACTGTTTTATTCTTCTACAAAAAAGAACAGGAAAGTCAACTGGAGACCATTTTATCTGTTCACCCTCACTCCATTGTTTGGGTAAACTATAATCATAAATAGCATGGACATTGAGACACTTTTTCCGCCCCAGCTGCTGCATCGATTGTTGATGAGATTGCAGCGGAAAAATATATAACTTGCATTCTTGTGGATCAAATGCCTCTTTCGATGGCCGTTGAGATACAAGCTAAGTACATTTATCATAATCGGTCCTCGCATAATCCTGAAGATAGTTTGGGGGCCCAGAGCCTATCCTGGGAGACACGTGGCATAGGGCAGGGCTATACCCAGGATCGGACGCTAGACCATCGCAGGGCACCGGGGGCAATTTAGTCAGCAGGCGAATTAACCTAGGCAGCAGCGTGTCTTTGAACTGTTCTAGGAAACTGCAGTACCCAGCGAAAATCCACTCGGGCACGTGGAGAACATGCCCCCTCTACAGAGAAAGACAGCCGGGCCGGGAATCGAACCTAGAGTTTTCTTGCTGTGAGACGGCAGCGCTATTCACTGCGCCATCGTGCTTCCCTGCAAGTGTTTGTAAATACAGTAATGATTAACAATTTTGGGAACATGAACACAGTGTAGAAGCATTAACGTAATTTAAATGCCCACTTATTTTGTTTATTATTGTTATGTTTGGAATCACATATGATTAGCTGCATGCATCAATCTAAAGGGTTAATTACATGTTCGTTAAAACTTTTTGTGATGAACGGGGTTGTGGGAGGTGTGAACGTTAGTGAATTGTGAGACCCCCAACAGTATTTTTTTTTGTGTGGAGGCTTGTGTTGCTGTTAATGCTTGTGGATTTACGGGTGTATGCTGCAGGCATACTTCAGAGTCCACTTTCTATTGTAAACTATATTTAGCCTTGATCCACCTCCCTCCATTTGTGTAGAACTGTCGTGTAAAGTTTTGCCTAGGCTGAAATTCTCTGACAGAATAAGGTCATCGATAACGATGACACCACTTTTGTGAATGATTGCAGTGGCCACAGATCACATGGGAATGTCATCCGATATAGCCAGTTTTTTTTTATGGTTTTCTAATGCATTTCAGGCCCTCCCAATGAGTTGTAAATTTAAAACGAAATGTCAACCACGCCTCCGACTCTCCCCTTTTGCTCGCACAGGAATCCTGCACAAGTACGGGAACAGATACAAGTCGAAAACCGCGGTGTAACATATGGTTCGGCACTTACGAGGGGGAAAAAACCCCCCAACACTTGGTGGCTTCAAATCCATAAAACATGGTAATGGTTTCTGAAGTAGCTGCGTTAACATGTATTTGTCAGTGATAGTGAAACTATGCATTTTATTTCTGTGTGACATTCAAACAAATCTAACATACGCCGCAAGCCTCCGCTCCCCCATGCATCGGTACACCTCTAGTTGTTTGTTTGTTGCATGCAGGTTCTGTGCCTGGCTTTAAGGATACGTTTCATGCGGGCGTGGGTGGTTGGTGCCGTGTCTGTCTGTATAATTCATTGCGTATGCAGTCGAACGCTACATACTTTTGCACACTGCCTACGTGAGCATACGTGACTGTGTGTGTGTGTTTGCGGTGTGAGTGTTTGTTGTTCTTCACACGTAATCATGTATCTATTTTGGCAAACATAGGAAGCAGTTGAGCTGGGGGGTGGCTTGTGGCCTGAGTGTACCCTCGGTGCTTCGTGAGAGTGACAGCAGAGCAGCACACCCATCCGCCTTCCCACAATCGGCATGTGTCACGCACTGCAGCTGCCAGGGCCCTTTAAACCCAAA
>JAZEWU010000001.1:4173219-4202411 GCA_036362915.1 Geotria australis
GCAGGCAAATTAACAGATACAAAATAAAAGACAAATTGACTAACACGAAAAGTATTATTATAAGCTAACATGTACCGTATCTTTATTAACGTCTGCCGGTAGAATTTATAAAAACATCGTTCCTGGATTAAACAGCTTCGTTCCAACGTGTAGCCGGTCTACTTAGGCAGTACAGTTGCCGCTCTTTGCAGGCACGTCACGTTTAGCTCGCTGCCTTAATTGTGTGAGAGTTAATGTATACCAGAAGAATATATTTCACATAAAACAAGCCGAGCCGCGGCACTGCTGATGCACGGCTTAGGTGTGCATGTACATTGATTGCACGCTCAGGTTACAGGTATTTAAACCTGGCGAGCGTTAATAATGTGTGCGGCCAGACAGCCGCATGGCTTTATTCAGAGCACCATGTGCGAGCTGCTGATGGATAGAGATCACGACGTGAGACGGGGCGGGGCTCGAGTCACATTCCTGTTTGCTTGAGTCTCTAGACTCTAGAGGGTCATCCTTGTTTTAACTCTTTTTCCATACACAAAGTCCACGTTTAGACAAAAATATGCGACAGTGTTCTTTGTTTCTGCTGGACTTTAAAAAGATATTGAAGCACACAATTCATTCCAGGTTCCTCCACAAATGTTAATACCCGCCAGTTACAAGCGCAGTTGTCATCTTCATGGCTCACTGCACATACATTGATACTGTCCTCCGAATATAACTGTCTCCACTTCAATAGATCCACATCTACCAGCAAAATAAACTATTGTGTTTTTTGGAAGTTGAACTTAAGCAGCATGTATTGTCCAATAGCAGGTTTATAGCATTCAGATCCCAGCCCTTGTGCCAGCCACTGTGTGGGTGGCTCAGCATTGGGAATCCTAGTTCTTAGGAGGGAATGCTAAGCCTGAATGATCTGTTCATTTGTGTGTTATATGACCGCATAGGCCTCTTTGCAGGAACACCCTATTGTGTACTGGAGTTAAAGCACAATTGCCCACTTGTTATAAGTTACATATTGACCAGTTAGAGTTGCAAAAAAACTAGTTTAATTCACGAACAAATAACTTCCTCTACTTTTAAAATCAGCGCCGTTGGCACTGTATGGCATATTGCAGAGCACCACGTAAGAAAATGCAGTATATGAACACAGAGGGAATGCGTTTATTTCCATCATTTATTCAGTTATAAAACAACGCTGAAACCCACTGTGTGCCGTGCCACAGTGGGTTTCAGCGTTAAGTGACTCACGGCAGGAATTGCTGTTGGGACTCCGTCATCAGCTTTGAATAATTTCTTTACTGTCATGGTAAAATATTTCGTCACCGCCATATAAACTCTACACACGTTGTGCGCACCACTGTAGCTCTGGGAGTGTGGATTATTCATTGCGCCGAGTCCACTATGGATTATATTCCAGCCTCTCTAATGTTTCCACAGCCAGCGGAAAGTGTACTGGCTTGGCTCACACACCTGGCTCAGGACATACGACCGTGGTTGTAAAGCAGTTCTCCCAGACTGAGTCCATTCCATTGGAGTTGAGGACCTCTTATCAACCAACGCTGCCAGCCTTGAAGTCAATGTGGGTCAACACCGATGCAGACACGTGCCCTATAACTTTACTAAGCCACGTAAAAAAATAACAAATCTCAAGAACAACAACGAATTTTTACTGAAAATATTTTAACTGAGCTCATGTCTAAATATACTTTTGGCTGTGGAGGGGAGTTGGGCATAAAGTACGTGGAGATGCTTCTGAGCTAGAACGGAGTTGTTCCAGGGCTAGCAGGGCCCATGTCTGAGTGGGTTTGGGAATGAGGAATGAGAGCCCAAAGCAGGACAGCTTCAGGGTTTTCACGATCACTGCTCGACACAGACTCCAAAGCACGTGCGATACATATTTACCAAGGGGGCTCCTCACATGGTAGCTTGTCGCCTAACTCCACGTGGAGATGTCTGTGGAGCATTACCAATACATGCCATCCACCATAAAGTGCAGTCTAACAATAATACCATCCACAGTAAAGGGCAACTTGCAAATATAACATTCGAGAAACCTGTTTTGCCTGTGTCATATGTAAATCAAATATTTGAATTAGAATATAGTCTTCAGTAAAACTAATATTTTATCTTTTTCATCTGGGTTCTTAGATGCCCTTGGTATTTTGTCTTATTTGCTTCTCACCTTATTATACTTGCAAACTTGACTTATATTCACGTAATAATATACAACACAATTATTCGAAATAAATGTGGACCTGCAATTTAAACACTAAATAATCATGAAAACATAACTGGGAGAAAAAAAAATGTGCATCCAGCGATACCGTCGATAACATCTTTAAAGGTAAGTGCTGTACGTCCAGTCGTTTTTTCCAACACATCGACGGGTGCACGACACTTGCATAACTTTTCACGTGACCTAAACTCAAACAAAAACTATTGATAATATCGGTCATGAAAACCTTCGAACTAAATTTACTCCGTGAAATATATGACTGAACTGAAATCATGAACGGGGAGATTTAAAATAACGTTAACATGTCTTTAAAAGAATACACTGAAAGCTAAATGTGCGGCAAATACGTTGCTCTTGCCTTCTGCCAAAGTGCGTGTAATGTTGAGACGTACACCTCCCATACAAGGGGTAGATCCAAACACAAGATGTTTCCAGTCACGCGTGGCGTTTTTCAAGCCATATCAATGTTATCCCATCGCTCTCCCTGGCACAGTCATCACAAAGAAAGTGAGGCATGAACACAGCGTGGGTTTTGAGATTGGGCCCTCCTGGCTCACGAGCTGCCCTCCCATGACAAAACCGTCGTATGTCACGGCCATGTGGCAGGGTGGCTGCTATCTGCCAGGGAAATCGGATCCGGTACAAAGATGGCGTGGGGAAGCTCCGTGGTTAGGCCTGGGCGTCTGCCTTGGCACGGTGCCGAGTGAGCCAGGTGGCAGGTAATTATCCTTCTATTCATATCCCGAGCCTCGGATGAGGCCACCACTAGTCTGGTCACTTTGCATAATGCAGTGTTTCATTTGATTTCTTCCCTCCACTCTGCCTGCCCCCCCCAAAGCACTTGCAGAAAGTGCCTCTCTAGGGGGAAATCTTCTTTTGGTCATTTCTTTATCTGTCCTCTATCTGGGTTTATCAGCCGAAGAGCTGCATATGTCAGGCTCGGGTCACTTAATACCTCTCCACAATCTTTCTCTTACATCTCAAGTCAAATTGATAACTATGGAAAGCATTAAAATGTTCCATTCGGCAGATATTGTGTGTTATATGGACTTATGATCGTAGTTTATAGTACAGCAATAGAAGGAATTTTCCTGCAGATGGTATTGTCGTTTTAACCAGAATATCTTCTATAAATGTTAAGAGAGAGCACTTGCAAGCACACGGACATAAAATATCCCCTGGCTATTTACTTAAAAAATTGGTTTGTAAACGTCTAAATGGGATTAATTCATAATACATATGTTAAAATTAAGACTCCCTGTTTAGCTTAGTCAGGGCAAAGTCTCATAACAAGCATTTATTGAGGCCATATTTAGGTTATCCTAGGGTTCCTATAGACCACACATTACAACTAATAAATGTATATAATTCAAAATTAATAGGTGTACATTGCCCAATTATAGTAATGCCAAGAAATAACCTAACACACACCAATAATGACCAATGTGCAGTGAGTGGAGCTAGAGAGGATAAGTCCTGGAGTTTCAGGAATAATTGGTGAATAATGCCACATGTCAATAGTAGCTGAAACGCTATTAGATACGAAGCAAAAGGGGTTTATACAATGGTGAAAATGTATGAGGCGCTTATTAGCACAGAACAGATTATGTAATTGATGGCATCAACATTACTCTGGTTTTTCCAGAGAGAGGATTGAAATGTGAAATCACTTAGGCATGGAAGCAACTTTGTAACAAATGTCAGCATCCACAGACGTGTTCTCACTGAAGGCAAAACCACTCCATTCACAATGTCCCTCGTGTCTCAACGTTCATAGCGAAAATAAATACACTGCGAAATCCCTTTCACAAGTTTGTATAGGACCATCACTGCAACCCCTTTAATTTCCTGTGCTGGGATAAAACGTAATGCATTCAGCTTTTGTATGTATTGATAAGAGCATATAAAAGGTATGTGGGCTATAAGTCTAGTGACTACGGGTTTGTGGAGGAGACTGTGAACGTTATGTGATTTTTGAAATATTGTAATTTCCATCGGCGCTGTGTCTTTACAAAGTACTCGGCTCCTCGATTTAAACACGCGTGATCGTAGAGCGCTTGAAGAAACAATAGCTCCTGCACGACACGGCTATAAAACCAGAGCGAAAAGCACTTTCACAGTACAAAAAAACGAATAGACATTTTCGGATTCTTAAGTGTTATAGTGCGAGTGACTTCGACAAAAAAAAATCACCCTCATATTTTGGATTGGACTGTTTTCCCATTGTTTCATAAACTGTTCACATTTTTTACTGCTGACTAACCTAATGCCTTGGCAACAGCGCGTAGCTCCAATCCCCATCATGCCAGGTTTTAATCAGATATATACTCAGACCATAACATTGGTATCTTGGAAAACATGTTTTGATATTTATAATAATAGTTCATAAATACAAATTATAGCATGCACATATTACAGCATGCTCACCGCGACCCTGTATAGGATTAAGCGGTTTCTGAAAATGGATGGATGGACATATTAATAATAATAATAGCATTTATATAGCGCCTTTCACCCGAGGGTCACAAAGCGCTGCACAAAGCTGCGGAGAGAACAACATGTCAACAACGACAGAGCACGGAAAATCAGCAACAATTTTTTGGGTTTTTTTTTTTTACAATCATTCAATGGGCGGCACGGTGGCGCAGTGAGTAGTGCTGCCGACTCACAGCAAGAAATCCCAGGTTCAAATCCCGGCTCGGGTGCCTTTCTGTGTGGAGTTTGCATGCTCTCCCCGTGGGTTCCTTCCACAGTCCAAAGACATACTGCTGTATAGGTTAATTGGCCTGCGGACTAAATTACCCCGGGTGCCCGGTCATGGACTGGCGTCCCATCCTGGGTATAGCCCTGCCTTCTGCCTAGTGCCTGTCTGGATAGGCTTCGGCTCACCGCAACCCTGCACAGGATTAAGCGGTTTCTGACAAGGGATGGATGGAGATTCATTCAATTTCGAATGTATTCATTTGAAGTGAGAACGATCGAATACTAAGTGTGCAGTTTGTGTGCACGTGTAGGTATGAACTGCACACGTACAGTCGATATAGATCGGTGTACGTGTGCGGTTGGTTTGTACAGACACACCGAACTTTGTATGCAAAGTACAAATATGTCGAACACACATAAACAGAATTGTACAAATCCCAAGTGAATTGTAAATTGTGTACAATCGTACCATCTAATGCGTGAAATGTGAGGCGTAGGACGTAATCCTGTATCGATGAAATCATCACCATCGCCATTCTTCAGAGTCCAGTGATGCTGCAATGTCACTGCTGCACGTGAATGGATTTCATCGCTCCATCTCCTTTGGCCGACGTTCTGTCACTCGCTTCGTCCATTACCCATTGTCCCTGCGAGCAGTGTGCCTGGCCCAAGCCCGCTTAACTTTCTTAACAGTCAATCAATATACCCAGTGGACATTCAGACTTCCCAGTGGCTTGCGATTCGTCAAATAAGTGTGTAAACGCTCACATTTATCTCTGATACATCGATACATTGATCTATTGATGGCGTGATAAGTGGAGTGAGCAGTGCACTTTCTGCAATGATTTAGTTATTTATGGATTCCGTCCATGGGCGAATCTATAAGACCACCCACAAATCCGAGCGCCAATTTCCCATTAGTTCCTTAGTTGACCTAACAAATCACTGCTGGTAATGAGGATCACAACTGTGACTTAGATAACGAGTATAATGTCTTTGTCTATCTGCCGTAGTCGACTTAAAAGCTTCCTTTTTAACATCACCTACCACGAAACGTGGACTGATCATGTACAGGGCCAATGCGGAGGGTCACTTATCGAGCGTTATATAAATAACCTCGTTTATTATTATTAGGCTATGAGAACCAAACTTTGCATGTTCATCAGATAATTATTTGTGAACAGCGCACGGAATATTTAAGTCATCACATCTGTTTCTGCCCTGTGGGGAAAGCCAATAAATGCAGACTGTTTTAAACTTCACATGTGTACAGTAAATCACCGTAACCAGACGTCCGTTCTTCCCTTCAGCGGGCAGCTTGAGTCCATTGCCTGGTTCCTGCCGTCGAATAATAGCAGCTTTGCAAACACGCAGCGAATGCGTCCGCATGCATGCATCTGCAGCTCCTCTTTGGATTAAGCACGAATGCAAGTCACCGCTCTGATTTCATGGTAGATAGATGTTTATTATAACAGCAGAAAACTACCCAATGAGCGTGCAAGCTCTTTACGGGATTCCTGCGACACAACAAACATTCGGATTGACAAATAAAAAAAACAAATTAACTAAACAAAAAAAACATTGACACACAGCATTGCACATTATTGATGATAATAAAAAACAAATAAAGGTGTAAAACATGCGGCTCTTGGAATAAAAGTTGCATCAACTGGAACAAGGGAAACGTGCATTTACTCGAGCTGCCTCTTTCGCAGAGGGCCCCCAGCTGCCCACCAACACACCCATGCTCCCCATACTCACCAGCCCAAAACATGAAAGACTTCTTCCCTCTGGGTGAAAACAATGACACGCCTTTTCTTGCTATTACTTCTGACGCGCTGCCTGACGCAGTGATGCAAAAAATCCAAACAATGTAAAAATGAACATGTAATTTCTCTCTGCGTGTTTCCTCTATAGTCAAATCCTCACAGATGTTTCCTGCCCTCGTGGCGTTGCATGATTGCCTGCTCTGTGCTCTCACAAACACTTCCCTTGTGGTCGCCGCATGCTTAACACATTGCGTTACCGTGTGACTACGTTGAACGGGGAACCGGCGGTCTGCAATCTGTCCTACAGAGTACGGTGACGGAAGATCATCCGACCGGACCAGTAATAGCGGACTCGAACGATGTAATTCGCCCGTTTTCCGCATTTCATTAACGGCTCCTTTAAACAAACATAAAATCTGTAAATGCATGCATTCATTCGTTGTGAGAAACTGCGTAATCCTGTGCAGGGTTGCGGTGAGCCGGAGCCTATCCCGGGAGACACAGGGCGCAAGGCAGGGCTACACCCAGAATGGGACGCCAGACCATCACAGGACACCGGGGGCGATTTCGCCAGCAGGCCGATTGACCTATGCATCAGCATGTCTTTGGACTGTGGAAGGAGACCTGAGTGCCCGGCGAAAACTCACGCGGGCACGGAGAGAACATGCAAACTCCACACAGAAAGGCACCCGAGACGGGATTCGAACCAGGGCTCTTCTTGCTGTGAGGCAGCAGCGCTACTCACCGCGCCACCGTGCCACCCCATAATAAGAATAATAATAGCATTTATAGAGCGCCTTTCACCCGAGGGACTTGTACGATGTAATGCACCCCCTTTCCGCATGTTGTTGACGGTTCAAGGGTTATGGGCTCCTTTAAACAAATACTCAATCTGAAAAGACAGCTTGCGATAATTGCTTTGCTAAGCTCTCCTTTTGGAATAGCCGTGTCGAGCGCTCCCTCGCTCTCCTACGCGACGTTTGCCTCCTGCGTTGAAGGCATCCTCAGGCGAAGGCCTGAGAAATTTTCCTGAACAGCTTTGGAAAGCAAATGTCATCCATCGAGCCGTGAAAACCTGCAATAGTACAAATACAGCTTACATCGCCTTTTTCGCCGTTTACAATGTACGATGCGTGCTGCAAGGGAACGCTGAATAATCAGTCGTTCACGGTACCTAAATGTGGATGGCAGTGTCATATGACATTGGTTAAAGACCCAGGAACACACTCAGAAATGACTTCCTCTGTGTCTATAATAGGTCCACTTTTCTGGGTTTGACTCGTGACATATAAACAGTGCTTTGCCAGATGTCTATCATTAGTAATAGGGCTTATAGGCAGTACGAATGTAGCCAATGCCACTGGGTTAGACAGAATCGAAGTGAAACATCTGTAAGAGGCTTCATTGTGAAGTCACTGGTGACAAGGCTGAAGCCAGCGAACCTGATATATTTGAACACGTGCTTTAATTATTTGTAGCAAGACTGGATTTAAATCCACGAACTCAGGAATTCCTGTCTTAATACTCCCATACAACATAAATTACAGTGACCCTTGCCACATCTGTGGTCAAGCTGATATTGGTGTGAACGTAACACCGGCTATTTAGTGGTCAAGAAAGACCACAACGATGTCCAGAAGCTGACCATCGTGCTTCGAAGAATCGCAAGGAAGGAAGTGGTCAAGATGATCAAAGCAATGAGAGACAGTGGCATGCACTGGTGTACGGCGCTATCACCTTACACACCTTCAGCATGGACTCCAAGGCACACTGTCATTCAAATCTGTCAATGACGAGAAAACCCATCACTACGTAGAAATGTCAGCCACGCAGCACACTCTCAGCTACGCAGCACACCGTCAGCCGCGCAGCTAACCCACTTTGAACTCGCAGCACACGGTCGAGCACTTGTAAACATTCCTCTGTAACATCTGCAAAATATGATTTCCCCAAACGTAAAAACAGTGACCGTGATACTCAGAAATGCTTATCCAGGAGACCAGAGCCACGTTATAAACCACAGACGTGTACCAGTCACCAGACGTGCCTAGTATTTGCTCTGTCGGAAAACAACCTGTCAATGATCGCAGTCACCTGATACCCTTAATGTGCTGTGGTTTTCCTCTGCAGTGTCAATATGTGGAAACCAGGAGATAATAATTATAAGTATAATAATTTCAATTTATATAGCGCCTTTCACCCGAGGGTCACAAAGCGCTGCACAAGGGCCGCGAAGAGGACGGCATGTCAACAACGAAAGATAAGAGGAAGGCGTCTCCACCAATCAGATGACATAACGTTCAGAATAACAATCACTACCTCGAATTCAGTTCTGATAATTATGTCAAGGCTGTGCATGTACGTACATTTTCACATCGCTTTATTGTAAGTGGTGAAACGTACCTGTGCTCATGTCGGGAGCACAGTGAGCAAATGTTGCGTGTCTTTTTGCGAAGAGAAGCATGGTCAATTGTGAGAAATTGGGTGAATTTCCCACCATGTCCTGGTCACTCATCGCCGCGTGAGACCGAACAATATAATGAATGACGTGAAATGTTGGTTTGGTCAAATGTGCGGATTATTGCAGATATTAAGATGAATTTGTCAAGACGATTGGGCTACAGATCGTATCCACGCAAGCGTTACAGATAATAGGAAACATTGACGCATGGACAATAAGGTCGGCCAATTTATTTGGTGGCACAGATAATACGAGAAGAGGGTAATAGAAGGTTGTATATAATCTCAATGTTATGCTTTAGTACCCGTGACCTGACCTAGCCTTAGGTGTGGGCCACCAGGTTAATAATAATCTACTTTAGTGACGCGCGCATTTTCTCCGGGCGCGTTGCACCCGTTGATTCTGAGGCGCGGAACCCTGCTTAGTCGGTTTGCTGTGAGTCGGTGAAGAGGTGACTTTTTAAGAGTTTTTTTAAGGCTGCGGGGGACTGTGTTTGAGGCAATAGGTGTGGCAGGCTGTTCCAGGTTGTGGGTTCCGCGACCGAGAATCGACTTACAACGATGCAATTGTGCTAAAGTGAAGAGAACATTTTAGGTTAGAACCGGAGCGAATGGGGAATACACTGCAAGAAAGAAACATATATATCGAGAGAGACATACAAAAACAAATATTGAGGGACACATAGAAACCCAGATATAGAGAGAAAACACGTTTTGTTTGCCCAGGGGAAACAAAATCTTTAATATGTTATGTTTGGCTGTGATAGATCAAACTTAACTTTAAAATGTAAGCAAGACAAATGGTTATTCTGTATTGCGGTGGGCTTGTTATGGGAATACTGTAATTGTAAACATTGAAGTGCCTTAACTAAGACATATTTAGCAGTTTTAAATGGAATAGTAGAGACCAAATGTCGCAACAAGCTTTGCAATCACTGCATTTTAGTGTTAGCGTTTGGGGAGGCCTTTATCCAGCAGTGGATTGACCATGGCTGATGGTGATGGTAATGAAACGCTTTCTAGTTTCACTCCGATGCAATTCCATCCATTTTGCACGTAGTAATTGAAATAAATGATGAACTACAATATCACTGTATTGTACTTTAAATATCACAAATACAGGACATAAGGTATTGCACAGTTTAATATACAACATATATGAGAAGTTGTATGTTGTCGACAGTAAGTACGTCCCATGTTTTTTTTTATCTGGGTAGTGTCTTAATTATAACTGACTACAATTTGAATTGCAAATTATTATGTTTCTAGTTTTTATAAATTCTAACCACTGACATTGCAGTGTGGTGCTCAAGCCATGAGTTTGTATCCTAGTTATGTGCCAACTCTGTCTATTACTTATCAGTGGTCAATGAGTCGAGTACCACTTTGTAGAGAGATTTGTAACCACCACAGCAATGTACAATGCCGTATCTACGATTGGCTAAAGATTGCCGAAGTGGATAGATAGATAGATGTTTATTATTGCAGCAGAAAAATACCCAGTGAGCTTGCAAGCTCTTTACGGGATTCCTGCGACACAGCAAACACGTGAAGCGAGATGATGACCCCCAAAAACTCAGTTGCGTGGCTGGCGGCGTATTGCGCTCTACGGCGCTCCAATGCGTTGTTTGGTTTGTATCGTGTGTTGTGTGACGTGATGTCTGACGTTTCGCTCCAAGTGCTGAGGATATTTTTCGGTTAAAATGAGCTTGATGGCGAACAGCACAACGCACAGCTTGCAGACTCATCAGAAAGCTATAAACAACATGTTTTACCCAGTGCAAAATGCAATGGAAATCTGTCACAGGTTTCCATTGAGTATCAACACAAACATGTATTTCAGGCTTCTGAAACACGTTCCTTCCCTTCGCCGTGTGTAAAGCTCATGTTCTCTGTCTGTTCCACCGGTGCATGTTGAGGGTGGTGTTTTGTTCGCTGTTTTCGAGAGAAGTTGTGGCCTCTCCAACTTGTGGCCACCCCTGGCCCGACCAATCATCCAAAACTCAGTGTATGAGCTCATATTTTCCATGTAATGTATAAATAAATAACCCTTGTTATATAGATACGCACACGAGGCGCATATCATGCCTGATGGGGGGTTTGTTTCGTTGAAAAGTTAAAATGACCCTTAGCTGATTCAGGGATTTTATCGCCTTAACATTTTTAAGACTGTTAAACTACTTATCCATAAATGGTGCCATTAAGTCATTTGCAAAAAAAAAGGATGTATTAATAAATCGTTTATATTATGTTCAGCGTCTGCCAAGTGTGCTGGTCCCTGACACAAACTCCGAGTTATTTGCAAGTGGTATTCAATAGCCATTTAAACGTGTGTTAGAAAGAGACAAACAAATATGGCTGTGATATAGCACGGCTGTACAGTCCTGAAAAACTTCAGCACGTCTAGCATAGAAGTACTTACTTTGTGTGTACTATTAGTTATTATGTCAATTACCTACATTGGCATAGAGCGGACACAAATTCACCCGTGCACAGCGAATCAAACGCATCATCAAATGCATCTCGGCGCAGCAGGGCAGAGGCATATGCAGGGAGACACGCGGCTGCAGCAGACTCCACGTGGGATACAATCACAGCGGGGACCGCTCTGTCAGAGTTGAGGGCTCGTTATTTAAATCAACAAAACTGCTGATGGCTTTGAAAAGCTCTCCTTTAAGGCGTCACGTGGAGATGAATTTGAGTCGAAATTACCAGGGGCTGCACACATATCGTGGCTTCTAACATCTCGCCGCGCGCGTTCCTGTTTTCAAGCGACAGGCGCTCTGAGATATAGCTTGCAGGTTGCGAAAAGAAGCTCGGCTGATTCCAAATCGCACGCTTACAGCAGACAAGCACGCTTCCTGTTGCAGCCGCAGTTTGCACTAGAATCTGTTGTGTATATTGTTTGTTAGCATTTATCTTTGCACTGTCGGACAAAGGCTATTTCTATTTTCTTCCATTTAATTAATTCATTCTTTCGTTGTTCCTGTGCAGTAGTGGCCTCTGAATTCTTGGATTTCTTCACGCCAACTCTTATGCTGTCTTCAGTTGTTTATGTTGCATTCCCTCGGCAACCACTTTGTAGTTGAATCATCCATTTCTCGTCAGTTGTTCCAATGATGTGGCCTCATAGATATTCTCATCTAAAACGTGCTTAATTCAGTCCAGCTTTGTTTTTGTATGGCCAAAAGGAAACAGTGACCATTACAATCAGGATATGCGCTATTTCATTACTCGCATAGCCGCAATTCAAGTTACAGCACACTATGACATTTACAGCAAAGTCACCGCCAGCCAAACCGACTGAGGGTCTTGTCAGTGTCAGTATTATGTCCGTTGACATTATACTGTACTGTTTTGTACTCCTCGTGCACAACAAGTGTATCAGTTTTTTGCAAAATGACTATGAGCCTCACAGCAAGAAGGGACCCCGGTTCGAATCCCGGCTCGGGGGCTTTTATGTGTGGAGTTTGCATGTTCTCGCCGTGTTCGCATGGGTTTTCACCGGGCACTCAGGTTTCCTCCCATAGTCCAAAGACATGCTGCTGCATTGGTTAATTGGTCTGCTAACTAACTTGCCCCTGGTGCCCTGTGATGGACTGGCGTCCAATCCTGGGCATAGCCCTGCCTTGCGCCCTTTGTCTGCGTGATAGGCTCCGGCTCACCGCGACCCTCTACAGTCTACAGGATTAAGCGGTTTCTGACAATGGATGGATGGATGGACTATGAGTATCAAGATGGTTGCTCTTCAGAGCTGTTCTTTCGGGATAGTGGTGTCGAGCAATCTCCAGCTCTCCCTCGCGACGTTTCGCCTTCCACATTGGAGGTATCGTCTGAAAACATTCGTCAATACATATGAGCGTCAAGTCTACGTTAAATAGTAAACAGACAGTGACATTTTACACGGAGAGTTTATCTTGCAAAAATTGATTATTTATTTACTGAAATGAGCAAGAACTGGTTTTTCACTTCTCGAAGAAGCTCAATGCAAGTGTAACTAAAAGTCGGACACCATCCCGACGACATGCAGTATCTTAAACCCAAAAGCACATCAGAGAGATACACGGAAGCGATGCACAGGGTAGTTGCCCGACTGCAGTCAGTGGCTGAATACAAGTAACCGCGAGTTAACATGAAGGGATACATATTGTTGTGAATTCCTATTGCCGGGGTAAAAAAAAAACATGCCAGTAATGCGATTCTTGTAAAAATAAATAACCTTGAGCGATTTTAAAACCTTAACAAACAAAACAAAGATTGTGCAGATCACGTGGAGTTGTTGCTGGCAAGTCAAGACCACCTCTGCACGTGTGGGTGTGTGGGTGTATGTGTGATGTACTGCGTGTCAAAACGTGTTAGATTAAATCAGCCTACCATCCCCTTTTCTGCATCAATCCCACAGTTTGCTGGACAAGTACGGTTGGCAAAATATTAATGTCACCAAAGTTTTTAAAACTCCAGAGGGGACAACAACAACGAATGCGAAAGCCATACGTCACGTTAATAGCAATGATATGCTGCACATGATTTAGAACCAGATTTTTTGGGAGTAAACACCACCCAGTTGTTTCTCATACTCAGGCTTAATACAAACGCAGGCGTTTTAAATCTCAAGCTGATAATATCATGCTGTTCTGATATTAGGGGAAAGGCATCACTGACGTTGAAATAAACATATTTACAGCTTTAATTAGGTTAAGCATACCTCAAGGTGATGCAATAACTTCAAACAGCAACATTAAGATGGCAAAACCAAGAATAAATTAGATCAGACATTGGGGTGAAACTCAAATGAGACTATTCTTTCGGGATTGCCGAAGCTGTTCTTTCGGGATAGCCGTGTCAAGCGTTCCCCCTCTCTCCTTCGCGACGGTTCGCCTCCCACGCGCTGGAGGCATCTTCAGGCGATTCTGAAGATGCCTCCAGCGTGGGAGGGAAAACAGAGCAGCTATGGTTATCGAAGCGAGGCGAAACATCGCGAAGGAGAGAGGGGCAATGCTTGACACGGCTTTCCCGAGAGAACAGCTATGAAATGCAATTCTCTGTGTATCGTTAGTTCTATAAGGCTTTTCTCCAGAGATTCCTCTCTTTGAGACCTTGCTGGCGGCAGTAGCTTGAGCAGGCAATTGCAGGGCTGCACCTTTATTTTTTCCCTTCCCATTAGTTCTGTTTTGAAATCGGATCGACCTCGATTTTGCAATTAACGTAGGAAGTGTAGCAGATAATCAAATTGACCAAGCATGGATGTAAATGTGATCCTAATAGCATCAGGTCGGATCCGGATTGGGAAATCCTTTTTTGGAATCCAATTTTGTAGAATCAATATTGGTTGCAGGAGTCACAGTTCAATTAATGAATCAATTATTCTTCGCCCATTGTGGGGCATTAAAATCAATATAGCCTGCATAGATCACAATTCGATTCACGAATAAGTTATGTTTTATCCATGTGGCTGATGTAGAATCTATATAATGTGAATTAATTTCTTCACTATCTTGGGGCATGTAGAACCCTCAATGTATTGCATAGCTGTGTCGCACGCCTGTAATCTAGTAATTTAAGATGTGTGTTGCTATTCTCATAGTTTGTACAACCCCCAAGTCCATTTGCAGTGAGTTGGCGACAAAGGAAATGTCTGGACGTTGTTACAACCAGGTTCATGAACTTGACTTTATAGATCTTTGAATATCCTCAGTTTTAGGCATTCAGTTGTACTGTTTCATGATCACATGAAATTTGCTGATTAATCGATCAAATATGAATATTACATGAAACTCTCTAAAAAGGTCTTGGGAATTAAGCGTGTCTTATTTGGATATACCAATAACGGCTAAATTAAACGCACAGAAAATAATAAATAACGTTTCTGTTGTCACGGCTTACAGTTTTGCACAATGTGAACCACGTATGTGTGTTAGACTTGGCTACAACATACAACGTATGTAAAATATTAACTGGTTTATTGGCTTCAATGATACACAAAACCGATGCAATCAGACACTAGGTATTGTTTAGCACAGATTAAATTATGATTACGTATGCTCATAAAATAGCACAATGCTTGAAAGGACATGATTTGCAAATTGTATAAAGTAGCATTAATGTCCCTTTTGTGTTCAGATATTTTTTAAGCGATTTATCAATTTCCCTCTCCCCCCACATCAACCAAATTATGGTGCAGATTAAGTTGAAATTAAGGGACAGATTCAAGGGGGCAATTTAAACAACAAAGCATTTTGCAGGCAACCCTCGAGTGTGACGTGAATGTAATTTTTCAACTTAATTTCCCCCTCGTGGACGGGTGGATGGACTTGTCCTGTCTGCGGATCAATGCGCAGATTCCCAATGTAAACAATTTCTTCCATTGCTGCTGACAAACACCGATGCCCCATGCTGACCCAGTCCACTTTCCAGGCACTTAAAAACAGCCTCGTCAGAGAATGTCCTTCGGGCCGGGATGAGATGAATGGTAATGCGATGTCAAAGCCGCAGGGCACGCGGGACGCTCTCCTGCTGTTGCCGGCTCATGCGTTCTTACGTCGGGGTTGCCACCTCGTAGGCACAAAAACATCCGGAACGCATCGTCAACAGAAGAATATCTCACAATACCCGGAGAGCGGAGAACTGCACATCTTCAGCCGCGTATTATTACGCAACTGGTAATAAGCAAGACTTTAAAATGTCCTGGAAAGACGAACGTGTTTGCCAAGATGCCGACCTGAAAAGGAGATGGTTCTGGAGAAACCGGGACAGGTGGCAACCCTACCCGGCGGCGTCTTGTGCTGATCCCAAGTGGCGTCTCCTCTGGTGATCCCCAACGCTGGCATTGTAGGCCACGGATTGTGAGTGGTCAATTAATTTTTGAAATAATGTATTGATGCATTAGTTTATTTGAAACCGCTTGAGAGTGTATAACTGACATGAATGCTAACAAAATCTGAAGAGTAAGCACAGAAACACGAAGAGATGCACCCTTGGAAATACACTGAGAGACACAGAGAGCCACTCATAAATCAGAGAACACATTTATTTTAGAGGCAAAATATTGACTTAAGAAAAGTAGAAATTAAGATGACGATTCCATGAGATTGATGACAGACCGTCAGCGAAAGGAGGCAACTATCTCGACAGGACTACAGCTGCTGTGGAGATGGAACAAAGTCCTCAGCTCATGTGCAGGAACGAGATGGACTATGGCACGCTTTGTGACCCTCGGGTGAAAGGCGCTATATAAATTGAATTATTATTATTATTATCGTGTGAAGGCATTTAATCCAGCAGTGGATAGAACATGGCTGCTCTATTACCCTGTCAGTATTAATTACCCTGTCAAGTATTACCCTGTCAGGTAATACTTGGTGTTGCCTGCGAATTCTACCAAACACTTCGAGGCCGAGCTGAAAGACAACGATGTCCAGAAGCTGACCATTGTGCGTCGAAGAATCGCAAAGAAGAAGTAACACTAGCCAGCGCCTCACATATATGTCCAGAAAGCAAACCAAAACCTCTTATCATATTAGTTTACCCGTGATACGTTTTAGAAATGAATACCATACCACTGGAATTTAAGGTGCGTTTCCCTGTGACTTTTGTCATAACATCACTATTTCTATTGAAGACCCCCTATGGCAGGACATACAAGTGTAACTCGTATAAGTTCAGAACTCTAGGAATAGTGTAAGTGACAATAACAAATTATATATAATAAAAACACGAGCTTGTTATATATAATAAAAACACGAGCTTGCCTAAAGCCTTGTATGTAGATACAATAATATACTCATTCACGGCAGGCTAAGATTGGACCTAATTTGGAAACACCACTTTGCAAACCGAGCAACAGAATATGCTCATCCTCAGATTATGCTAGGATAGCCAAAATTACAGCTCATCTGCTACTTACACTCTTCTATTAAAGGTGCTTATAGACATCATTAATGATGTTCCAATCCGAGGGACTCCATTTGCTTACTCAAATGTTTATGTAGTACTGCAGGAGGTTGAGTGTGAACATGTTGTGTAGACCAGCTCTAGAGTGCAAATACCGCAATGTACAGTAGTTACAAAAATAAATAGTAATTGTACTATTAAGAGCCACCAATCAATTCTTCCACTACGTCAGTGAGCCCCTTGAAGGAAGGGGTGGTCACATGGGAGTCTCTATTATGAATTTCTCCAAACACCACATGTCATGCCCACAGTGTGGGATAATTTCCTGAATGCCGATACGCTTTCATTTATGTTGTCGTTATATTTGAAAGGAAAATTGTGTTTGCATTTCCCCCCTTCACCTCCCCCCGAATGAAAAGTGTTTTTGATTTGCGCTCCTCTAAACATTCACAAATCCTCGATGAGCCGTGAGCATTTCGTTATGATGATTTACAATAAGTAAAACCGTTTATGGCACCAATCTAAAACTCCTTAACAGTGCAAAATAATGGATCAAGGATTTGCGGAGACCTGCAAATAACTGCATAAATCTCCTTCTGAACATTCATTCCCGTGTACTGTAGCTGTCCGAATTTGATTTATTACACACGCTGTCTACATCGGCAGCTTTATTCTACAGAGCGTCATCAACACGACTGTCTGTATCCTAATCATACAGACATGCGCTCCGGCTGGTCACGGAGTCTGAAATTACAGCTCAGTGGAAGCGCGGGAGTTAAAATTACACATTTATATCTGCTGGCCGACCTCTTGTTGCAAACTGTTAATTTCCGAACAACACCAACGCAGCTCTGCGTATAAAAGGGTGACTTATCTGTGCATTCTCCCTGTGATAGACTGGCGTTCAACCCTGGGTATTGCCCTGCATTGCGCCCTGTGTCTGCCGGGATAGGCTCCGGCTCACCGCGACCTTGTACAGGATCAAGCGGTTTCTAACAATGGATGGATGGATGGATTATCTGTGCATTGATTTCCTTAAAATGCCATTCCTCAAATGAGTACCTAGTGCGGTGTGTAAACATTGCCACTAGGGAGACAAAGGCGACCGGGCGTGGTGCTGGTCACCCACCTTCTCTTGCGGCGTGTCGACCTTCGTAGGTGCTCGCTAACAGCACTTGACCCTACAGTCTGTTAAGACTATGTGGGGGATCTTTGTCTTTCTTGAGTTTCTCGAGCCAGTGGGAACAGGAGGCAAGCGTGGCAGTGCCACTGCCAGGAAGTGGTGTTGGTGAGAGCGCTGGGGCATGTGGAGATCGTAAGCTGTTAAGTCAGGAATGTGGACAAAGAACGCAAAAAGACAAGGCCCCTCCGTGTGTATGTTGTTGTGCTTAACCTCTACGTAGACTAAAGTGATTTGGTGAGGCTGCTTACTGAATTCGAGCCCATTTTTGATGGATGTTAAAAGGCTGAACACAAATAATAATATTGCACACATGCATGTAGCGCATCTGTTTCCAAGTGCAAGAATGTTAAAATGTGACTTGTCAGTGCGGACAAGTGTGGTGACGCTATCCACAAAAGAACAAACCGACACTAGAAAAATAAATACACGCATTTGTATTAAAGCACCACAGGCCTGAAATAAAACTTTCCATTCTGAGTCTCACAGACCTCTTTCATTATAGCATTGCACATCTGCGACAAACAGTAACCACTAAGCAATACATTTTCCCGAGTTAATACGATACTTTCCATGTTAATGCAGTAGCGCACAGTTCCATTTGAGTGTTCGGAGTGCATGTCAGGATTTTAAAATGACGTGCAAAACATGCTTTTAATTGTAATTTTTTTAAACGATAACTGGGTATGCATTCAAGCCATGCCACATACAAACGCTAACATAACAAAAGCACCCGTGAATACAAACAAATGTGCCCTTTCTGGATGGTTAAACTGGTAGAGTGAATGCCATTGGCTTCAAATAGCCAGCACAGCACCCGAGGGGAACGCGGCACGATGGCCACGCATCGATGATTTTGTCTTGCAGGTCTCGCGCATCGTTCTAATGGACAACACCCAGTGCCGTATCTGCCCTGAGACACACGCGACACAGCAATAACGATATTCACAGTCCACTGCTGGATGAAGGTCACCCCACAACATGTAGGTCACGAGTGTTGTTTGATTATACGTGACCATGCTGGTCAGTTCCGGTTGGTGGAAGGCTGGGAGGGGGCACCCAGGAGCGAGTAAGATAGCACTCGTCAATATTTTTAGCCGAGCTCAGGTCATCGAGTTCACGGCGCAGTTTGCTAACCACACCGAGCTATAGCGATTCACTTCGCCTCCCCACCCAACAGTTATTTGATGAGGGGTTTTTTTTTGTTACACTTCAGGGTTGTAATTTGATTCAAGAATGTACTCCTTTGTTAATACCGCCGTGAATGGTAGAGCCTCCGTTGGCCACATGGGTGATGGGAACCATTACATGCAACGTATACAAATACAAAGTCATCGATTCGGATGTAATGTAATGCCTGTATTGTGAGATGCATCATCATTCATGATCAATCAACTGCTAAATTAAGCCCTTCTCAATCTGCATCCCGCATCTCCTTCTTCTTTGCAATTCTTCGAAGCGCGATGGTTAAATTACAGTTTCCCGCATCTCCTGATCCTGTAGTTTGACAATCCATCCAGCGCCAGCACAGGAACTGAGCTTATCGCTCCATCTCCTCGGTGGATGTCTTCTCGAATGTGCCCCACTCCTTGGCTGCCACTTAATCATCACTTTCATCGATAAAGAATTGTTTTCGTGTACATAAACGACTTTCATAACAGTTACATACAAGAAATATTAATCAAATGCATTAACGTGATAAACAATGGGGATTTAAGCCAGACTGAATAATGAATGTATTCACAATTTTTTGCGTAAAAATATTGAGAAAAAAAATCCAACACTGCCACTCCTGGCATAAGTAGAGTTCGAGATGTGTACTTAGGATCTGCTGTCTTACGGTTAGCCCTGTCGGAAAATGCTCCACACAGAAAGGCACCCGAGCCGAGATTCGAACCCGGGACCTTCTTGCTGCGCCACAGTGCCGCCCTACTCCGATCGTGCCATCGAAATTATCATCCTCTCAGATCACGAGCTGTGCAGGCCTGCGGGACACCATATCGCACTAATGCTTCCACTTGCTCGAGTCCCCCACGGCTAGTTCAGGAATTCGCTCTCTCCTCCTCCGCAGAACTCCCGGCTCGCTCCACGGACACAACTCAGTCCCAACCGCCCATCTCAGGGAAGAGTCTCTCTATCTCCCAGTACCGCTTACGAATTGTATACACGACCCTCGCTCATGATTGGCTTGTCATTACCCAGGGTGCACACCAGTTTGGTGCTCTGGCCCCATTGTGTGGGGCTCTCTACCAACAGTAACACATGGACCCATTCAAACCGCGCAGCGCCGGGGCCCAGCTATCAAGATTAATGACTCCATAGACACACGCGTATCTGATGCACGTGCACGGTCTATTCCTCCTGAACCCGTGGGCATCACGTACATATACTAAATGTTTAAATAGATTGAAGGTTCAACGGTCTCGGCAGTTGCTATCTTGACAAATAATGGACACCGTGCGTACTTTTAATATCAATTATAAAAACCTATTTTGACAATATCTCATTAAAAATATATATTTTTTGCAAATGACAGTTTCACAGCAGCCAAAATCTCGCCATTAACCTAGCAGCGTGTAATAATAAGATTTACACAGCATTTGCATGACACCTTGGAACATCTTGGATGACTGCCAACTTGTAGGGCTGTTCGCCTTTGCTTTTCTGTTCAGCAGCCACACACGCACGTGGGAGTAACCGTTAATTATGCCGAGCTCTTAGCGTCGGGCAATGTTCCATTCGCAAAAGTGTCACATGTGGCAGAATTGTAATCGTAACAGCAGGAGTGGCAGTAGGAAGAGTTGTCGTGCCGTATTAAAGCTTCTCGTCCCAGAGCGTCTCACCTGAGCCCTCTCCCGCGTGTGTTATCGTTTACAACAGGAGTCCTCTCGCATCACGGGCTGCCAGCTCCTCGCCAATTTATAACAGCAGCCCTTTCGCACTACAGGCCGAATTGTTGATGTGAACCTCGCAGCACTTCAGGTTTTTTTTTTCATTTTGTTTTTCTTTTCCCCGGGCTCGTCTGCAAAACATCAGACGTTCTGGCGTACACGGTACGTATTTGATATGTGCGGCATATTATTTACAAACAAGGGAAACATAATGAAATGAAAACCGCTCATGCAGCTATGGACTTGCCCGGGCATGTTGCGTTACACTTGTATGGCATAGCCATGTGCCTATTTTCACACGCGTGCAAATGTCCAGTTAAGTCATGGGCAGGGGTATTCACAAGTGTTCCAGAGATGTTACCTATTGTCGATCACAGTTGGATTCTCAGAAGAAGAAAAACACGGAAACATTTATTATATTCATGAACTACCCAGTGCCCTTTGTTTTCTTAGTGCAGTTTAAAACATTTAAATGAGAGCAGCGCTTTGTGACCCTCGGGTGAAAGGCGCTATATAAATTGATATTATTATTATTAAAGTAGTGAGGAGGTTATGATTGCTGCTATTAATGGTTAGTTTCAGAATACAAAGCAATTGTCCTTATTTAAAGGCATTCCATGTACTTGAGCATAAGTCAAATTAAATTTGTTATTTGGTGATACTGCGTTGGTAGTGATGCACACAAAATGTAACAAAAAGTCACCACGTTAATCAATACCACTGCTTTAAAACGAAAAATATATAATAGGAAACATTTCAGGCAATGGCCAGTCTTCATGGCAGGGTTATCGATAATACGATGTGCTAGCCACAATTTATCATTTTATTTTTTATATAAATTAGTTTAGGTAGTAATATCTTTACGAGTACAAGTAATACATTTACGAGTTCGTCTTTACTCAAATATACATTAATAGTAACTATAAAAACATTTCATGGAACGTTTTTAGAAAATGCAATTCTGATCAGGCCCTTTGGTGTATGGTGCAGTCTCCTGCTCTTATTCCTTCTATCGCTCTGGCCTCTCTGTGTGTGTGCTTTGAAGAATGGCCATTGCTTAAAACGTCGCGTATTATATATTTTTTCTTTTTAAGGCCCCAGTATTTTTGACGAATGTGTTGAGTTTGTTTTGTGTTCAGTGTCAGTTGAGACATGCTCAGGTATATTACTGTTCCATTGTACCTACAATTATTGTTCCATTGCCCCGCAGGCTCTATGCGCGAATAACCCACACAAACTAAACATTGTAACATGTTACTATACACTGTCTCCTCTAATATTCTAACAGTTTGTGAAACTAAAGACTGCATCGATCGTCAGAGACATTAAACTCCAAGCTCCTTCCCATTTTATGACCCTAAACTGTGGCTCTACCAGTCACACTAGACCAGGGCCTCTGCAAAACACCAAGCAACTATACCTTGACAATAAAATGTAGCATTTTGTATTGCATGGTGCATTACACAATGCGTATCGCACATTTAAAATGTGGACTCTCTAATGACCAATCCACAATCCATATCAACGGTTTTTTAACACTGTCAATTTAGACCTTTTGGTGCCCCCACCAATCAGGTAACCCCAGCCAATCAGGTAGTGGCAAGGCAGGGTGATATTTTGCCAAGTCAGCGAGCCAGAATAAGGCTTCACTAATGTGGATTGGAATGATATGGCTCACCCATAACACAATGTATGAAGGCATTTGTCATATTACATAGCTATTTCATTGATTTATTTTACTTTTTTCCAATGGATTTTCGTGTTCTCGTGCAGGAGAAGTAGCAATACATCTGCGGCGATAGTAATGGTGATGTGTGTGTACAGTGCTATTTCTGCAACCTTTTCATTCATTTGGGAGAAGGCCTGGCCCAAGGCTCCGAAGGCAGTTTCCGTATGCCATTACCATGCACCGGTGAGCTCAACTACCGCATTCAATAAACACCTTCATGACTGGAAGCTGAAAGGTCGAACTAAAGTGTTAGGTTGCTAAAACTTTTTTTGTTTGTTAAGGTTTTAGTCCTTAAAAAAAAAACTAAAATGTTAATGCAATTTATATTGTCCTTAAGAAGCTAAATCATAATTATTTTACGTAAAAAAAATCGAATTACTTCTAACATCACACGTTAATTGTTTTGAAGCCATTCACTTCGTAGGCTAGTGGTGATCGTGAGTTAGTAAGAATGTATATTCCTTTTGTGTGCTACTGAATGCTGGGTGGGGACACCACACCTATTACGAGCTGCGAAGGCAGCTACGCTATATCATAGCCTCTGCTTAGTGAAAATAAATACAAGCAGAACCACATTCTATCTCTGCACATATATATTTAAGCAGCATTTTTTCAAGCAAGTCAACTCTTACTGGACTGGTTTCGATCTCTTACGTCTCATCAGCAGAGTAAGGTTGGGAGGACTTGTTTATTAATTTAGGCCAACTTTGGGGCTTAATAACTTTACAGCAATTTAACACGCAGGTGCCTACTTCAAAACGTCAATATGTTCATCAAACATTTTTCATTGCATATACTAATTAATAGTACTTTCTTTCTCGTAGAAATCTTAGATTGGAGACTTATTGTACCACTGCACGCGCATGTCAGTCAATGATTCACAAGTTGAATCGTTTATCTCGTGTATTGCACCTTATATCAGTGGTGCCAAGAGTTTACGTTTATTCATCAACTGCTGTTGGGTCTGCATATGAATCAGTGGTGTCACAGATTTGAAGTGTATTGTTGGTTATGTGCTGCTCCAAACATCACTCTGTGGCACCACGAGCTCAATATTTATCCCCAAAAGCAATACAATATTTTCGAAGCTTCACTTTAATATTAAGCAATTATTTTATCTAAAGATTTTATCTCAACAATCCTCAATAATACACTCACACCTTGATATCTTATTTACATTATTTTTTAATCAGCACTTTTGGCTTAAACCATAATCTTTACAAAGGATTTTTGCAACACATATGTTCGAGGGTTGTGCAGGTTATTCCAATAGTTACCTTAAGGTTATATTTGAATTATTGTGATCCAATTAACTTATTTCAAGAGTAAGCATTACGAGCTGAGATAAAAATATGGTATTCAATGAGACTGTCTTATGTTCAGACCAAAAATGAAAACATTCAAATCACAACATATTTTCATTATTTTCATTCCAAGTGATCATGTGTACACGACTCATTTAGTTTTAATCAGGAGCTATGTGGTTCCACAGTATGCGGATGGGGATTTTCTCACCTTGACAGAGATTTAGAGGCCACTTGGCTCCCTGCGCTACGACCATTGCACCCCGCCTTCTCTGTGCAACCAGAAACACACAATCGCTGAACGCGGTTAGAACCAGCATTTGGTATCCCATCGTGCACTCACACGACACACGGCCCACGTGCATGTGGCATTAATGCTACACACACATTTCCCATCATTTGAAAAGCGAAACATCGGAAGTGCATGTTAAGGGTGTGATTGGGAGTTTGTTTATGTTTGGGAGGTTCCGTTTCTGTGTGGAGTTCACCAAACGAATAGGTATGACGTTCGAAAGCCTTGTTTATGTGGTGGGATCAAGGTGTGTGTATTCTCCACTTTCTGTGTTCTGCGCACGTGAGCCCTCGTCTTTATTGTCCCTTCACCTCTGTAACTGCACCCAGGTGCACCGCTCCCATTTCCTGCATAGACTCTAGGTTTACACCCACGCCAAACATTACAAATAGCTGTCATTTCAGGTCAGGAGCTACAAATCTACCACGTCCACAGCATGCACGTCCAGCCACCCATGATTCCCATACCCCTCCTAACCCATACGTATACTGTCCTCTCTCCCTGGCCTGCTCCCACCTCATTCACTTTAAGAGACGACGTATCAGTCAGCCACCTGCTTACTCAGTCACCTACGGGAAATACATTGTGCACAGCAGCATTTATGTGCTTTACAACTGCTGACAAGGCAAAGTGCACAAGGGAAGAGGTCACAGAACAATATCTGCTCTTTCTGATCTCATGCATCATATACTGTAGCATGCATTATACTGCCGGCATAATGCATACTCCAATATCAGACTGAATGCGGTAGATGTACACCTAGACACTAGGAATGGCGTGCTATTCTCAAGGTTGAAACGCACATTTAATACGTGTTTTGGACATTTTTCAATGCGTTACCGTGTCACAGTTAAGGTTGCATTCGCATTACAATCAATAGACTAAAATACTTACTAATACTATACACTACGATAAAGAACAGCGTTTAAATCAACATTTATAATTACCTAACTTTACCATACCAAAATAAAATAGCTTGAGTCCGTACGGATTTGATAAAATCATTGTAAAGTATATATTTTTCCAATGCCATATTGACCTATAACACGCATTTTATATATAGTGTGCTGCACACGGACGAGTAAGACCTGAGGCACAGCGATGAGTGTACAGCGACTCTGAACCCAGCCGCCGGAGTTATATTCCTGGACATGGCTGACATCTGGAGCAGTCCACTTAGTGAAGTATGCTCAGACATCCCACACGATCGACACAGCAAGAGGATGCCCTTATTCAGCGGTGGAGTCACACATATCGTTGTAACGAATGGATGGTATTCTGTTGGTGAAAAGGTCCATTGAATGGGGCACTTTTTGGCATAAAAATACACGAGCAACATTGATAAAATAGAGTACTATCAATAATGTTTCTCCTTGCTATAAATATTTTAGAAGTAATGTGGATGTAAAGTATGTAAGAAGATACTTTATACACATAATATAATCGTGTTCGGTGAATTATTAATCACACGGGCGTTTTAAATGTTTCTTTTGTTTGATTTGCGGTGAAATCTCCAATAACGTCAATTCGGCATATCGTCAACGTGATGCATATTGGCCGTTTTGTAAAGATATGAGTCTGGCCCTTACAGTTTATTGAGCGATATAAAAGGTATACGATGTCTTCAGATTACATAAAACAAATTATAGTTTGTGCTATATATAGCGTAATGCACGCATACCACTGTCGTGTAAACATTGCTATTGAAGTTTTGATGCCCACATTACTCTTCTCATAATAATTCTATGTCTAAAGTATGGTACGTTTACATGACATTGAAACCTGAAATAATGCCATATTCGCTTGGCATCTGCAAGACACGACCACAAGCATAGTGAACATAAGAACATGTGCTTAAATTCCAACACACCTCCATGTCAGTCACATGTGGAACCCACAGAGGAATACAGTACATCATTCACTGCCCAAACGTCTTTAAATATATATATACAACTCACGATGTAACAGTTAAATAAATACAAATGTGCACTTTGAAAACAGTCTTGTGTTGCTACATTGTTGAATGAACCCATAACCAATTAGTTATTTGTATGTCCATGCCACACATTTGTGATCCATATAATAGCCATCCCTTTATGGCCTTATATTTTGCATCAGCTTCCACTATCTACAGTATATTCAGCATGTATCGCAGGTGTCACGATTAATCTTGTCATTTGGTAATCGTGCTAATCGGCGTATTAAAGGCTTCATCTGCATAGGGCCGTGAGTTTAAATCTCTTGTCTGGGACTCACAGGATCAGATGTCTGGTTGTCTCTGATCTCATTGGGAAACTGGCAGCATTGTGATTTGGAAGCATTGAGGATGAGGCTTGCATTATGAGTGGAGGGTGATATTGAGTTCTGCACTGTGAGCTGCTGTGCCTATCTTTGTATTGCTATTCACGATATCAATTATTTATGCATGTTATATTGTCATTAAAAAACATTCATAAGTTCCCTTACTTTTAAGGGAGTAAATTACAAAATAATGTGGGACAGCTCTAGCAGAAGCCTTGCACATGCAGCCTGGGCTGCAGCAGTGGCTCACTGTGCCATAAACTAAATATTTCAGCCGGCAAAGCTTAAAGCAGCAGGGAAATTCAGACAGCCCAGGTGAAGCGAATTGTATTACACCTCTGAGGTAGCTCGAGATGGTGCAGTATAATTGGAAACAGACATAGCCCTTGGATTATGGATCGCTCGGTTTCAGCAGACAATCATAAAACACACTCAAAATAAGCCACGTGTAGGAGTCGGCAGATATGCAGTGCTTTTGAATCTGATAAACTGGGCGACTAATAAGAACCATTGGTTGTGCCTAAGGCTCAGGGGAACTAAACCACCTTTATGAGTCAGTGGAGAATTTAAAACACACATTTGCCACGATAGCATATGACCTACACATTTCATTGCACTGGGCACGTGTTTTCGGCCATGCATCATTGCTATGGTCCTCATCTGTGATCCACCACATATTCGTGTTGTTACTTCGTCTGTAAAATATATCAACAACAACGACAACAGCGTAATCGGAGGAACCGAGCATCAGAAATTAAAAAAGAGGCAGTTAAGAGGGTTTGAAGGCAATGGGTTGAAGAGGTGTGTTTTGAGAAGAAATTTGTGAGCATAGAGAGAGGAGACAATGTGGAGTTGCCTGGGAAGGCCGGTCCAGAGAATGGGGGCATAGTGGCTGAAAGCGTGACCACCAGTGGTGGAGCAGTTGATATTGGGAGCAAGGAGGAGGCGAGAGTCCGTGGAACAGAGGGACCGCACTGGAACGTAGGAGTGGAGAATGTTGCAGACGTAGGGAGGGGCAAATAATGCAGCGTGGTTTAATACGTCTTCCATGTGCATTCCAGCCACTGCACAGTCAAGCAAGGCGAATGTGTTATATTTTGGGAGGGGGGATAGTTTAACGCTGTGCAAATCTTACAAAGCAGGGATGCAATAATGCATGGCTTATAATAGAACGTACTAAAAAATAATAATACAGAAATTATATACGTTGCTTTAACTGAAATAATATTTCCGAAGTTATTCATTTCCCAGAAAGTTGATAGATTATTTTTTTTAATGATTTTCGGCTTGGTTCTTTAGGTATAGAATAATGAAACCAAATATATTAAGGCAAAAAACGGATAATCTTTATATTTTAGACATTTTGAACAGACTTTCAAATGTGTTCTACAAGATAAGTTTGAGGGATTTTTTCTTATTATCACATGTTTCAATATTTTTACATTTCAATAGATTTTCTTAAATTGTACAGTGGTGTATAAATGAGCATTGACGCAGGCGTCCCCAAGCTGTGCCCATCATTGAGGTTGCTTCACGCTGTCGATCAGTGCAGGTTGATGAAGTGTGAGGCTGAAGAGAGGTTCAATTACCACTCACCACTCTTGCTAACCATGGCCTGCAGTCGAACTCAGGTCACGAGGTCCGTACTACAGTGCACCAGCCTGTAGCCGGAACAAAATGGCTTGTATATCAGCAAATTTAGCATTATACACTTTATGTAAACATTTTATATGGGCACCAGCTGTTACAAATAACCACAAAGAATGCCCCATTTTCCATGTAACAAAGGGGCATTTTTGCTCTGCAGAATGTCTAAAGCAGCAATGAATGTCCCAATAAAAGCACCAAGGATTTGCTGCATGTGGCTTGCATATTTTAGGAATACCCACACTGTTAAAGTTTTTGCACATTTCTGGCTTTTATTAGCTTTCATTCATTGGAGCTGCAACGCAAAAGTTTGGAGCTCAGTAGTCACACTATTGGAGAACTAAACATTGGCCAAGCCGGCAAGTTTATATATTGATTTCCCTTCACTCCAAACTTACTCTCACCACTACCATATCCCCGTGATGTATGCGAACTGTTCCTATTGATTCGCTCGGTCAACCTCATATACAGGGGCACTATCTCACCCCCAATGAAGATGTCATTGTTAATGTTATTACTAAAAACAAGCACAATTTCACTGACCTCACTCTCACCTGACTGCCACACGTTCGAGAAATCCTTCCACATACTGTTAACATCGTTCACACACTGTGTGTCAGTTAGCACATAACTAAAATGAGAAAGTTCTAGCCCTCTCGTGCATCATGCCCACTGTGATGGACTGTGTTTAGTTACAGGACTCACGAAAAATCACTGCCTATGAAACAGTTTAAACGCATTTCTGTAGTTCCTTTTACATTCCTAAATGACATTCAACTAAAAGCCAAATTCGTCC
>JAZEWU010000001.1:4206662-4220792 GCA_036362915.1 Geotria australis
CCCACGACCTTCTTGCTGTGAGGCGGAAGCGCTACCCACTACGCCACCGTGCCGCCCCAACTAACTTCATGTGTTCCAATAAATCTTCGAGCGGTGCTTCTAATTAAAGCCTACGTTAGATGCATTTAAGTGGATTGCTATTTTAATTGAAGCCAAACATGGGACTTCTTTTCCCCATCCGGGACTGGGCTCTTCTCTGTGGGATGCGTGCCCACGGGATGTCCTGCGGTGTCGCTCTGTGGGAATCGTGGGGAGCAGGTTAGAGGCTGCCGAACCAAAACCGTGGCACTTCTCTGTAATTACGACCTGAGCCGTGGAAGAAAACTCGTCTGAATTAGCACTGCCGGTTTTGCATTTTAATTTTAATTATTCATGACTTAAGATGAAGAGAAACATAAATATCAAGCTTCTTAAATTAACAGCGACCCTTCTGTGTGAAAGTGCAAGCTACAGCGACATGCTGAGGGGTTTTTTAACGAGGATAATAAGCTGAGCTCAAGTCATGAACCAAACATGCTTCTGATTTTTATTTAAGGATCACTGGTATGGTGTGCATTAGCCAATGTTTACCACAGGCTTGTTTGTTCTGGTCAAAAGGGTGCGGCACATCAGCCCTAAGTCATAATAATAATTTGGGGGCACTGCTATGCCTTTTAGAGGCTGCTTGTGATAAATTGGTTAGCAAACTGGAATTTTAACCCGAAGATTTCCGATTCTATCTCCTGGCAGAGAGCAGTTGAAATAATGGGCAAGTGTCTTAATTCTCGCCAACTCTGTGCAGCAAGCAGTATAATTTGGTAGACCACGGTTATTTGATCAGCAGGTCGTGTGTGGTAAGGTAATGTGTGTGTATTCCCACCATTTCCAAGCCATCTGGCCAACATAGAAGATAAACCTCTAGAGCAGCGGTTCCCAACCTCGGGTGTGCGGACCAACAGTGGTCCGTGAGGGAATTGCAGGTGATCCGTGAAAAAAATAATGATATTTGACGGTTGCTCTGCAGGGGTGTTCTTTCGGGATAGTCGTGTTGTTGTGGCCTCCAGGATAGATGGGTCCTGTGCCCTTGAGCGCAGGATCACCAGAGTTCCCCAAAATGCAATGTGTATAATATTTTCACAATAAACTCCACATGCCAGGATGTGGTGTCAGAAAGTCGGATGTCATTCTGATCAAGATGCCGTGCAACACGAAAACACAACAAAGGTTGAATCTAAGGTTTGCTCTCGAGTTTTAAAATTATATGAGATTTTGTAGTGTTTGATATTTGTACTGATGTAGGTTTTCATGGCTCGATGCATGATAGTTGCTTTTCGAAACTGTTCTTTAGGGATAGCCGTGTCGAGCCCTCCCTTCTCTGTTACGACACAGAGGGCCGTATGCATGTGGCGTAGCATATTCAGCTTCACCTAGACACTCGGAGCTCAGGATGCCCGAGGATACCTCCAACGTGGGAAGCAAAACGTCGAGAAGGAGAGAGCGGGAACGCTCGATACTGCTTTTCCAAAAGAACAGCATTGAAAATCAACTATCGTGTTTGATATCCTTTGACAGTAGGTTCCTCTAAGGTAATTGACTCTTTTGTGGACTGCCGACTCACGTTCCTCTCAATTTTAAACGTTTCTCAATACAATAGTTTGTTTCGTAGAAAATGTACATACAAATCGTGGCGGTAAATCAGTGTGGCTTGTACATCAGCACAAAAGCGTGTGCGCATTGAGCATTTTTATTCATGCAGCTCATCTGAGGCAGCACGTCTAGGGTTGTGACCTCTGAGGCACAATAAAAACTGGGACATATCATTGGAAGCAGAACATCTGACAATACCGGCAGGGGGGAGAACTGCATGTAAATGCATTGTCATGAGTGGTGAATTATTGTCCAAGTAACAAAAAAAATTGACTTTAAATGCCCTCGGAAAACTGCCCAGGACAGCCATCACTGTAACTCAGAGGACTGGTAGCAACCCTAAGCATATCACTTCCTCCCTCCAACCCATCTCTCTTAAAACTGTAATGCAGATAGGAGGGAGTGGTAGAAAAGGTAGATTATACAAAGTCTTCAAGTATCACTCACCACTCCCGTTGGCCATGGCCTGGAATCAAACTCAGGTCACGGTACATTTACCACTGTGCACTACTATATCGCACGTCTTGTTTAGTAGCATATTTTACACATTCAGTTTGCAAGCTTACTGTTTTACAATGAGTTGCGCAACTAGGAATGCCGTTTTCTGCGGACAAAAAGACCAGCATGCAATGAAAGATGTAATGGAGTGATGGAGTCAGTAGATTTCTCATCACAAACCTACACAGGTCATTTAACAGCACACTTCACGGCGTTTTTACACAAGAAAGCACATGCTATTCAATTACTTGTACAACTAGGATGTTGTTGTGGGAAACGTAGAAACTTGAAACGATTTACTTACTAGCTTGTGCAGTTTATAAAGCCATCTGCCACGTGCGTCTAAGGTTACAAATATTCCACTGCACTGTTAAAGAGTGCAGACCACTGTGTAACCCACCACAATTGGCCTTCATTAACGGTGTGGTGCTATTTATAGGTGGAAAACCAGCTTAATGAACGACATTGACTTTACCGTCACAAAACGGCCAGGCGAGGTATTTCACAGCGGAAACACTAGTTCAGCGCGAGTGAATGTTGTTTGGGCGTAAATGCTTCCAACATGTAAATCAGAACCAGTGTGTGATAACATCCCACTAGTCCAATTACAAGGTTGCTTATGATACGAAAGCTCACCTGCCCTATTGACAATACATTTACCATCATACAATTTATGGATATTATGCCGGTCAATATCAGGGTGCACGAGACCACAAAAACACGGCGATGCTAGAGTGACGTTAGTTGCATGCAGCTCGGTGGGACCTTTTTACACAGCTTATTCCATATATGTAACTCACTGTCAGTTGATTCGCCTCGACCTTTGCTACAATTCCTAATTAACATCAAAGCGCAAACGTTACACACTCAGAACCTAACTCAGGCTGATGACAGAAGACCATTTCACGTACACAAAACGAGCCAAAGTAATAACATTCATTCATTCATTGTCAGAAACCGCTTAATCCTGTACGGGGTTGCGGTGAGCCGGAGCCTATCCCGGTAGACACAGGGCACAAGGCTGGGCTATACCCGGGATGGGACGCCAGTCCATCACAGATCACCGGGGGCAATTTAGTACGCAGCCCAAATAACCTATGCAGCAGCATGTATTTAGACTGTGGGAGGAAACCGGAGTACCAGGCGAAAACCCACGCGGTCACGGGCACAACATGCAAACTGCCAAAGTAATAACATTTAATAGAATAAAAAAAACCACTGACAATTTGCCAGTGTTCTCATGACACACCTCAGCAGCTGAGTGGTCTCTCAGCAGTCCTTTCTTGTTGCCCTCCCCTTTTCCCCCACCGGTGATCCTAAGCCACTGTGCCTCAACCAGACACATCTGCGAAGCGTGGACATGGGGGGTGGGGAGCAGGGTGAATAGGATTTCGCGGAACGGTCCGGACAAGTTCATCCAGCACGCCGGGGTCCACACCATCTGTCGAGCTCAGGGCGCCATTCGTGCCGGGGGTTGTGAAAACACTGTGGGTTGGTGGCACTCGCTGACAGTAATTGCTGTTAATTGACGAAAGGGAGACATTCGCCGAGCAGGATAATACCTAGTGTATGTGTACAACATGTATTTGCTTGATTGTGGTTCATTTTAAAGTCTTTTGAATGTCAGAGGCTGACATGCCCTGGCCGCGGTTACGCTGGCTTTGTTAATCTGCTGTTGTGTCACGTAAGCACCTAGTCCGAGCACACCACACCGACCATTACACTGAGACTGATTGCATTATTTTGTCTCGAAGCGGCGGAGTGCCCTGCACAGTGATGGAAAGCAGGATTTTGTTCACAAAAGACAAATATGGAGCCATTGCTCATGGGGACCTTCACACGTATCAACTGACGGACCGAAAGCTCGGTCTTTTTAAAATGTGTTTTCAAGCTGTTTGCCCTTTATGGAATAAAACAAGGACACTGTAATGCATCAAAGAGACTCTTTACAAGTCAATACTTCAGCGGTGACTGCGACTTGAAGTTATGAAAATTAACGATTTTAATGGTTATTCACTGCTACAGGCTTGTGTTAATGAAACGCAATTGAATGTGAAATATGCACGGACTTTAAAGAATGTGTTTGCCATGTAGTGTTTGAAAAACATCGCATTTATATATTGTATCCTGTAATACATTTTAATGTTGCTCAATTATGATGGTGCGTGATTTTATAATAGTGCACCATAGTAATAATAATTTTATAATAATCCGTTATAATAAAGCAACAGTAAAGCCGTTCAGTGCTGTATTTAATACGTGATTCAGGATGCAAAACGAACAAATATCTCCGTGTGTCGAGGATGCTACAGACTACGGGTTACAGTGCAGCTAAGTTTGAAGGAAATTCAAATGTCCGATTCAGTTGGCAGCCTTCCCTCAGCATGTTCAGCCGCCGAAATGAAATGTATGCAAATGCAAATCGTGTTGCCCTCTATAACCACCCATTCATTCCACTCTACACTGCTTTGCACATCCCTAGCCCGAGCACAGGCCTTTCAGACTTCAAAGTGTCCATTTCCTAAAGCTGAATCCACGTAGGCTGTTTAATTTCCTATTCACCAGCTTTGCCAGCCTGCATTTGTCTGAGCCCCGGTGGCGCGGTTTACACAAAATACGGGTGCACCCACTTAAAAGTTCAGATTTCAGAGCATGCAACCCAGCAAGACTTTTGGGTTCGAGTAGCAGAGGCGTTTCGGCATCGATGCATACTGTATGCGCACACTTCGGAGAGGAATGCAGACAATAAGTCAGCTTGCCAGTGCTCAAATATCCACAGGAGCCTAATGTGTTTCGCAGTCCACCGGTACTTTAGTGTGTGCAGCGCAGCACAAAACCATTACAAATCAATCGTAAAGTTATTTTAGTGGCTCTCACACCACATCTGCTTGCTCAAAATGAGCATGTGGTTGGAAGTCTATCCATTTGCCAATTTACCAAGCTTGAACAAATCAAGGGTAGGACATGCTTTAAGGGTCAGACTGAAGATTATTCTCAAAGCACATTTTCCCAGTGATCCAATATACATCTCAAATTATAAATATATAGTGTATTATTTTAACCAGGCAACTGTACATCTCAACTCGTGGTTGAAGTATATTAGCAAAATTAAATTAATTACAATATTTAAACTGTATAATCCCTTGAGAAAGGACATCTCTCTCATTCGTAGGGGCGACACGGTGGTGCAGAAAGTTGCCGGGTTTGATTCCCGCCTTGGGTGCCTTTGTGTGTGGCGTTTGCATGTTGTCCTCGTGTCCGAGTAGCTTTTAACTAGGTACTCCGGCTTCCTCCCACCGTCCAAAAACATGCAACTGCTGGCTAGGTTCATTGGCCTGACTAAATTGCCCCCGGTTCCCTGCGATAGACTGGCTTCTCATCCTGGGTGTCCAATTGAAACATACATAAGAGTTTGATATCTAAGTTATATATTTAATCAACTGAGCAATATTTTAGAGCATGTTTATGCATTGATAGTTCCTCAATAAGAGCCAGGATAATGGACAGAAAATATATTTTTTGCAACCTCAGGAGCAATTACATTTTGCTTGCTTTTTAACCCAACTGAACTACATGAAAATAGCCTTTGAAACGTTTTATTGCGGTAGTAACCTGCTAGGTACTTTGAAAACAATTGTTGCTGATTTTCCGTGCTCTGTCGTTGTTGACATGTCGTTCTCTCTGCAGCTTTGTGCAGCGCTTTGTGACCCTCGGGTGAAAGGCGCTATTTTAATGCTATTATTATTATTGTTCTGGTGGTGCAGGTTATAATTTGTCCTCGTATGCTATGCTATACTGCAATTTCATTCCGTATTTTTTGAAAAATATTAAGTTACGTAATTCTCAAACAAACATAAATACCCACCCCACATGTAGATCTCAGTGATAATAACTTTGATGCGATACTTGGTCTCATTAATTATATCTGCTGGGCAAAGTAAATGAAATTACACAATTAACAACTTGCAATGCTAAACAAATTGCAAATCAGAAAGAGAATGCTAGCAAATTGCCGAGTAATTGAGATTAAATTATTTATATAAAGAGCGCATTTTCTGCAGTATATAGCAACACAGTGTAGCCTTGCTGTTTGATATGCTTCACTTGGGGGTATATTATATGGCTCTATGCGCTGTCGAGATGACGTGATTTCAAGGACATTTGAGCACTGTGTGATTTTACATTTTATAGTATACTGAGGTGTTGGAAACCAATCAGGCGTCCTTAATACAGCAGTGTTAATTCCTTGAAGAGTAGCCCATATTTGAATATATTCTCAATCCGTACGTAGTTAACTTAGTGTATGTACAATTACATTGGCATCAATTTGATGGGATTTGGTTGATAAATAATTGGGAGTGAATCTTAATTATTTCAGAGCCAATTTTAATCATCATTTTCTGAAACCCATGTGACAAAAGATACGTGCATGAGGACTGGCCTCCATGAACATCAATGAATATCCATAGTTAACACAGACACACGTCATGCGCACATACGGAATAAAAGGTAATTCTGTCCAAATTGGTATTTGGTACAAGCATCTTTTGACAGCCTGCAGGAGCTTATGTGCAAAATCAATACGGTATTTGAAAGAAAAATCTGCAATCTGCAGTTTCCTCAGATATATGGCAATTCATATATTGATATAGGATAATATGAAAGCATAGTTGATATTCCATTTCTAGGGGATTTTTTAAATTCTAACTTTGTTTCCAATATGCTACATTATACGTACATAGCATTACACGGGGGAAATTAATCTTGTGAAATACAGCGTTTGTTTATTTTCTAGAAAATGCAAGCATTTGCGAAACTCATGCTCAATAGCATAAACCCTTTTTTATCTTCTCCGTCACATGTAATACTGTGGGAATGTAAAATCCCATTACAATTCCACAGCAGTGCACTGGATAGCATACATAAATGAAAACTGTTGTTGTTCTAAGAGGGCTCACCCTGCATCAAGTGCGCTCTTTTGTTTAGAACATTACAAAATCCAATAGAGCCCTCAAACTCAAAACTGCTTGCACCTTTCTCCACTCGTTACGCTCTACATTTAAATTCCAAAACTAAAAGAAGTCAACTTTGATAAATGGCACATTTGTTTTAGCTTACGTGAAATGTCTGCTTTTGTCTTTACATAAGTAAAACAATACGAGTAAAATAACATTTTGAGTGTGCTTTGTTTAGTACGTCCGCCTCTCAGTTTCACCTCTCAGTGGGTGAGCCTTAGCTAACCAGTAAATGGGCACAGATAATTTACCATATACCCTACTGTAATTATGGTTCACTTTGATTTTATCGTTCAAACAATTACATTAATGTTCCACTATCACGTCTAACATTATCTATCATAATTTTATCCATATAGCTATTTTTATAAATAGAGCTATTCTGTGGATAACATTGGTCATGAAAGCCTTCGTGTTAAACTTATCATCATTTTACCGTACCATTCATTATATAAAATATGGCAAGTAATATTTGTAATTAATTATTATTATTATTATTGCAACTTCAATCATTTGCTGAATAAAGGCCTTCTCGTGCTGTGAGTCCTGGGGTTTGTTTGACCATACTTAACCACGCTGGTTAGTGTGGGTTAGTGAATGGGGGCAAGGGCCCAGGACTCGTTCAACGGTTTCTTCCAGATTAAATAAAAACTGACTGACTTAGCTATAGGCAGGGATTCAACTCAGGTCACCAAGTTGAAAGCGATATGTGATAACCATTGCATCTACTACTCTACTCCCAATGCTCATCTTAAATAAAAGTACGTACAAATAGCCACTTTTTTGTAATTGCATTGATTATATATATGAATGTTTAGACTATACTCAAATCTAATCTGAGCCTTTCTAACCAAGGTTGCAGATTGCCACCTAACTTTGCTTATAATAATGCATGTTACACAAATATGACAAGATAAAATGAATGTTTGTTAACAAAAGCGCTGTTTATAAAATGCATGGAGCATGTCAAATGGTTTATAATGCTCGTTTTTTTGTTGCAGTAAATATTAAAACGATAGATATTTTAAGCATAAATTCAAAAGCTATGGTGTCAACAATTGTGAGGGCCTTATGTTATGTGTCTATTTATTATTTAAATATTAAGAATCATTAACTTATATACTTTCATTAATCTCTGGTCATTTTGTGTAACGCAACACATTGCCTGATTTTTGCCAAGCAAATATTACAGAGGTAACTTATTAATGCATTTCCTGTTGCTGTCGTCTAAGCATCACAATCTGGCATCATAGCAATGTTGCGTTGTAAAACTCCCTATTCTGCTTTCCTGTCTGGCACAGACCCAGGGTAATTACAACACTATTAGGCTCGAGAATATCATGGAATATCTTGGGGTTCCGTTCGGAAAGGCTGACAGTACAGGTCACAAAACATGACCCTTTCCAATCCCACATGAAAAGAGAATTGAAATTAATGAGATTCTCTACACACTCTAAGGAACATCACAGCAAATTAAAGTCCCACTACAGGACTACAACTACATAATGCTCCAATGTGATGAAAGTCAATGCATAATTTAAACACAACTCTGCATTTTAAAACAGATGTGTCAATATTATCTTACTGTGTAATAATTTGATCCTTCATAGTTATTTGCTGTATTGCATATGGCATACTTTATCAAGGAGTAAACAATTTTAAGCAGTCATACACAACATGCCCTTTACACCTCCGTGCTAATATGAGCTCCAGGGAAATGCATTCATTCATATGATGTACAAGACATGCCTATCTTTAGCAGTAAGGTGCTGAATGCAGTACGTTTGAAATCCTTCCCAAAAATTCCAAACTTTATTTTACAGTAAAATCTGAAACAACAGACATCAAATGGCACACACTTCACTGTGCCTTTTGTGAAAATTGAGGAAACGTTTAATCCGAGAGGCACTTCTCACATATTACAACTATCTTCTTGTACCAAGATGAAAAGGCGAGCAAGATTACATAATTTTGTGGGCCGTGTTTTGCTTGCCCACACTTGTAGCACCCCCACTGTTCGTGCTCCCCTCTACATGCAAAAGGATGCATTCAAATTGAAAAGCCTTCTGGAGAGAGAGGCCTACTGCAGCTGTTGCCATGGTAAAGCTTTTGGCCCGAGTTTGATTGAGGGGGTCCTCTACGCAGAGCACCGCTCTCTGAAGTTTTAGCGGCCCATTTCCTGGTATGTCTCGAATAGACGAGGCTCAAAGATGTTTCTTTTTTTTCTCTCCTCTCGTCCTTGTTAGGTTGCTGAGCTGACAGTTTAAATTGGAAATGGCTCAATGAGTTTGGAATTCAAGAGCTGCGCTGAAATGAAATGTTTTTTTCTTCCATCGAAAACACAAAATAACCACCCAGGGCTATCATCTTATATGAGAAGCAGCTGCTCTGACCAATCACTTCCAGAGTAACTGGCTCCATGCACTGACCTTGTAGCAAGGCAGTCATTCAAGTAAATGCATCTTCCAAGTACACACGCACACACATCACAGGCAAATAGTGAGAAATACAGCTGTGGACAAGAGCAGCAGAGTACCCCTGCTGATAAAGTGACAAGTTCCAGTAAAGCCACGTTTATTTTCAATGCTCACTGCCTGCGAGTAAACAATCAGCCTTGCTTTGTGCTTGATCGCTGCCGTGACATCGGCCAACATAGCATTGAGGTCAGGTTGCTCTCACTCATTCGCGGGAGGACAAAGCCAATGTAATGTTGGCCATGTCTGCCACAACGATGATAAGGGTTTTGCTGATAGGTCAAAGGACAAACAAGTGTATGATATAACGCTGGCCTTGATAAAATAATATCTACGACTTGAATTACTTAACAACAAAAAATGTATAATTTAACAATGTTACAATTTTGGACTGTGTTTAGAAAACATCCTACTTTAATAATACTCAAATAAATTGGAACATTGGCAGCATGGTAATACTCTACTTAACGAGACCAAGGATGTTGGTCTAAAGTTCCAAACAATCTCAGTTGTACATGTATACAAATCATAACTGTACATCCTAATTGCCAGGCTACGGATACGTTTACTTCAAAACACATGATTATTGTCTGGCTCTGAGCGTTAAAGTGGCTTCAAAAGCACTAGCTGTGTCTTTCCATTACCAGGAAGCTGGCTCATAAACTGCTTGCCCCAAGATGGCCCCTCTAGCCACTGGCAGAGTGAGAAAAGAAAAGGATCTGTTGCTTGAATGAGTTGAATGATTGTGGCAAGTACAGCAGACAATTCTGGACACGCTTACAATTCCCAAAAAAACATTTGAAACCTAACCTTCAGAAGTCTGCATGCTGACAATTACATGATATTAATTCGGTCACTAAAAACTCATTTTGAAGTGAAATGTTTGCAATGTATTTTTTTAAAAGGTAATACGAGTGTTACCAAGTTACGTATAAATGCATAGGATTAACACAGTGATGTTACAGAGCGAGTCATAAAGTAAGATATTTTTATTGAACATTATAGTAAAGATATTTTAATACTGTATTTTTATAAGCTTTACGTGGATAAAATACAGTGCAATCTCCAGATTTTCTAAAGACGGAAAGTGTTTATTTATCCTGGCAATCAGCACTCATTTCTTTATTCCCCGCAGGCATCAGCCAGTCTTCCCAGCATTCCCTTTTAAAAGCACTTTTACCATGACCTTTGACACTGGCCGCATGACCCACGCCCACCAAGGATGGGGTCAGCAAAGTCAGCAATGACAAGATGCATGAGGAATGACTTTGGGATGTCATCCATGATTACATTTTCCTTGTCAAAGCCGAAAACCAATTGCATCAGTACAATCTGCCGATCAACACATGGCTGTGTTGCTGCTCATAACACCACACATTGCTTTGCTTACACCTCTGTTTTCAGTCAGGTGTGATGGCATAGAGTACAATGTCAGTGACTTTTGGCACTGAGGTTGATGTACACGCTAAAAAAGAAACGTTATAGTATTGCTCTGAAGAAAGACCAATGTCTGATACGGCCTGTTACTCTATGCACGTATATGCTTTGGTGTAGAAGGTGATACTGTATATGTTTATGGTCACTGTGGTACAGTTGTCCCTGATAAAATGCTAAGTGCACAATGCTAAAATCTTCTACATACTCGATCGTACAATTGTACATACCATTACATTTATTCACGCCTATTATTTATTGTTATTATTATTATATTTGTTTAATAATGAAAGCCCCACCCAGGTCCCAGGACTATTTTTCAGGTTGGTCCTGCCAGGTTTTGCATTAGGGTGCTATGTTACTATGTGTAATTCCAAAGGAGTAATTTGGAGGTCATTTTTCAGCAATGGTGATGTTTGTCAAATATCAGTTACAATATTTGTTTTTGTAGCTATGGCGGGTAACTGGAGAACCTAGAGGAAAACCATGCAGAAGAGAGAGAACGTACAAACTCCACGATAAAAGATGCCCGAATCAGGAATCGCTCCCAGTGACTTGTTTGTGCGAGCTACACGTTTTACCACTGTGTCATTCAAATAATCAATAACGCCAATACAATTAGGACTACTTGGTGGAAAGTCAAAAGTGGTTGTCCTATTAAAACACTGGCTCTCACCATGGGAATGTAGAATTACTGCAATTGGTTCAAGACCACCAGCAGAGAACAGAGCCACTCCTTTGTTCATTTGAAGAGACATTTCTACTTAAATATGTCAAGTGTCTGTAACACCTGTTTGCGTATCACAGATGCCCTTTTGGGGCAACACCTTAAAAATCACTTATTGTTACACAATGTTGCATGCTGTGTTCTCTTGAAAGGGAGAGAAAAGAGATGAGCTGAGTGTGTTGCAAAAGCAAATATGGGTGAAGGGTAGAAAGAAGGTGGTTCATCGACATGACAGGTTGTTAAAATATCTCAGATTATTATTTTTGTAGGCTCATAAATGGCAATGACACTCATTGTTTCCTTGTGATTACTGCATATGGATGTATTCACATTCCATGTTCTTGTTGCACCGTACTACAGACAGAAACGTCAAATAAATGTCAAACAGTTTTCTACTTACCATTTTGAACAAAAAGCACTTTGAACAAATTTTTTGAAAGTTGGATCTCGCTTAAAAATTATTTTGGTAATAAAATGCCCCATACATTGGTAAGATTACACCAAGCAAGTTCTTTCAGTGGAAATGTTACGTTTTAAAGTTCTTAACTTGGATAATAATTTACTAGGAAGTTTTTCATTCTAAATTTAACGCTCTTTATTTTAATGCAAGTGTACATTAAGTTATTGAAACAAAACATGAACAATCAGTACTAAAACATTGAACAAATGTTGCAAACGGCAGGGTGGCGCAGTGGTAACATCTGCGTCTCACAGAAGGTCCTGAGCCGTTCGATTCCTTTCGATGCGGCGTTTGTGTGTTCTCCCCCTGTTCTGCATTGGTTTCTTCTGCGTTTCCCGGTTTCGCTTAATCCTGTAAAGGGTCGCGGTGAGCCGAAGCCTATCCCGGCAGACACAGTGCGCAAGGTAAGGTTACACCCATGATGGGACGCCAGTCTATCACAGGGCACCGGGGGCAATTTAGTCTGCAGGCCAATTAACTTATGCAGCAGCATGTCTTTGGTCTGTGGGAGGAAGCCGGAGTGCCCGGCGAAAATCCACATGGACACGGGTAGAACACGTGATATAAAAATCTAAACAACAAGCAAAAGTACTGTTATGGAAATACAAACTGAATATTAATGCCCAGTGATGGGCTGGCGTCCAATCCTGGGGATAGCCCTGCCGTGCGCCCTGTGTCCGCCGGGATAGGCTCCAGCTCATCGCAACTCTATACAGCATTAAGCGGTTTCTGACAATTAATTAATCAATCCATCAACCTCTAAAAATTAAAGCCCCACACCCCTTTAAAGAGCAATTAGAAGTCGTAGTCCGGTTAAGTAGCCCCGGCCTGTGTTTTCATGCAAGAGCCAATCAAACGCGTGTCTATCACGTTTGCTACCGCCCCTTGCCAGGTTGCAGCCAATGGGGCGAGAACTGACGGTGTGGCGCTTGTACGTGGTGGGAATTTAAACCAGCGGTGTCTAGCGTCCAAGCGGGTGACCTGAGGTAAATGTTTATTGTCACGTAAACGGAGTTTATTTACTTTTCCCCACCAACTTCTAATTGCAAACCCGGTGAAAGTAATTAATCGAATAGTGCGGAAGGGCTTGATCATAGGCTGACGAACCTTATCATTGTGAAAACAAACTTATTATATTGTCTGTTTATGTATTTGTATGTCAGTGGTAAAAGACTTAAACAATAACACCCGACTCCAAACGAGCTACTACGGCGGATGATGTTTGTGTAAAGTCTGTTGTGATACAGTACATCTAGATGTTAGCCGTTATGTAAATGAAACGTGTATTATTTTAGTGTACATGTATTACACTTGCTACAAGTGTTAACAGACTGTGGAGTCAAGTGCTGTTAGCGAGCACCTATAATGGCCGACACGACACGAGGGAATGAGTGACGAGCGCACCACGCCCGGCCACCTTTGTCTCCCTGGTTACACACTGCGCACCAGGTACTCATTTGAGGCTGAGTATGTCGAGGGGATGCCCAGAACCGATTCAGAAAATCGGTGTTGGTGGCCGTGAGTGGGAATCGAACTGAATGAGGTCGCCCGGTTCGTAGCCCAGGGTGCTAACCGCTACACGAGCGCTCCCCACATTGGGTTTGTTGGATACAGCATAGATCCATCCATTGTCAGAAACTGCTTAATCCTGTACAGGGTCGCGGTGAGCCGGAGCCTATCCCGGCAGACACAGGGCGCAAGGCAGGGCTATAACCATGATGGGACGCCAGTCCATAACAGGGCACCGGGGGGCAATTTATTCCGCAGGCCAATTAATCTATGCAGCAGCGTATCTTTGAACTGTGGGAGGAAACCGGAGTGCCCGGCGAAAACCCACGCGGACACGGGGAGAACATGCAAACTCCACACAGAAAGGCACCCGAGCCAGGATTCGAA
>JAZEWU010000001.1:4221332-4304274 GCA_036362915.1 Geotria australis
CGCGTTATAAATGTAAATGTAATAATATGTAAACAAACACATAACGCCACTAGGTGAGACAAAGACGGCCAGGCGTGGGGCTGCTCACCCACCTCGCGTACTACGCAAACAGCACTTGGACATTACCAATCTGTTAAAGGGCTATACGGGGGATCTTTGTCATTAGTTGTGTGGGCGGCGACTTGGGGGTGGGTGGGTGCGGTGTGTGGTGTGGGGGTGCGAGACAGGAGGCGTGTGGCCGAGTGATCGTGGCCAATGGGAGCGCGCGGGAGGCGTGCTGGCGGTGGCTGGCGGGTTGGGTGTGTGTGTGTGGGGCGTGCTCGCTCGAGTCGCCTGGCGCACGCGGCCCCCGGGCTCGTCAGTCGCGAGCGGTGCGCGCGTTGGCCCGGTGGCGGCGCGTGCGAACCAAACGGAGCCAGCTTGCTCAGCCCCCTCCCTTTACCAACCAGCACTAGCGACGACGACAACCACCAATACACGGCAACTGTTTTCTTTTTTTTTACACCGCCGACAGTTAACGCCGCGATTGCACGCAGCGAGACGGAGTAGTTGGAGAGAGAAAAAAAAACCCGCTGGACGGAGATCTCGGAACAAAACAAGCGTCTAACCAAAATACTGTAGCGACGAGAACAATCGCCAGAGAGAGAGCGAAGAGTGGGGGCTCCGCTTTGTGTTGAAATCTGCACGCGGTGCGTGCTGGGTGGCTGCTGGCTGCTCCGTTAAAGCCACAAAGCGCCGTCGCTGCTACTGCCGCCGCCCGCTGCTGCTGCTGGTCGAAGTTGTTTCTTTTTTTGTTACTAAATAGGTTTATCTTTTTTTTTGTTTCATTTGTTTTTCGTGTTTTCGAGTGCTCCGTTTGAATTAAGATTTTTTTTTTACGAGCGCTTTGTGGATCGGAATCCGTCCGCGCACGACGTTTCGGTCTTACAGGGGACGGGCAAAAAGTACACGGCTGCCCGGGGGGCAGGAGGGAAGGGCAGCCAGTAGCCTCTGCGGGGTTCAACCCCCCCCCCCCCAGCTGCTACAGCCTCTTTGGTGCTGCTTTACTGCCCCTGCTGCCACACTGCTGCTGCCAGCTGGTGGTGCTGCTACCTAGTGGTGCTCAGTGGTCGTTGCCGGTGGTGGTTCCAGGTGGTCCCTGGTTCTCCAACTACTGGTTCCTCCTTCGGGACCATGATGTCGCAGGGCCCGCAGAGGACGCGTCGGGCCGGCGTGGTGGCGCCAGCCGGTGGTGGCTCGTGCTCGCCCACCCCGCCAGGCGCCGGGGGCCCGAGCCGGCCGCAGCCGCTGCGGGCCACGGTGCCCTTCCAACTCAAGCACGGATCGCCGACCCGCGGCACCGCGCACCCCTCCGCAACAGCGTCCGCGTCGTCGTCGTCGTCCTCCTCACCCTCCGCTTCGGCTCCGGCTCAGCTTCCTCCGGCCCCCACGACGCAGTCTCCGGCGGCGGCGGCGTCTTCGCCTACCCCCCTGTCAGGGCCGGCTGCTTTGGCGTGGGGGGTCGCAGCAGAGCACGGGCGGCTGAGGCCCCGGCGCTCGCCAGAGCACAGGGACTCACCCGAGAGGCGCAGTCCCAGCTCTCCTGTGTGTAAAGGTAGGCTGGGGTCGGGGGCGTCTGTGCATGCCACCCGGCCCACCAGCGGCCACCACCGCCACCACGAGTCTAACTAAACACCGCCACACACATGCCCCCCCAGCAGCAACTTCGACAACTCCGAGCGGCAGCAGCAACTAGCCCCAAACGCACGCAGCAGCCGCAAGCCCAGGCAGGACAACCACTTTGCCTCGTTATACAGTAGTACCACCACCAACTCTATCAACCCCACCAAACCAGCACCACCACCCCCCCCCTCCAACTCTTTCTTATCAGTATCGACCACTAACAATCACTAAGCGAACCCACACCACCTCCACCCACAACACGAATTCCATCTAATCCACGCACAAGCACAGCCATAACCAATGACCCCCAAACCGCAAGCTACGCAACGCCACCCCCATCCCAACAACCATTATCAACCTCAAACCCCAAGCACAACCCCACGGATAGAAAAACTGCTAACCCCAAAACAACCCAACCAGCAGCAACACTCGCTGCTACTGCAGTACACGCGTGTGTACTGATGAGTGATGTATGTCTTTCACAACTCTATGGTTTCCGAAGCTGTTATTTCTGGATAGTCTCGTCGAGAGAATTCCTCAAACGCGGTAGGCGAAATGTCTCGACACGGCTATCACGAACAGCTTTGGAAAGCAATTCTCAGTACACACGTGCGGTATAAACACGCATTGGTTATGCGCTAGAGTTAAACATCACACCATCCATCCATTTTCAGAAACCGCTTAATCCTGTACAGGGTCGCGGTGAGCCGGAGCCTATCCCGGCTGACACAGGGCGCAAGGCAGGGGAACACCGAGGATGGGACGCCAGTCCATCGCAGGGCACCTGGGGAAATGTATTCAGTACGCCAATTAACCTGGCAGCATGTATTTGGACGGTGGGAGGAAACCGGAGTGCCCGGCGAAAACCCACAACGGACACGGGGAAAACATCTTCTTCTTTGCGATTCTTCGAAGCACGATGGTCAGCTTCTGGACATCGTTGTCTTTCAGCTCGGCCTCGAAGTGTTTGGTAGAATTCGCAGGCAATACCAAGTATTACCTGACAGGGATCGCGACGTGAACGCTTCTACCTTGACCCCCAGTGCATGGCGAAAGTTACAGTAAATAAAACGCGTGCTGAACTGGCATTCATTCATTCACACGCGAGGCAGGCGTACGTGGCACTGATGTAGCGTGCGCGCATAACGGGAATGCTACCCTGCATGCAGGGCTGTGCGTGCCTAATACATAACACCTAGCGGCGAATACCCCGCGGCAATGTTACGTGCGCGCTCTACTGTACTCTTAACACGTACGCTCCTACGTACGTACACCTACATGGTAACACGTAAAGGCACACGCCTGCATGAGCACTGCGTACAAAGGCTGCGTCCCACGCCCCCAATAGAGCCCATTGCCGGCAGCGTGAAGCATTGAGCAGCTGGCTTTGGGCCCAGTTAGCCCAGGTGTTTAGAACAGAGTATGCTGAGGTCGCACGGGGGGGGGGTATGGAAGCTATTTGCTTGGGGGGTTGGTAGATGCGACGTGCTTGGGTTTTGGTGCATGATGTGGGTGATGTTTTGAAGGTGATGGGGAGGGGGGTGCCAGCTGCTGGTGCTACTGGTGTTGAATGAATGATAACGTGTGCTAAATGGGCACCGCGCGTTATCTCTTAACTGAGCTGTGTCAAGAGGGCATCATGCATTTTGTGTGTATGTGCTCTGCTCACGTGTGTGAAGCCAGTTTTGAGCCAAGAGGCTTTGTTGTTGTTACGCCCAAGCCCCCCTTTTAAAACGCTCCTTTGCCTAATATAGCACTTAAAGACTGCTGCTGTGCCGTGCGTGCTTGTTAGCCTGCTGGTATCACGCATTGTTCTCTTGTCTGGCCCCACCACAAGGTTAAACATAGCACGTTGTAGGTAGCGAGTCCTTTTATGTAAGCATTTTACGTAGTAAACTTTCGTTCCACCAATGATGTTATCGGGCAAATGGACGAAGAACGTTTCTGAGTTTGTAGTTCTCTCACACGTATGTGCAATGCGCAGAAATGTTTGTTATCCACTCGATTTTCTAGCAAATAATTGACAGCTCTAATTGTTGGACGAAGACTTCTCAAATCATGGGATATTTTACCAGAATGGACAGAAACGGGTTGGTGTAAGTTGAATCTACTGGATTAGATATCATTCCCTATTGATAGCTGCGAATGTGCATCACCGCACAACAACCACTGTTGTTTTATTAATAGTAACATTGTTTATTTAAACCAGGTGAGAGGTCCCAGCATTTTGCAGTGCTTGCTCTTTCTCTGGCGTGTCACTTTGTACGCGGTAAGCGCGCGTTTCAACCAGCCACTAGTGTGAGTGCACCGTGACATTAATCTATTGGCACGGTGACATCTGCACATGCAAATAAACAAGTGCTTAAACGGAGGCAAAACGGTGCCCAAGGATTTCATCCAGCAAGCAGCTTATTATTTTGAGCAGGAAGGAACCCCAAGCACGCCCCGTGAGTGATTGCAATCAGCTGCAAATCAGCAGTGTGTGTGTTAATGGCGGGCTGCGGATATTGCACAAATCGTATGACATGCTGCAAGCGTGGTGGGTGCAAGTTCATCGGCAGTGGACAGCAGCCAAATCGTGAAGGGTTTGCTTAACGTGCCCTTGCTGAGTTGCTTTTATGAAGGAATTGATGAAGACAAAATGTCAGAGAATGGCACATGACACAAAGTAACTTTTTTGATGCCCAATTTTTTTGCAATATAGTACTGCAGTTTCTTCTTGTATTCATTAGTGCATAGTGTTTAAGTCAATAAATCAAGTTATCAAAGTAGTGGTCTAAGCTAAACAATTTTTTTTAGCAATTTTTGTCCTACATTGACTCTTAAACGGTACAGTACTTATCATTCATTCAAATCTCTACAGCCACACACGTGTTTGGAATGTTGCATTTAAGTTTGTGAGCTGCATTGACCTGATAAATCATAAATAAGTGTGAGGATCCTTGTAATACTTAGGCAAATTTTCAAATAAAATGTGGATGTGGGAATTACTGCACATTATGATGTCACAGCTAGAACGATTTCTTAAACTTAGCAAGTTAAAAGTATTCCATGAAGCATTGGGTATGTTTTCCCACAAACATGTGGTACATGCATTGCAACTGAGCAGTACATTTTGGTTTTATGAATCATTTTGCACATTTGTCATTATTGGAAAACATCTTAAATTATTGTAAAAAGTTAGAATTGCTTAGGGAAGTAGCAATAATGTTTTCAGAACCTTTTGTTTCTAAAAATGAAATACTTCAATTTTGAACTTTACATTTACCAAATTTTTATTTTACTTGCTGTCCTACAAAACCACTCTTGTGATTGCTTTCGCTCAGACAATGTAAAGCTAGTGTTTGGTCTCATCTCACCGACTTATAATACTACAGTATAAATATACAGATCCAAGCTGGAATAGAAATTCGTGTCATCTAAATAAAACTGTAATTTGAGAGAAATAGATCAACATAACATGCGATAAATAGTCCAATGTGTTTACATTTGTTAAGAATATCAGGTTAAGTTGGGGAAGCTACATTTGTTAGCAATTTATAGCGCTTGCTTTGCTAAAGTGGAGACTGTCCATTTTGTGCATTCCTCCCTCCATTGTCATGTTAAAGCAAATGGTCTACGTTTAAATGAGTCAAAACACACCATCTATAAACAATTGATGTATTGAGTGAAGTAACAGTTGGAGTGCACGACTTCCCTCAGGCAGGGAGTACGTACCACAGATGAAAGTTGTTGAGGAGTGTTCGCCTGCTGCTGCTGCTGGAGCCAAGGCTTTGTGGTATCCTGGAAGCCATTTTGCCTCCAACATCAATGATTCATGCAAGGAGTTTGGATTATGGCATGAAGAAAATGGGAAATCTAAAATTGTACTTGCAGTAGTTGCTTTGTTTTGTTTTCACTATTCGTTGCCATGTATGACTAGCTTATAAAAGTTCATTACCATATGGTATCCCGAGTACAATAACATATACATCCACGTTAAAATGCATTGGGTCAGAATTGCACCGCAATGTATGTGATGAGATGTTTCATGCCTGGTGGGTTTTTTGTAACGTATATAAATAACATGGTGCAGTTGCTTCGATATGAGATTTAATGAAGGATTGTATATTTTGGCCTCTTGCCCCTGTTGTAGAGTAAATTCAGCCTGCCATTGTTCGTCACCTGCAGGGAACCGCATGTGGTAATGTGATAATAATAATAATGATAATACTTTATTTATATAGCACCTATCATGCAAACAGCTCAAGGCGCTTTACAGTTGGCATAAATCAACATGGTAGAAACAGAATAAAGCAATGACACAAAATACAATCGTAATATGTCAAAAATAACTTAACTAAAGGCTAAAGTATAAAAGTGAGTTTTCAACATGGTTTTAAAAGAAGACACAGACTTGGCAGCTTTTATCTTGTCAGGGAGACTGTTCCAGTCATAAAGTTGTATTAGCACTTGGCTTTATTCAGGCAAATTAATTGCAGAACTGGGGGCGAAGTAGTGGCACAGTGGTTAGCACCTTGTGCTATGAACGCAGCGACCTGTATTTAATTTCCAGCCACAGCTGGCATAAGTGGCAAGTGATATCTGAACCTGCTCTGTGTGCCACCTTTACTAACCCACACTGACCAGCATATTGCAGTAGGATCAAACAGCCCTCATGTCAAAGTTGAGGGGTTGCCTTTTATTAATAAAGTGTTGTACATTATTGCGGAACTTATTTTCATTGTGCAAAACCGTGCGATGAGATGTAAGACTTTTGAAATTAAATATCTGTTCAGTTTTTCGAACAAGTGCAGTGATAACATTTGATGTAACAACAATTGCTTACTTGTTTCGTTTCATGTGTGTGTTTTACAGTTGAAAAGAGCAAGTTTCAGCACACGCCTTCGCATATTCGACGCACGTCCTCACTGGACACCATCACGGGTCCCTACCTCACAGGACAGTGGCCACGTGAGCTGCCTGGAAGGGGCTCCCCTTGCATGCGGGACAAGTCCACACAGGTGAGTCCGTTGCCTCCCAGCAGCCATGCTCCCCTCTCCCCCAGCTCTCAAAACTTTTTAGCAGCTTTAAGGCCTTTGAACATATTTGAAGAGCATGTCTTTCTTTTAAGGGCAAATCCAAACGCGAAATCATTGGAGAATATACGTTTTCTAAATTGAGTCAGTTTCACTTATATTTGAAGATTTTGAAAAGTTAGATTTACTGCTGTGTTATGGCAACTATTTTTAAGGGGTCGGAAGGTTACTTATTTCCGTGCATGAGAAATATTGCATCCATTCTTCCTTGGGATACGTCCAATGCTTTCAGGAAAAACTGCAAAATCCTTAAAGTAATCGTTATGAAGTCTCCCACACATCTTACCAAAAGCATGCCAGATCTTTATAATATGTGGGTACGATTGGCAACAAAATACTATTAAAGAAATATATTTTATAAAAACGTAATGTTCTGCTGGGTGCCAACATGATTAGCGTGCCTGCATTGGAACGCATGCTCGTGGCTGTGAGCACATGTGCATGTGGGGTAAGCTTGCTTGCCAAGCCAACACAGCACAAGACATCTGCCCAGAATTCAGTGTTGCAATCACTCGATATTAACACGATGCAACAATTATATTTATATATGCGTATCGAATTCTACCCTTCTCACCTCGTGGATTACAACGGCGTCCCAGTTTAATACTCTCTCCAATTGAACAAGATTTGACTCCTTCATATGAGGTCCACACTTTATGTAGCAATGGTCAAATAAAGAGGGTGTCCTGTTCTATTATCCAGTGCTTCCGAACACATCGCGAGATCCGATTGTGGCAAATGGTCATGGGTAATGATGGAATGGTAGTTAAAGGTTGGAACCCATCCGTAAATGAAATCGGTTGAGGGGGTAACGCAATGAGATCAGCTGTTGTGCAGATTCTGGATGGATTATTATCGTCGCAGGACCGTGGGTGATGGCAGCTGCTTGGAAGCTTTTGTCCATCGGTAGATTAATTATGGCTGGTCATGCGTGTGTATGGCAGTGTGTGTTTGCATGTGCCTGTGCACATGTATTTCTGCTCTTGACGCAGTTTGTTGCATACAGTATATTTATGTTTGACAATAGTGACCGTCCATTCTTATGTCCAAAGTTATTCAGATAGCCTACAAATCCCCCAACAAAATGGAGGCTTTACTTACTGGACTGTTAGCAGATGCTTTATTTTCAGTTTTAATTGCACAAATTGGCTAAGTTCTGTCCTTTATTTTGAAAATGTTATGCTTGAAATAACAAACCTGTTGATATTTCTCATAAACCTTATTCGAGAATATGGCTACTGACTAATGTTTATAATGATCTTAGGGTCAGGTGTCACAGTTATAAGGATGACCTTCACATGTAAAATACTTAACACCTGACCGAAAAGCTGTTAAAGAAAAGTCAGCATGTATCTACACGTGTGGATGGTTGTGAAAGGTCAATACCAAGGTCGGTATTAAGGTCCTGGACCCAGTTACTCAGATGTAGTGCATTAATGTGCATGACTACAATGCCAAATCTCTGACAAGTATGTTTAAAGTATAATTTCATTGTTCATACAAGACAGTATTACATTGTCATAAAAGCATACTACAAACAAGTAGAAATATACTTTTTAGTTTTTTCACAAATGCATTTCTGATGGTGTTTATGTATTATATTTACACGTCACCAGAACATGGTTATGTGGAGCCAAGTCAACACTAATTTAACTGAAAACAAAATCCTATCAGGTTCACACCTCCCATTTACAATTACCATTTTAATAGCCTAGTTTAAATATTTCCTCAGTAATTAGTAATTAACTCATTACTTTGTGTTTATGCACCAGTGCAACATTTTTTCACTTCTGTACAATTTACTGGGGGGGGGATTTGAGCTATAAAAACATTGTAAGTGAATTTGTGTTTTTTGGTTGTTGTTAGCTTCTCCCATGGAGGGAATCTGCTAATTTTGGTTGCATGGTTGTTATGCCCATATAGTGTATTATATTGCTCTTCCTATCTCATCCAGAACCACAATGTCCTTTTCCGCAATCTGTAATCAAATTAAAACCTATGGAAGTATTCATCAATCATATTTTAACACTCAAATGTTTGCTGTTTGACCCAACATGTAGCCAATTAATTGTCCGCAATTAAAACAACGCGTCAGTGCTCACACGTAAACAAATACATAATTTACATAAATGTGCGCACATCCATTGGAATCCATTGTGGTTCTCGTTATAACGTGTAATCAACACAACTACCAGAATACCTGCCCTACAAGCAAACTTGTTTCAAGCATGTAACACGTTTTTACGATGTCTCTTGTTGATGACGTTTTTTGCTGACATGACTTATTTGACCTGGATTTCTTCCTGATTCGATTCGATTCTTCGAAGCGCGATGGTTATATTACAGGTTCCCATTGCAACAAGTTCTTCTTTAGTCGTTCAGAGATATAATAGTCAGCGCTGGCCTTAAAGGCGGCGGGCATTGGCCTCTCTTCTTGCTCCAGACTAAGGGGCTTCTGGCATCTGTTGAGCTTCTGGACAATCGTTGTCTTTCAGCTCCTCGGCTTCGAAGTGTTTGGTAGAATTTGCAGGTAATACCGAGTATTACTTGACAGGGATTGCGATGTGAAAGCTGATGTCCTTTTGGGAATAATTCTGGCTCTCCAAAGTTTAATAAGATCAATGAATAAGTTGGAAGTAAAGCTGAAGTAAGACATGAAGGGCTTGGTGTTGTGCAAATAAAATGTGCACTTATGAGGGATTTGAACCCGGTGCCCTCAGTGCAGACATATATACCTAAAGACACTTGCTCTTTTATAAGTAGATAACTAAATGTGCACACTGGTGCGTTAACCACTGCATTCCCTCTCCATCATCCCTTGTAGGGGGGTCAAGGTAGAAGCGTTCACGTCGCGATCCCTGTCAGGTAATACTTGGTATTGCCTGCGAATTCTACCAAACACTTCGAGGCCGAGCTGAAAGACAACGATGTCCAGAAGCTGACCATCGTTCTTCGAAGAATCGCAAAGAAGAAGATCCCTTGTAGCATTTGTCAACAAACATTAATTACAGTTTAACTGTAGTAGTCATTTGTTCGGGTATTTTATTGGTATCATTCTAGTAAACTGCGTCTACAATGTTTATGCAGTGTTAATTGATGTTAGTGGTTGTAATTAGAAATGGGCTATCCAATTAAGTAATCGTATGCTTGAGTGATTGGATAACACAAATCGTTGTTTTCAAAAAGTTACCTCCATTACCATCATGTTTGCTGCTGGTCAGGTAGTGATTGGCAGGGCTCTTTAATGTCAAGCACTTGTAGCTTGTAGGGGGTTTCCTGTCTTCAGAAGACATTGGTCATAAAACAATTAGTTGATTTTATCAGTTGGTTAATCGACTGTCTGCATCAGGGGTTCTCAACCGTTTGCACCTCAAGGCCCACTTGGGTATGGACTCCACAGACCACTATGCGGCGCTTGCGGCCCCACTAATGGGTCGCGACCCACCAGTTGAGAATGACGGCTCCATATAACTATAACAAGCTACAGTATGTATGCAATTGCTACTTGCTTTATTAGTTAGAATAATTATCATGGCATTAATTTTTTTTATTACAAAAGTTGTAGTCATTACTGTAGTAAATTGAGATTAAAATCGTTAATTTCTGGAGAAGCTATTCACTAATGTTAACAATTTTATTAATAATGTAAAATAAATATTGTAGCAGACATTTTATTTCAAAACTATTGGTCACTGCAAGCTTCCAAATTGTCAAACAGACCATGCTTCGGATTATCAAAGCATTTAATCTCTGTCATAATACTTTATTTTCATAGGTCATATTTTGGAGCGCTTTGCACGCAATACACGACTCACATAATCTAAAATATTTTCAAGGGCCATCCCATTGCCGTACAAGGTGACTCAGCACCTGGCCTATAAGCAGGCATGCGTTTCTCAGTAGGGGGCGATGATTGCTATATTTAATTTCTATTCAGTCATTTGTGGATAATTAACGATTTCGAAAAAATGTGGATGATAATGCCAGCACACAATGACCCACTCATTTAAAATTATGTCGGGGGAATAAACAGATGGCACATCTTTTTTAATTAATATACCCACCGTAGTAATCAGGATGGCCTGCTGGACTCGAACCACGGACCTCTGTTTCTACATGTGACCACAGTTTAAGCTGCTGTATGGAAACAATGGGCATATTCATTTCAGAGAGAAAGCCAGTCAGTCATAGCGAGTAGTGTACAAGCAAAGTCTTGAGCTACGACTTAAACTGGGGCACTGAGTTTACACCACAGATGGTTTTACCGAACAGCGTTCCAGACCCTTGGGACAACAGAGTAAAATGAACGACCTCCCACTGAGCGAATGTTGAAGTTGGGAGACTACACAAAGCCTTGATATCTGGAGTGGAGAGTGCATTGAAGAGATTTGAGTGAGCTCGAGGGGGGTAGAGATGGGTAAAGGCACGTCCATGGAGGATCTTGATAGCGGTGAGTGTGATTTGAAAATTCACCTGGGATTTGGATTGGGAGCCAGTCCAGTGATCAGAGTATTGGAGTGGTTTTGCCTCACTTAAGGACATCATTAAGGAGAAGCCATTTTGAACCATCTGCAGATTGGAGATGAGGTGTTTATAAAGGCTATGGAGAGCTGCAGTGTTTATACTGGATGCGATGTAGGCAACAATAATACTTCCAATAATAATTAGTTTTAAAATGTGTATCTTTACAGCCAAACGAAGTTGCCTAAGTCAACTTAAAGCGATTTATCAAAAATTATGATAGCATGCAAAAACCCCAAGCCGTGTTGTGTGGTTACCTTGTTACAACTGTAAATGTAGAAAACGTTTGACTAATCGTTTTATATATGTAATGTTGTGATTGTTTTTACTCATCTGTATCAGATGTTGAAGCTCATTAAAAACGCGTTTTACTTCCTCCCTTTCATTACATTGTTAAATTGCTGTAATAGATTTAGTACAGTTTACATGCATCCCTGTGCCAGAAAAACAATTCCACAATCGAAAGGGCTCTATACACCATATAAATCTATAATTAATGGTGGCTGAAGGAATATAATACTTAGTTGCTAATAACTAGCATGGTGGCACAATGGGTAGCGCTGCAGCCTCACAACAAAATGTCCCAGGTTCGATTCCCAGGTTGGGTGCCTTTCTATGTGGAGTTTGCATGTTCTCTTCGTGTCTGTGGGTTTTCGCGGGGTTCTCCAGTTTCCCCCAAGGGTCCAAATATATGCTGCATAGGTTAATTGGCCTGCTGACTAATTTGCCCCCAGTGCCCTGTGATGGCGTGGCATCCCATGCTGAGTATGGCCCTGCCTTGTGCCCTGTGTGTGGGATAGGCTCTGGTCTCCTGCAACCTTCTACAGGATTAAGCATGTACTAAGCAGGTGTCCTGTAAAGAGCTTGCAAGCTCACTGGGTATTTTTCTGCTGTAATCATAAACATCTATCTATCTTAATAATGATGATGCTGAGAGCTAGAGGGCTGTAGTTTAATTGTCTCCTTATACATTCTGCACCAAATTCTACACATGGAATAGTGGCCTAATAAAACGACAGTAAAAATCCTGTTACTTGTTGCACTTTGTTCTCTAGTGCTTTCTCAGACTAGAACATATGGAAAACTTACACTTGCATTGGTTTGGTCATCTGTCTCATTATCACGGTTACAACACAGCATAAAACAAAAGGATTTGTAGAAATAAGCCATCATACGATTTAATAGGCATTGCCACTTGCAGTCTTGTTAATTAAAAGTAATAAAACATGTTTTGATCATTGTACCAAATTGAAACTCGAAGTATTTCATTTTAATTCTTATTAAAAGAAGCAATTTGGTTTTTTTCCAGACCAGTCTTATATCACAAAGTCTTGTCATACTAAAAGTATGACTACTTCAAAGATAGAATTAAACATTTTGCCACATTTAGTCTCAGATATACAATTCTTTCCCTTCCAATATTTGGCCTGTTTTTGGGTAAAAGGTGAAATTACTTGTGATATACTAAATGTACTTTTTACATCTACACAAAGCTTTAATTTCACCATTGATTAAATGTTTAATTCCAATTGTGTTTTTCTATAAGGTGCTACTAAAAATGTAATCAAATATGCTGATAATTTGTTAAAATCACTTTGTACATATAGCTAGACACTAGTTACATTGAACTCTGTTAGGGACGTTGGCCCTGACTAGCTTAAAGGAAATGTTGCTAACAGTTTGACCTATTTACTGTAGGTGCTTTCATATTTTTACGTAAATTGGATAAATATATACTACCAAAACCATTTTCTTCACTGCCTAGTTTGTTTTGCTTAGCATTATCATGTGTGCCTATGCTTGAAGTCAGAAACCAAATAAATGTACAGATTCTCCAGAGATGTTACAGTAAGCAATGATGCTTCAAAGCTCACCACTGTGTCTTGCTGTGGTTAGCAGTTTCTTTGTTGGGTCTTTAGAGACCATGGTAACATTTTATGAGTTTCAGTTCTAAGCAGAATTCAGAACCTTGGAAAATATATTTTATCGTTCAACACTTGTCGATATTAAGCCCCGTTACATATCTGAGTCAGCAACTATTGTACTAATTAACCTTGTTCGTGATTTTGTGATTTCTACTGTGTCTGTTCCTGTGTTGGTGCATTGTACATTTTTGGCAGCCTTCTGTGGTGTTTTGGAGGCATGTTCTTTCTCAACCTAATGCTTTTTCAAGCTTAGGTTGGCCTTTGTGCCTACTGTTGACATGCTTGGTCGGAGCACCCACAGTTGCTGTGGTTGTCATGAAAAAGCGATACTAAAACATGACTTTTGAACAAATGCCAAGAACATCAGCGCATACCTTACTAAACTTGAACTATGAGCACAGATCACCTTACCAGAGGCTTTTAAACGAACTGTTTGATTAAAACTTCCAATCATGTTATGAATGTTGGGTGTTTTTTTATATACATTTCCATTCCTTGAACAAGTATACAATTTGTACGTCATTCTACGTAGAAAACATCCCTATTTTTACCTAATAATATTTAGACTCAAATGTTTTTTTAAAGCTTGGTGGGCCACAAAAATAACGTGAATTTAGCCAGCGTTCATTTTGACCTGCAACCATATGCATACTATGAGAAAATGTAACATTACAACTGTACGTTTGCAGCAGGGTGGCTCAGTGGTAACATCTGTGCCCAAGGCGGTTCGATACCCGCTTCGGGCGCCTTTCTGTGTGGCGTTTGCGTGTCCTCCCACTGTTCTGCGTGGGTTTCCTCCAGGTTCTCCGGTTTCCTCCCACAAAAAAATTAATCAATTGGCTGATAACATCATAAAATATAGGACACAGTGTGTCGCAAAATGTTGCCGCCGGCAAACCGTCTGGCCTCTCTCTGGTTTCCTTGCACCTCTGAATCGTTCTCTCTTCGAATGAATACCTTTGAAATTGAATGAATATGTGTGCGTTATAGATATAATTTATTTATTATTATTATTTGGATAAGATTCTACTCACGGTGACATTCTTTGGTATACCGAGGCTAACAAGCTTTTGAAGGAACTTTCCATATTAGCATTTGAAAGAAAAAAATAACAGAAAAAAATCTCAGACAAATATTACATTTTTCAAACTGCTGATGCACAGGTCTGGTTTGGCACACACTATATAGTTTTAAAAACCAACTGCTTAGCATTGCATTTATAATGTACCATAGTTCATTCTGCCTTAACCCACTTGTGTATTGATGCCACATGCACGGGGTTTTGGCTAGCAGGAAACTTATCTCTGTTTTCCTATAATTATGCGTATTTCCAAAATAGTACGGCACTTTTCAGCGTTACATGTAACCAGAATATTTAGTTTGAATCTGCAGTGAAGCAGCATTCGCTTTTTGGCATGTGCACATCAATGTGTCACACTTCATGCCCGTAAAAAGTTTTGCACTTGTGCCGAGGCACATGCCATTCATGCTGCCAGTGTTTGCTGTTCCATTTCTAGGGCTGTAAGAATTTTAAATTACGATGGCCTATAGGTGTTCAAGGTGCTGCTTATAAAACTGATGCATTCAGTTTTAAATGCTTGTGCGCATATTAATGCATGATAACGTAATACGATTGCAGTAAAATGCATGATGGGCATGCTTAAAGCATGCTGCTGTGGGCATTCTCCAGCACTTAGTTTTCTTGACAGCCATAAGTCATTAATGTAATGTCCACATTCCTCTGTCCTAAATCAAAATCATCAAAGGACAACTAACGTTCTCTTCTCACAAAGTAGTAGTCATTTTATCCGCCATAGAAAGGATGTTGCCTTAACCTCTGAACGTCATTTAAATTAGCAATCTAATGATTTTAAGTTGAGTGTTCTGCCCTTGGCACCATCTGACGTTTATATAACGTCTCTGCAAGTTTGACATTAACCTCATAAAACAAAACATCCCCGTGTTTTGTGTTCTGTGTGGATTCCAGCTTGGAATGCAAAACGAGGCACATGTACTCAATTACCAACCCTGCAGAAAATAAACTTGTTATTAGCACTCATTCATTGAGCATGGTCTTTAAACTTGGTTTTTACACGTCTCTGTAATACATGCCTTTACATGTTCAGAGGCACCCTCGTATCCATGCAACTAGTGTCTAAACCATGTAGAGTCTTGAAAAAATATAATTGCATGCATGTGAAGGTAAATAGAGATACAATTGACTGCAAGTACAGAGTAGGAGCATTGTGAACTAACCACTAATCTCTTCCCGTAGAAAGAGAAAATTGCACGTATTATCAAATTGCAGTGCGGTGTAGCAATGAGCTGGCAGTAAAAAAGTATGTGACCAAATGGACTGGTACCTTGTCTTGTAATGGTGGCTGTGGGCCCTGTGTAAAGGCTTTTTCAAGCTTCACAGCTTTTGTGAAATGCACAAGTGTTAAAAACATAATTCTCAATTCAGCATGTATCGTGATATACAAAACACTGGCGTGTGTGCAGTTAAGATAAGCGAAATGTTAAACTGCCTGGGTTGTTGCATATGTAGCTTACTTGCAGTCAAGGTCCCTCATTATAACCGGTGTTATGTTAATGTGTACACACTAGCTTTCAGAAGGGTGATATGGGCATGCAGGCATAGGCGCCAGCTAAAAATATTTTCTTCTGAAGCTAAAATATTATTTTGAGTAAATTAAATGTTTTCTTAAAGTCTTGAATTTTAATTTATTTTCAAATTAATTTACAAAAATGAGAGTGCAAAGTAGGCGGCAGATTGACATGGCTCAGGGCACTGGTTCACCGATTGCGTCAGTTTGCTGTGCGCTCCGCTTGTCGGTATTTTGCGCTCTCGCCGAGTTTGGCTTGGAGAGGTTTTACTGTGGTTGGGAGCGGTGCTGTAATGTCTAGTGCACTGCGCTATGAACTCGGCGACCCGAGTTCGATTCCCGCTCACGGCCAACACTAGTTATGATTTTCTGAACCAGTCCTCGGCCACGTTTAGGTCGACTCAGTCTCAAGTGAGTACCTGGTGCGGTGTACAAACATCGCCACTAGGGAGACAAAGGCGGCCGGGTCTGGGGCTGGCCAACCATCCCCTCGTGTGCCGTGACGGCCTTCATAGGTGCTCGCTAACAGAACTTTACCCTACAGTCTGTTAAGGTTATACGGGGATCTTTGTCTTTGCACGAATGCATCCAGGTGTGGTAAGTGTTGGTCTCAGATTATATGCTTGATACCGTGTGTGTATGTATGCGTGTGATGGTATTTTTACACATTAGTGACTGACCATAAATGTACACACTCATTTACAAATACTCGTGAATTCACGTTGATTGACACGTGATTGCATTACAAATTCATTTGTGCATGTTATCTATATATAACGGAGCAAGTGTTTGTATATGTCTGCACTATTGATCCTGATTGGTTGGCCGTCTGGTAGGCTCCGCCCACATTGGTTCTCATTGGTGGGGGTTAAATATGTACCCTGATTGGTAAAATACGGTGTAATGGTGCATTGGTTGTCCGCACTGAAGGATTTAAACCCGCTACCCTCAGAAGCCCTAATTTACTCTGCATCCTATATAATATGATGTTATCGGCCAATAACTTAATGTTGTGGGAGGAAACCGGAAAGACCGGAGGCACACAAACTCTACACAGAAACTTATCCGAGGCGGCAATTGAACCGCCTCGGGCAGGACCTTCTTTATGTGAGGCGTAGATGTTACCAATGTGCCACCCTGCCGCCCAAGAATCCCGATTTGCCACAAATGTGTTACCACAATAATATGCACTGTTTGATTCGGTGAAATGCTTAGCCATGTGTGGCACAGCTGATCTTTGCGCAAACCCTTTCACATGGTGGCTGATAAAACACACTGCTGGTGCTGACATGGTATATGCTACATCTGGGCATATACACTTTTTTGTTGGCACACTTTATCATTCAGTTGAATCCCCATTTAACAAAATGGAGGCTCATTTAATGTACTGGTTGTCAGCTTGTTTAGATTATAAATGCAGTGTAAAGGAGCGTTGCCAGTGTTTTGTGGGATCTTCACAGCCTACTAGTCGAATTGTTTGATATTTTTCCAGTCGAGCTCATTCATTCTCGTAGCCACACCTAATGCAGACAAACTCAGGCTTGCTCATACATCACCCAAGTATGCTTTAATAATTGAGAGTTTGGCTTGCCAGTGGTTTTATGATTAACTCATTTTAATCTAATTTCAAACAAGAGGTTATATTTGATATGTATCGACACAAAAGATAAACCATTTTTCACTTATTTTAAACACATAAGTGTATGTTTTACACATGTTGAAATCGTGAGTCATTTGGTTAAATTATTTATAGGTATTACAATACTATTCGAAAATCAGCAAGTACATTTTAATGTTCTTGCTAATAATGCATTTCTTGTGTAAGGGATTTAAAATGCATGTTTTATTTATGTTCACAGTGCATTAGAAGGTAACATACCCTACATGAAGATTGTCATTGTTATTGCAGTAATGCAGTCAGGTGTTGCAGAGCTGAGCAGGAAGTGGGTGGCATGGGCCAAAAGAGATGTGGAATAAATCATGCAGATTTTCCATGAAAACATTTCAATGTGTACGGCACAAAACGGCACGTGCGTAGTATGCAATGTTTAGGCATTTCCTGTGTTATTTTACGACCTTGGTGGATATTTGCTGGAATCCTGATCATTTGGCTAAAGTTCAGGTGTTGTTTTGTAGCAATGCCTGTTTAAAATTAAATACACCTCTTGGCAGGTCATCCACCAGTGTTTGCGTACTTTGTCTCCATAAAAAAAAATCACAGAGAAGTCTCTCCGCAGCCCTCACCCTTCCCACACAAAAGCTGGACAGCAGCCACTATGGTGCAAAAGCTTCACTTGCACGATTGTAGTCCCGCGGATGGCGATGCAAGTTGATGTTATACTGTGCTTTGAATGTTACATATTTTGCATGTATTTGTTCGATGTTTATACAGGAAGTGTATGAATAATTACATAACTGCATTTGTGCTTAATGTTTTAAAGACTCCAAGTTCTTGGACAAAAGATTCTTCTGAGAAGAAAAAAGGCTCGCACAAACGTTCTGCATCTTGGGGAACCTCAGACCAATTAAAAGAGGTATGCATTCATGATGAATCATGCAAATATTATCAATTGTTTGTATTTTTTTGTTTGAATCAATAAGTCACAGAGTAATAGGTAAATATCCAATTTTTATTGTAGATAATTGGCTTATAATTGTTGAGGAATGGTTTGTTGCTTCATTAGCTAAATAAGTTATCTCCTTCAAGTAATCGCATGCATATTTATAAACTCCTGGTGCTATCCATAGGTATGACACTTAGATGTGCAAGACTGAATGCTATACAGTACAGTACATTTTAAGCAGATGATGTCTCGCACAGTCAGATAAAATGTGACTCATTGTCTAGAATTTAATTAGTTTTCACACTCGTCAGTGGTTTCAATATTAAGCTGTTTAAAATTGAGTTTAAAAGTTAATTACACCTTGTTAAATTATTGTCTACATTTTTGAGCAGCATGTTAGTCGACTGTTGGATGTACATCCCTAAATAATTGTTTTCACCAGCGGCATAAACAGTATTTTTTAGCTGTTTAATGAACGATAATGTCACCTCGTTAAATGTCATTGCACTTACATTTTCCACATTTGCAGTGAATCCCTTAAGTGGTCAGCCATAGACATGAATTAATTTGTGCATAGATTTTGTTCCCTTTACAGCTTTGTTTTAATATTTCCTACACAGCACTATCAGTTGCTGATCTTTTGTTAGTAATGACAAAAAAGATAGACGTTAAAGAAAAATAGTTATTTTCCAAATACTTTCTGTATATATTGTTAACATATAATGGCTTATCACAGGAAGCATTTGATGTATTACTTAAGTGTTCTTAAATTAGCACTTTAACATTTGATAATCAAGATCAGTATGGAGCTGTTTTCTCAGTGCCATGAGCACTGATGGCAGATAGCCATCTATAAGCATAACTCTGTTCTGTCTCTATATTTCGAGAAAAACATGTTAGTCCATCAGCCTATTGGCTTCCTGACCAATGACCTGGGTCTGATGCCCAGAATGTCAAAACCAATCCACATAATTTTGGTCTGGAAAGCTAGTACAGAAGTCTATTTCTAAGTGATTAAATGCAATATATCACACAAAACTACAACTTTATTATAGGTCATTAAATGTACGCGTTATGTGATGCATGCGTATACATCACTAATATTGGCATGACGCGCGTGATGTCACTTCATGACATGACGATTGTCAGACGCATGTTTGAGCTCGCGGATGGAGATTGATAGTTCGCGGATGATATGCGGTGATAACACATGCTGCTCATCCCCTCCCCTTCTACAATAAAAGTAAATGGCAGCAGTGCTCAATTAATATAATTACACAGGTTTTGTAACTCCGCTTTTAGAACTCTAGGTTTGTGAACAAACCAGTTTAACCTTTTTATAACAAAAGTAGTAATTAAACATTTTGCTAGGTTTTTGTAATTCTGCATTGGCTGTCGTGCAAAAGCACAGATGACACAAAACAAATACATTCGTGAATAAAACTGTCCAAAACTGAAAATATATACAATAAGCCATATTCTGTCAATTTTCCACTATGAAGAAGGGTCACTGCCTGAAGCATCAGTTTTTGTACATTTTAAAATGCTGTTAATGTCGATCGGAAGTGCTCGCCTTGCATTTGAGACCTAGACGAAGGCATGAAGCATTTTGGCTGTGGTGCTATACATATACCTTTGAACAAACATAGTACTGTCTCCCTGTTTATGGTTTGAACTCCTATTTCAGCAGGATTAAGGTCTGCAATTGGACTTTTGATCCCCATTAATGGTGGAACTGGTGCACAGTTGTCATGTTGCTATAATAATGCACACTTGACAATGACCATTTTATCTATTAGCTTGACAAGGCATCTTTTTTTGTTTGCGGTCTGTAAGTTTGAATGTGAAAAAGCTTTTGACTCTAAAGTAGGTGCGTTATGTAGGTGCAAAATCGTATCTTCCTAAATGGATATACAGTATATATTTATTTCACATCAACAAGTATTAGGGGCTTTACTCATTAAACTGCTTCACATTATTGTATTTGTAACGGCTAAGTTTTACATCTCAAATGATTCCTTTCACTGTATTATTTGTGTGTGGATTTATGGGTGCTTGTTTTTATGCGGAGTGTGATGTGAAAGAAAGTCACATTACAGTTGCCCCACAATTTATTATGGAAATTTGATTAATAATGAAAAAATTGTTGTTTTTAAGTAATTATTCAGTTTGGAAAATATTACCGACTGCTGAGTTAAAGCAATTTAAAAATATTGTTCCTTCTGATAACGTTACAGTATGCACCCATTCACACCTGCGTTTTCCTGTGTATAAGCATGTTTTCACTTCTGTCTATTTCTTGCAGAAGTTTGTATTTTCATATTAAATCTAATTAATGCTTATAACGATAATATTTTAAGATCATTGGACCTTTTTTGCCGTTGTACAAATAATGTAGAAAATACGAGGTTTTACCCTTTCCGGCAATGAGAAAACAGTGTTCATTTAGCCAGTTTCTGCCTTTTGGCAGAAAATGGCTAAACACAGACCAGGCTACAGAGAAATCCGTCTGGTGTTGGGCCAATAAGTTTGAAGGACAATGCATTATCATAGCATTAAATTGCATGGTTTTGCCAGACGCATATGTGGCTGCCTGCAAACTGGAGCCTTTGCAAAAAGATGTCCACTTAGTGTTTAAAGATAATATTTTACATTATCAAAAGACTACATTTTTACTCTTTAAAAATGTGTTTCGATTAAACTCGCCCCTTGTTCCCCTGAGCTATAATGGACATATTTATGCATTTGTCAAAAGAAATACAATACTTGTAAAATACTTAAAATGCTGTCTAGCTCAGCATGGTGAAACCTAATGACACATTATAAATGTTTGATTCCATTTGTACCATGTGGTGAGCTTTGATAAGTCTGGAAAATATGCAAAACGAAAACTGCACGCTTTTATTTATTTTCTACTCTTCGTGTACTTCATCATAATCAAAACCACATATGCAGAGTTAGTTGACAAAACTGCTGGGTTCATGCTCGCAAAAATAATCACGTAATTGGCCTGAATAAGTGGTAACATTGTGTGAGAATGTGATGGTTCACATTGCGTTTGATAAACGAGTACAATGCTTGCTTTGGTGTGCATGAGTTTATTCTTTCACCATTTATTTTGCCAGACTTATTAACACTTCTCCGAAAAAACATATCTGATTTACATGCTGCATCTGCTGTAGTGATACACACTTAGACCAAATGTGCAAACAGATTGATTCATGTTTCCCGCTATAGAAAGTTCTGCAACATTGTTATATTTCTAAAAGCTATGCTTTGAGCTTTACACGTTAAGAAAGTATAACACAATCATCACGAGTGTCGTTGTGTAGAATATTCATAAGAAAATAAAAAGATGACAATACTTCAAATACCTGTCCCTCCACATAACACTAAATCCACAAATAGTTCAAGCAAGCTTGACTCTGCTGATGAGATACTGAATGTCCAAACCAGTCCAGGGTTTGCTTGTGTTGAACCAATGCTACCAAAATTATGCACTGCCAGAAGGGCACATAGCTTGTGGGATGTGCAAAATACTTTTATATGAAGGAATGAATATTAGAAAGAGGCATATTGATGGCTTATTTATTTTGTTCCTTAAAAATATATAATCATTTGTTGATGTTTGCAAATGTTTTCTCGTACAGTACGTGTGTGCACGTGTTTTTTTCTTATACAGTTTATTAATTATTTATGGCTTGTTATTGGACGCGATGCAGTGTTCTTGTGTTTATTTCTCCTCCGCACTTAGAGTATAACTTAATTTAGGGTGAACAAGTGATCTCTTTATTGAGCAATGGGGAGTAACTCAAACATAGCTTGATGGTCCAAACGAACTGTAACAAAATTAAAAACTATGGTTCCCAGCTGAAGCAAGATCTTAGTATCCGAATGTGTTTGAGTTACACTTATGCCACTGCTGTGTCTGGAATGTGTTATCTGTTGGCAGATTGCTAAGCTCCGACAGCATCTCCAAAGAAGCAAAAAGAGCAGCAAGCACCAGCGAGACAAGGAGAGGCATTCACCCCTTCACGGAAACCATGCAGCCATCCACCCAGCACAGGTATACAAGTGTCTCCCTTGTCTCCGTTTTTTCTCTTGTATTTTGCACTGCTGTACAAAGTGGTAGATGAGCCATTGCATTTTGTTGTGTATGAGCAGGCCACAAAAGGATTAACAGGAAAATATAATGCTGTAACCCCCAATTTTGAATGTGCATGGTTTTACGTTTTTCAATTAAAAAAGTGAAATTCAAGTGGACATGGCGAAATGTGCCGAGAGATGCATTTTGGGTATTCTAAGATTTGTTTGTAGTGCTATTTTGCATGATAGAAAAAAGTACAAGCATGATGAAGTAGAGTTCATCATATTTGTGATGGTAGTGTTGCATGTCCGAGAGCTCTCCAGTGAGCTGAAATCCCTGTCGGATAGTACCAATCCATCCATTACTCATTGTACAATGTGGGGCATTCTCATGTCACCAGCAATTAAAATGTACTGGGGGGTGTGTGCCTGCGCACCTTGTGACGTATTTTACCATGAGGCAGGAACTTCCATCTATGGGTGATAAAACTTAGATTTTGAAGATTAATGTAAATGTTTTGTGGAGATGCACAGAAAAAAATAAAGCTATAAAGCCCCATTCCCAGGCACTTGCGTAAAAGGAGGCCTATGGTTATTTTTAATGCAGGGCATGTGCCTCAGTATAATTTCCTGTCATGCTTATGTCACAGTGTGAATCATAGCACAAGGGATTCCTCTGTGCAGTGGAAAATCTTCCCAGTAACCATGACATCCTTGCCATCATGGTGCTTTTGTTATTCCATATAATGTGTGAAGCCCAAAAAATGTGGATAAAAAGAAAAACTGCTAATCATCTAGGCCAAGTTGATGGCACAGTTCACATGAAATCATTGTCAATAGCAGGAGTTATGATATACATTGTAGGTCATTGGTATGTTGTTATAACTTCTGTAGCATAAAAACAGTGTTTTGAAATGTTGATAAATTGGATTTTCAACTGTAAGTCTTCCAAATGAAACTTTTGTGCCCATTCCTTGACAAGTGTATGTAGTTAAAGGCATACTTATGGTTGACATGTGTATGCACGTGATTTGGCCAAGTAGTGTAGATTCACAATTACCAACCCTGTCGGTTAATTTTTTCGTGCCAATTTTAAACTGTTTACCACAAACTGCTTTTAAAATTTAAAATTGCATTAACAAACGGTTCTTTTAAAAAACTGAACTTGACTATAACTCGTTTCAAACGTTGGTTTGCAGTAAATGGGTTTAACAATTAGCAGCATATCGTTTAAATCGGTTGGTTGCTAAGTACATAGACAAACAGTATTCCAATAATTTTCAAAATAACCTAAATCCAATTCAAATAAGCAGATCACTGCACATTTTCTATGAAATGTATGTATAGTAAGTAATAAACATTGTGTTTATGGGTTCAGCAAAGTATTATTAGTAAAGTATAAGAGACATAATGATATATTCAACATTATGTAAATGTTCGTAATCTTTTTATAGCCACAGATTATTTTAAGTAATGCTTCACATTCTGTAAACAACAATATAAGGCTTAACCTTATGCTGTATCACTTTATATATATAGCAGACATTTTCTATAACTGGTATCTCATTTGGAGGCCATCTGCATCGTTGTAATGAGGGCAGGTAAAATGACGATGGGGAGAGCACATCTACGATTGGTTTTACGGGCTGTGCAAGCAGTTGCGGCAGTGACATGGCTTGGCAGTAGCACACTTCCGACTTATTGCAGACGGTTCACGGTTCAAAACCAACAGCTGCCCTGGTTATTATTGCCGGTGTATTAACCATAAAATACACACCATCTGCTTCACAGTGGATGCTACAGATTTCCATCACGTCATTCACAGGAGTAGGTCCTTGGGTTTTGGTGTCATGGTCCATTTTTCCCAAATTTGAACCGCAAATTAAACAATTTGTATTATACATAGTAACTAGGGCGGCACGGTGGCGTAGTGGGTAGCGCTTCCGCCTCACAGCAAGAAGGTCCCGGGTTCGAATCTCGGCTCGGGGTGCCTTTCTGTGTGGAGTTTGCATGTTCTCCCCGTGTCCGCGTGGGTTTTCGCCGGGCACTCCGGTTTCCTCCCACCGTCCAAAGACATGCTGCCAGGTTAATTGGCGTACTGACTAAAATTTCCCCAGGCGCCCTGCGATGGGCTGGCGTCCCATCCTTGGTGGTTCCCCTGCCTTGCGCCCTGTGTGTGCCGGGATAGGCTCCGGCTCACCGCGACCCTGTATAGGATTAAGCGGTTTCTGAAAATGGATGGATGGATGGACATAGTAACTATTGCGCCCTATTGTGAAAACTTGCCAAGACCTTCCTGAAAAATAGTCATAAGACTCAGGCTTTCTGTATAATTAAGTGTAATAATAAATAAGACACCCCCAGTGCACATGTGATGTGAATTTGCAGTGTTTCCACGTTGACATTTGTATTTGCATCTTATTATATTGAAATTTGAACTTTTTGCGTTTTAATATGACTCATACAAGAAGAGTACATGTGGATTAAAATGTCTATGGTAATTAAGTTATACTGTGAAATTGTATTTTTGTGCTAAACTCACTTACATTTGTGCTCAGCAAATACATTTGTCAATACAAACAAGAATGTGCTTTGACATTAATACCTTTCTTAAGTGTATACAGGTGTTTGCTTTTATACCATTCTTGGCATGTACTAGATATCAAGCAGTTAGAAACTTAACCCAAACTCCCATAAATTCAGTCATGCTGGAAGGCTTACTGCAATGTAAACCCTTGCACTGATAAACACCTGTATCCCATTTACAGATAGAGTTCATAGCTGGTATTTATTTGAATACCTGTTTGGTAAAAATAATAAAAAATCTCGTAGTTATGTGGGTAGAATTTTAACCAAATTCCCTGAATTTAAGCCAAAACAAACAGCGCCATGTGTTACTCTTTCGCTTTTTCTTATTTGATTGTATTTTTAAGTTGTAAAAGTGTTCTGCCACATTCCTTATTGATTTTTTTGACAAGGTCTGCATTGTGAGCCGCACATTATGTTGTAAATGCTGACATTAGGCTACTGTAGGAGGGTATGCACTTGATATTCTTAAACTGTATACCTCACGCAGCAGATACATTAGATGGCTGTATATAAGGCTTGGTAATCTATTAACGTTGGCTGTGGTAAGAATATAAAAAGTAAATGTAAATGACAGAAATACATCATGGTACCACATTTAAGTATCTGCTGAAAATGGCACCAGTTTGGTTTGGAGACTTGCAAAATCTATATCAAATGGAGCAAGTATTTATATGTATATATGGATGTCCACACTGAGGGCACTGGGTTCGAATCCTTCATAAGGGGAAACGTTTATCTCCACAACACCACATTCTTGTCTTATTTGAGTTGCACTTCATACTTATTTATTGACCTTCTGTAACATCTGAGAGCCAGCAGTATTTACCAAAAGGACATCAGAAATAAATCCAGATAAATGCAGTCATGTCAGCAGAGAACGTCACCAAAAAGAGACATAATCAAAACGTCACCCGTAGGGCGGGTATGCTCCTAGTTATAATAAATATGAATAGATAGAGATCAGTTTGATGTGTAAGAAAATGGGAAACTGTAATTTAACCATCGCGCTTCGAAGAATCGCAAAGAAGAAGCTTGCAATTGGAAATGAAAAATAAAAATGGGATCAATCTATCTTCAATAATTCACTTTTTCAAGTTTGTAGGTACATTATGATGCTGCTGTTGTGGAAGGGTTGAATCATTGGACTTGCAATCCAAATGAAGCATGTTTGATTCAAACTCTTGGCATAGCAGTAGATACAATGGGGCAGGTTTCTCATCTATCCCTGTCTCTGTCCGTCCAGTAGTCTACATGGGTACACCACATTTAGTCAGTCGGCAGGTTGCTCGTGATTTAGTAGTGTAGCTAATTGCGTGAGCAAGTAACTTGCAGGGATGCACCTTTACCTTTCAGTTGTCTTTAATATGTGTATTCCTGATCTGTGTGAACATACATTCACACATGGGATGTATTATATAACCTTAGGTGGTATGCAACGTGGCTGTGTTTTTTAATCAGATTATTTTTACATGCACAGATGGGTTCATTTAATTGAATGTATTTTAAGGTATTACTAATGTATAAAGCAATCTAGATAGACTTCTGAGTTCACATTGTAAATATAAGGTTCGCGTTGAAAACAAATAGGTTTCATTTATCACTGCACAATACGGTAGAGATACCACTCCAGTAATTGTTGTAATCCCTTTGTGCAGGTATCTATTTCGAGGGCCATTCCAATCCCAGTGACGAACATTGCCTATGCCCGCACTTCTCTGCCACGGATGAAGAACAGTGTAGAAGGAGTCAACCAAGAGATCGAGCGCATGTTCATCAGCGAAGACCGAGATAAAGATGACACCCTCAGGGTAAACTTGCATGTGCATTTGTTGTTTACACCTCTGCCACAGTTGTTTTCTTATACGTTTTTGGGTTGCACAGCATGTCATACAACATGATAATCTGACGTTTCTGTCAGTTCTTGAAGTACCTCCCAGCGTATGGAGGGAAATGTCAGACATCGTGCTGAATAACGCGGTACAACCCGAAAATCCATCGGAAAGTCATGCAGCCCAACCACGAAAAGCTATGCAGTCGTATTACTCTGCCAACATCTTTACGTCGATTGAAAGATGCATGATCTCCACAGATTTTAAAACCATGTATATTAAAACTTTTATTCATTTTAAACCATTCGATATCAGTGACAAGATTGCTAAGGTAACTTTTGAAAAGCTAATTACATTCTGGCACACATACCATAGGCCATGGCAAACATAACTGAGCCATTGGCTATTAAACTTAAAATCATTATATTAGGAAATGTATATTTGTTCAAAAAACACTGGTCTGATCTGGTTACTCAAATAAGGTCAAGGTGAAATAGCTGGTTCTCTGATTACCATGCAATGTTATACTTGCCTTTCTTATCTTGCTGTTTGTGGTTTTGAACATCTGCCATTTCAGTGTAAATATATTTCCCGTCGATTACGTTTTGCCCATTAAACATCCAAGCATGATTCAACAAAACAGCAGAACAAATTTGTATTCATGTAGGTTTTTACAACGCAATGTATGAGAATTGCTTCAGAAGCCCGATGATGCCATGAGAGAGAGAGGAGGAACGCTCAATACGGCTATCCCAAAAGAGCAGCTCTTGAGAACAATTTGCAGCAGAACAAATTGCTGTAGTTGTGCTTTCTCAGAATCGTCCATCCATCCATTTTCTAAACCGCTTGTTCTGGTGAGGGTCGCGGTGGCAGCAGTCTAAGGAGAGTGGACCAGACATCCCTTTCAGCAACAGATTCCAGCTCTTCCTGGGGGATTCCCAGGTGTTCCCAGGCCAGCCGAAGGATATAATCCCTCCAGCGTGTCCTGGGTCGGCCTCTAGGTCTCCACCCAGTGGGCCGCGCCTGGAATATCTCCCGAGGTAGCCTTCCGGGGGGCATCCTTACCAGATGCCCGAACCACCTCAACTGGCTCCTCTCAATCCAAAGAAGCAGCGTCGGTATTCAAAACCCTGAATTATTGGTGTGATTTTCCTGCAGCCGTGCGAAAGCGTGGACGGGCGCCGTGCTCCGGTACCGAGCCAGCAGCGCAGCGTGGACACGCAGACGCCCTCGGGGCCCGAGTGCAGCCGCGAGAGCAGCAGCACCAGCACGAGCAGCAGCAGCAGCAGCGGCGGCGGTGGTGACAGCCGCTCACACTCGGTGTCTCCAAATGTTGCCGTCGCCGCTGATAACAATAACTACAGCCCCTGCTGCACCGACGAGCTCCTGGCAGAGTGCAAAGAAAAAGGTGGGTGCGGAATAGATCAGCACGAGTGAAGATAATATCTGGTGGAGGGGTTTGCGTGTTCTGATGAACCCCCAGAGCTATGTCGTCTGGAGGGAGTCCAGCACTTCTGCTAGGGGTCTCAGTTGGTGAACAGGTCTGGGGGGAGGTTCCAGACAATTAATGATCTAAAAATCCTCAGACTAAACGAAGTTGGTGGGAAGAATGGCATCTGGGTAGAAAATTCTGCTCCAATGTCCCCACCATTTTGGGGGCAACCAACCAACTAAGGTAAACCTGGAAAACGGCCGTTCAAACCGGCAACGACATTTGGGGGCCTTATGCTTAGGCAATGAACCTTCCATTTAAAAAAAAGTAATTGCCACACTATTGTAAGAAACAAACAAACATATTTTCGTTTGCATATATAAAGACCGTCTACCAGCCTATTGGCTTTCCAGACCAATATTATTCCAGCAGCATTTGTTTCAGCAAGAAGACTCTCCACTGGTTTTGACCTCATGGGTCTCATCAGAAGGATCAGGGTTGGTAAATAAACACTGCTTCGTGTCCATATGTTATTGGAAAGAACACTCCATTAAACAGTTGGGCACTGTTTAATGAAAACAGTCATGTTGTACACAAACTCAGTATGCTTTGTTGTGGAACACTATGGGTAAAATAATTGTATATCCATATTGAGTTGGTATTTTAGTCCAAGTTGTTTGGTTATTGGAAATATTTGTTTTATATAATTGAATTGTGGTTTTATAATTGGGTACCACACATGCTTTGCTAGAACTTAGGGAACTAGTATTTTTCTGTGAGGTAATGAGCAAGCTATATGCAGATGAACCATTGGGTAAACAAGCTGTCTGTGTCTGATTGTATCTCTTAAACCATCAGATGCAGATGGAATAGGGACAACATGTTTAAGATATTTAAATTATACAAAATGTTTATGATAAAACAAAATTCAGGCATGTATTGTTTTTTTTTACTTTGAGTTAAAGCTTAGCATGTGAACTTTGATGTTTAAAATGTAATTATATCAAGAAAATGTCATCATTACGGAGGTTGTGTGAAACCACGCAATGCAGTTCCTTTGCGTTGTGTGGCTGTTACTGCCAATTAGCAGACTACATTCTTTTGACATTTACCTACAGTCTTTGAGGCGTCTCACCGACATTTACCCGATGTTTGGTTACCATCTGGTTATACGAAGTTGTGAGTGTACCGTAAATATAGATTTAATAGTTGAATCGCCCATTTGATATCTTCATCTGCACACGTGTGATCATTCTCTGTGTTTGGCATGGATTTTTCAAAGCAATGTATAACCATCTTACTTAAATGTATTTCATTAACATACAGCATGTTTAAAATGGAAAGCCTTGGTAACCTTAGTTACTTTAAAACTCATTCATTTATTCGATATTTAGGTGATGATACAGCATATGTGGTCCGATACTTCTCAAATATGCTGCAGGGTCTTTTATCAGCTCAATTTCAGAAAATGACAGGATTTGTCATTTCGTTGCCAAAATGTCCACGTTTCAGTAGACATCAAAACCTTAACTCTTTGCAAACTCACTTGATGGGCCACAGTTACTCAACTTTTATCAGGATGTCTAGTGATAGCCATGACGCATATTTCACACCCGAGGAAATATTGAGAACACAGCCCTCAAATGGGAATGTTATCTATGTTGCCATGGGTTACGAGGAAGCACTTAGTAGTTTACTGTTAATGACATTCCAGTGATTTGTCCAAGCATGCCTATGAAGGATGCAGGAATCATTAATTTCCCATGGTTCCACAGTGAATAATTCCTGGAAGAATCACAGTATTGCTATAGGTGATTCCCAGGGTATGAAATACATTAATTTTTATGGGATTCCTGCCTTCCCTGAATTAAACATTGGAATCGTGATGGAATCAGGCTAATTCCGTGCACTGGGCATCAATCGATGAGCCGAGTCCTAGTTGTGGTTGTTCTCATAGTGCGAGTGGTCGTTTTATTGATTTTGGTGATGAGCCTATTGATATTTTCACTGGTCCCCAGTGATAGTCCTGGTAGTCTGAGTGGTAGTCCAGCAGGTCTAAATGGTAGTTCTAGTGGTCTCGGTGGTTGTCCCTGTGGGTCAGCCACAATAACCAGCCAGCCAATATCAAACAGATTCGCCCATAAAATCGTTATGTAAGCATTGGGCATTTATTCTACGGTTGATTCCACTCTTGAGATCCACGCCCCTTACGAGCCTAACCTTATTGCCTGAATGCCACGCAGGGCTGCATACAGCCGATCACCCCTGTAAATTGTTTTTAATTTCAAGCATGGAATTGCTATTCCAGGTTAGGAATGTTGTCAATCGCCCAGCTATAATAGGCACAAGTATGCAAATAGCCATTGCTCGTTTTACAACATGTGAAACTAATCAGAGGGAGTGCCAAATCAATGTACTGCCGAGGCTTGCCCTCAGACCAATGAGATGGCATCCTAGGGAATGGGTAAACAGGACCAAAAAACTGTTTTCTTTGGCCTCTGCTTTTACAGATACCCTAGATACACCCTTGAAGCCAGCAATTGCTGGTGTGTCCTACAATAGACTAGAGTTCTCAAAAGCATTTGTAGTTCAATACACTTATATTATATTTATATGCGGGTTTATCTGTCCATCTCCTGACACCTGCCATCCTATAATTTAACTCAAGAGTACACATTCTGTGTTCATAATCTCAGTGTGTTCTGAAGAGCTGTGTTGCGGGGTGGTAGATGGAACAATTTGGTAAGTGCAATGGTGATTGGGGAGGTTGAGAGTGGTTGTAGAAAAATTAGGTTAAGGAGTGATACCAAAGCCTCTTTGACTGACCAGTGAGTCAGCCAAGTCAAGAAATAAAAGGTCTAGGACAATACAAACTAATAAGTTCTTTACTTCCCCTGTAATAGAATAGACGACTGTGCGTGTCTGTCTGTCTGGCCACGTCAATATTCTCAACATGCAGTCTTGTAATACAGTCTCTAACATATGCGGTGGTATAAATTCTGCCCATATTTGTAAGATGTATGCATTCAGTAAAAATAAGGGACATTTTGTGTATGAGCAGGGGTTAAGCAGAAGGTGTATGTGGGGGGGGGGGATAACTGAGTAAGAGTGAAAGCAAAACTACTCTTGGTGGAATGTGGAGCCTGAGAAGCCCAAGTAAAAGGAATCTGCGTTTGTGCATGTGAAATTATTCACAGTTGTGTTAACATATGTATGTTTCTTTGCAGAAAATGGTGACAGCTCTCCACTCCCTAAATACGCCACATCGCCCAAACCTAACAACAGCTACATGTTTAAACGGGAGCCACCCGAGGGCTGTGAGAAAGTAAAAGTCTTTGAAGAAACTTTGTAAGTTCCACACCTGATGCCTTTTTTAAATCTTGTTATTTGAAAACGTTATTCCTGAATGTTGCTAAAGGTTTCCTTCTGATGAATATTAGTCTGCCTTTTTTGACAACCCACAATTCTGCTTCTTCAGTTTTCCCAATTTATTGTGTGTCGTTCTTATGGGGTGTTGTAAAAAAACTGTATTCGTCATGTAAAAAAAACATTTTCTCAAATGTAAGGTATCATGGCTGGGAAAAAATAGCCCCCCACCCTTCCTATACCCACGAGAAGCCCAGTGGGAAATTTAAAAAGTCAATTATGCAATTTAACACATAGGCAGCTTTTTGCAAACTGATTTGCACAGGGTTTAATTTAGCTTTTGCAATTGTGCAAAAACTGTATTCCCCAATTAGGCAGTGATCTTGCTTGTCGTTGTATTTCCTATGCACTCCAATACAATTGCGCACACTTTGCAAATCTGACTAAGAAAAGAAATCCAATTGTGTTTTATGAAAAAGTAATGAAAATTAGTAACTTTTTTGTAAATTTCGCTATACAGCTAAATGTAACTGAATATACTTTCCCAAAGCAATTTATTGTTTGGTGAAATACGAGATAACGTAAAAGGAGACTCTATATATGTAAATATGCCGAAATGTTTAAATCTTTCAACATATTGTGTTCCACACACACACTTGACATTGACATGCACATGTGTGCGGTTTCCCTGCAGACCTAAACAACTTGGTGAGATTCCAACATTTTATGGCCCAGACAAAAACAAGGTGAACTTCATACCGAAGAGCAGCTCTGCATTTTGCCCCGTCAACATTTTGAAACCACTACTTTTTACCCCAGAACTGGCCATAAAGGGTTTTCCTGGCTTGGGACCCATCCCGATCACGGGAGGTTCTGCCGCGATGGTGGTGGTGGCGCACGCCGCTTCCCAGGCCATGTCCCAGGCCATGCTGACGGCACAGCTCATGGAGGAGGGCGGTTTCAGCAGCACCAATAGCAACCTCAATGCAAATGGGTTAAACAGCAGGGTGAGCCCTGCCAGTCAAACGCCGCAGCAACAACAGTGTGGCTCCTCGCTCGCCGTCCCAGGAACCACGCTTGTCTGATGCGGAGCTGGTCTCCGCACACGCACCTTAGCAGCCGTGCTGGCGCACACATACACACACACTCCCCTTATAGGCATTACTTGTAACTTGTCTCAGAGCTCCCGGCCACTGCAAACATGCACAAAATAACAATAATAAACTTTCTTAACTGGAAAATGTATAACATAGGCTGCCGCGCAGTATGGTACATGCCGTGTAATTTTTTTTGCTAAGCAATTGCACAAAATGTGTGCTTCAGTACCATTGTAAACCGATATACTGGTTTTCTTTGTGTTTCATTGCATTTTGGGGTTAAAAGGTTGAGATTAACTTTTGACCATTGGTATGGTTTTCCAAGAAAGAACTACCCAAAGTTGCATGTGAATAGGTCAAACAATGTAATGTTGTGAAAGTATGTGTTTTACCTAGCGTAATGCAGTCTCAGTAATTTCTTCAGACCCTTGGCTGAGCCCAACTGGCGATATACTAATTGTTGTAACTCAGGTAACTTTCACTGAAAGCGTGTTTGCAGTGGGTATTAAGGACAGAGCAATAAAGCAAGATAAAAAAATAACATGTAAAGAAAAAAAGTAGTAAAAAAGATAAATTAGCAAATGGGTGATGAGGAAGTGCTGCAGGATGAACAGTCAGGTGTTCCCACGTTGCCTTTCATTAATACATTTGTTTTATAATTATCTCCCAATGAGGACTCCGATGGAATTGATCTACAGTGGCTAGAAAGACTTGGAGGAAGAGAAATCTACTGTGTGATGTATAACATCAGTCTAGTGATTCATGCTTAGACACTGGTATTAAAATGCTATTTCCTGCCGTTGTGTTATTGTGTGTTAAAACTTGTGTGTTTTAGTATTAAACTGTGTAGTGGTTTCCAAATGTACAACATTCCATGTTAAAGGATTAAAAACATTCCTTGTTGGTTGTTTGCAAAAAAAGAAAGAAAAAAATCTCAAAAAAAATCACAAAACCCCAGTTTTTAAAGACCTTTACTCCGAAACTTTCCTTGTATAATCATCCAAATCTTTACAAAATGCTCTTTCTATATGCGTTTGAATGCTGTTTGTTGTATTTTTCTGAAATTAAATATCTATTTTATAATGTTATAGAATCATTCCTTGCTTCATACACACTTATTGCAGGCCACAGCTTTAGTAATTGCTCTGTTTCAGTCATGGTGCTGTGCCTGTTAAATGTGTTAGGGTTTGTTTCTCTTCCCATGTTCATTTGTTTTTCATTTAACAGTTTACTTTATCAAAGCATGCTCTTTCTGATTGCTTAGGGCTGTATTTATGGATTTTATTTATGGCAGGTAGTTCAAGTAAAACCAACTTGATGTATCCTGAAAAGACATTTCATGACTTGTGGGTGATGATTAGATGGACCCTTTGAACGTTGCAAACTGGTTATGGATTTGAAAGTAGACAATAAAAGTGTTCTGAAATGTTTTGACAGTTTGCTTATTTTGAAGAGTTATGTTTTCAATAAAACAAATCTGTTTGCATTAATTATGATTTTCTAACTGCAGATAACGTTACACAACGCAATTTATGTATTTAATAACTACAATTGTAAGTTCACAATTTAATGCATTTCAAATTCATATGTTGCCTCCATTGACCGCTGGCCTAACACAAGCTCATCAGTACACATCTAAGTAAAGGTCAACTCTGTTATGCCACTGCTCTTTCTGCTCATTAAAATGTTGGGACCTTTGTGACTTTTTAGATAACATGGGCAATGATCAAATTACTTCTGGAGGAAGGCCTCCCTAATCCAAAACCACGACACACGATACTAGCAAGCAACAATCCATTCCAACAATGAACAATACAATATATGGCAAAGAAAATCTACAAACAAGGATTCATAAAAATGTTACAATTGTATTGTAGTATTTCATGTTAAATGTATTTTGAGCAGACCTGTTTCATATGTTTGTTATATCCTACAACTTATGAATTTTAATCTCCTGTATTCTCGAATCTACATAGAGGCTGCACTTTCTGATTATATTTTTGGAGGCTGGTAAACTTTTATACTTCTGGAGCACTGGTAAACTTTAAAGAAATATAGAAATGTATAGCCTTTCTGAATGTACGGCAGATCTTTTATCTTTTGGAACACTGGAAAAAATCTATTCCACCATTATAATTGAGGAAAGCATGGTCAACCCTCTCCCTAAACCTAATCTGCTACTCCATGTACTCAGATAAGTGCAGCTAACTAAATGAACTAGGAAAGTACAAACCCACAGGAAATCAACACAACTATCTTGAAGTCGTGCATTTCCACCATATCCACATTGCGGCTGCGAATGTGTTATTTTTTATAATGCATGCCGTTCTCTGTGAACACAATAAATATATTGCATATTCGAAATATATCCTTAAACATTTTAAAACGGGAAATATGACATTGCACAATTATAGAAATCTGTATGCAGTCTGTTGGGGTAGATTGGCATTCCAAATTAGATTAGTGAAGTGCCTGTAAAATAAACAATGCATTACTGTATCTGCACGGTGCCATAGATAAAGATTAATACATTTTCCCAAGTGGAACTATACAGATGCAGTGGCAAGATTCGTGTAACTTTAGAAACTGCACACAGCAATGGCATACTCGTAAATTGTAGCTTTAATATGCTGCAATATGGGAGCAATTAAGATGAACAATTAAATCTCCCACATTGCTTAATTGTGGCTTTAGTAACCCAGAAACTGGCATAAATATGAGCGTAGGACTCGTATCCACCAGACATAAGTGAACCCAATTCTCTTGGCCAGATCCATTGGAAGAGGCTGGTGGAACATTTTTAGGCTCTGCCAGCTGAGTAAGGGTGTGGCAAATAGCATGTCCTTGCTAAATGCAATTCATACCTCCTGTCCTAAGGCTGGCAGCTCTCAACTTTTCTAAGTAATCTTTAAACCAAAAGGGGACTTCCCTGGCTGGAGTGATGTCATGTTAATTGCAATTCATATACAATAAATACTCGTATACCAGCAAGTAGTTGGATCTCTCACTATTGACATTAATTGGTTTGGATAGTGAGGTCTTGATATTTAGTAGCAGAGAGCAATAAAGAGAGAACAGAGATAGCAGAGAGTGTAAAGGCATAGAGAGCACCACCGCAACCAATAAAAATGTGAATTCTTACAGTTGTAATTGTAAGACTGCACATTATAATGTTCAATACAGGATGCTGCTGAAAAACAGTGTTGAGTCTATGGTTGTTTTTCTGAAAATAACATACAAAACGTTACTGTATTATAATGTATGCTATACGGCACTCGGTAACAAGGCTTTCAAATACCTTATTAGGCACGTGTCCCTTTCCACTTGGCATGCCAAGTGTTGGCACCAGGATTTGCTGGCATCAGAATGCCATCCGACTCACAGCCCTGGCGAATCTGCTACAGCTGTAATAAATTACAGTTGTGAATAGGATGGAGCAACCTCTGCACAAATCAGTCCCCGCTTGTCACCATTTTTATGAGCGATACAAAGAGATGTGAAATCTGTCGCATGTTGGGCCCACAAGGGGTATGTTCACATTCTTCAAGACCAAGAAGGACACGCAGCGGCAGATTGGCCTACCTTGAAGGGAACTCCTCCATGTGGAGGATGGAAGAGGATGGGCAACGTTTCACAACGCTCTCTCAGAGGCGGTGCATAAAATTACCTGAACCCCCCCCCCCTGGGTCATGCTTTAGTGAGCAGATTTATTCATATGAACAGACTGGATGTGGCGGGGGAAGGTCTGAGCAACTGTGTGTCCTCTTTGGAAGCCAGATTAGGGATAAAGCAGCCTCGCAGGTTATGTTGGTGACTTGGGTGAGAGATTGTATTTCAGAGGCATAACTGTTATTCGCTGGAGAGATTGTAGGCCATATTCGACCAGATTAATTAGAATATGTGCCCTTAATACGGGCGTGTCACTCATGAGATAAGGTTGGTGGAACTGTCTAGTTGGCAGGACTTTCTGGTTAGGCGTTTTTTTGGGGGGTTGTTGCTGTTATCACCCACTGTATGGTTCTTGAACATTGTTGCTGGTTCATAAACATGGGGGAGTGTCAACGGCTGACCCCAGGAAAACTAGGCATTAGCATTTCTGTTAAACCTTCAGCCATCGCTACACTCCTCTGCTTTCTGTGTCCCGTCTTGGGGTTGTAGCTTTGGGAGACAGTTTTGTGGTTCTGTTTATGTTGAAATTCGGGTAGATCTGTTGGTAGTTTGGATTTGCGCTGTTTCATTGAGACCAGCCGGATGAAGCAGGAGTCTGTTGTACTGGTGGCGTGCTTTGCGCCTAACACCCTCCGGGCAGTGTTTGGAAATGTGTTTGTCTTATTAGATTTCTGGCGGTGCCGGGACATGGACCAGAATCCATCAGTCAAGAATGTGGTGTTTCGCCGGTTGCAAATAGGAACTGGACTTTATGTAAGCGCTAAAGCCGAGTTTAAGCAAGGGGGTGCAGAAGTGGCACAATGGTTCACTATTAACCTGCAACTTTAACCCGGTAACCGATGTTCGATCCCTGGCCATGTCTAACATCGGTGGTATGTGATATATAGACCGGCATCGCCCCCCCCCGACTCCCCCACACCATGTCCCCAACTTCTCTAATCAGTATTGTGCATTATGGTCAAGCAAAATTGCGTGGGCAGGCCTTGATCTAGCAGTGTATTGACAAAGGACAGTAAATTATCGTTAATCAAGTGAAGTTGATAATATACTGTAGTTGTGGGGTATTCTGAAGCGTGTATGGCTTCTGCGATCTTGACTCTCTGAGTCTTACGCAAAAGCACTGACTTAATAGTGAGCACAGGCTTCTGTGCCTGTGATCCAATCGCCCACAGGTGTAGGGTCAATCAGCTGCTTGGCGCACAGCATCATGACATGCCATCCACGTATCAAAATAAATCGTACTGCCCGGATTACTTTTCACTGTTAACGTTTTAAACGAAATAATAGTTGGCATTTTTCAGCTGAAATAGCCACGTGTTGTAAGTCATATTTTCAATTTCGGATGGCCTTCCGTACCAGAGTTTGGAAACATGCAGTGTGTGTTCGGAACGACTTTTTTGTAGGGAAACGTGGTTTTCTTTCGGCTTCGTCGTCAAATAGAATACAATGTGGGTTTATATAGCATCTAAATGCAAATGCATACCTAGACACAAAGAGGGGGCATGATGAAGCCAGGGACAAAAGGAAGGTATTCATGTGTACTGTATGTGTAAAGTAAAGTGCAATTGGCATTCACGTTGTAGGGACAGGACAGCCAGTCATAGGCAGAGAAGTTGAAGACCTTAAGCCTGGACTTGAACGTGAATTCCTGAGCTCACGGTCAGCAGCAGAGAATGAGTAACCTCTCATTGATTGGGGAATGACTGAGGGTTTCGCAAGGAGTCTTGGTTGCAGGAGCAGGGAGTACACGTAGGGCAGGAGAACGAGCTGAAAGGAAGGGGAGAGGTGTGCAGGTCACAGGACTGGATTCAGAGCTATTGGAGGGATCTGACCAATGGGGCTAATGTGGTTACATTTACCAGTGCGGGTGAGGAGCCTTATGCAGCAATTCTGAAAATTAAATTTAGTTTCTGCCCTTAAAGTAATATACAATGTATTGCTGTAGGTTTTCGTGGCTCGATGTATGAGAATTGCTCTCAAGAGTGGTTCTTTTGCGATAGCATCAGGCTAGTCTAAAGATGCTTCCAGTGTGGGAGGTTAAATTTCGTGAAGAAGAGAGAAAGAATACTCAACACGGCTATCCTGAAAGAGTAGCTCTTGAGAGCATTTTTCAGTAGAATACGAAGCAATTATTTGACCCAATAACGCAATGTATTGTCGGTTGAGATTGGCTATCAAAAACAAAAACGTACATGTACAGCCTGTTTGTTGATCCAGCATTGACGTATTGTTGCTTTCATGTCAGGCGTCCAAATGAACGATATTCTCACATTAACATTTTACATTTGATTTCTTTACCACTAAATAAAAATGTACATGTCCAGTATACAATTTGTGACCCTCGGGTGAAAGGCGCTATATAAATGCTATTATTATTATTATTCGTAATAGGCGTCTCTATTGAGCAATTTGTTGCTCACAGTGGTTGGTAAAACAGAACCTTAATTGTGAAATGCCACCCGATCTCGGCAAAACATCAGCAGATTAAGACCCTTGCACCACACGCATCTGTTGCAGCACAGTGTCTTAGCACCATGCGAAATGTCATTATTATTATTATAAACCCTTAAGCTAGAATTAAACATGTTCGGCGCTTAAAATTACAATAATATAGATTGTGCAAATGTTTCTTCGTGAATACAATAGCTAATTACTCCTGAGAATTATATATTAGAACTGTCATATTTATGCCGCTCGTAATTTTATTCTGCAGAGCTGTTATCTGAAAATAGCTATCATTGTTTTAGTGCTTTTTGGCAGCGAATGCTATTCTAAAGTGAATTATGTTCGCTAGTCATCAATCTTTTTGAGGCCATGCATGACATGTTGTTCTTTCATTGTTTTCTGTTGTGTGTTGCTTCCAAGGAAAAGTATAATGTTTGAATTGTGAAGCTAGGAAGGTAGCTTTTTATTTTCTGTAACCATTTAAGAAATTCAAGTTATTTGTATGGAGTGTCGATTTTGGACATAATGTTTGCGCCACTATTCATATGGTATATTCACATTCGCAATATACTTCCCAAGTGGTGGCCTCCATTACGGAACCCCTGCAAGAGCGAGCACTCCGCGACAATTATTAGTCCCCGTGTCATAGAGACACATCTTCGGGGACATTGGTTTTCAAGTGCTAAGAGGTTAAGGTCACTAAATAACTAGGTATTAGACTAAGAGAAACCTTTATTTTTTACAGTGCTAGCCTCATTAAAGTGAAGGTGCAGTAGGTGTGTGCTTGAAGTAAGATTATATTGAGACGCCGTGGACAATGGTTTAGTCTCATCTGGAAGATGCTTGGAAAAAAAATGTTTAGTTGCCACTTACAAAATAAAATGTTGCCTTCAATATCAGAAAGGCACGATGCAGCTGGGAACTCGCTTGATCTTGTTTTGCTGTCATTAGAAGATGAATAGATACACGTTGCATCCATTGTGTGTGGACTTCACAAAGCAAAGATACAGGCATCACTAAACATTGCAGCATAGACCACTGTCTGCGTATGTCTGCGTATACGTTTTACTGTCTGCGTGACAAGTAACGACACTTGTTTGGCACCGTAAGTGGAGAAGATATCATCATTCCCAGCCAAGAACCATAACGCATTCATCAATTGTTAACGTCAAAAACGCTTTAAACAACTTTACATAAAAAACCCTCACGCAACAAAATCACCAGCACCTTTCTTATTTTCTCTTCTTAATATTATAGACATGCCTGGATGTGCAAAGTTGCGTCATGATTTCAGGCTTTGGGAGATTAATCATGCATGATTGCCAAAGGTGACATTAAAATAAGTTTTATCCATTTTAAAATGCATGTTTAAATCAGTTCTGGGGCCCTGTCCCAGTGCCCTTGCTGAGACGCGTGCGTCTTCTTCCAACGTTTTAAATATTTATCGGACGCTAACTTGGCTCTCCTATCTCGCATTTGGCCGTTGCCTCTGAAATATTGCTGTGCATTAAAGGAGAGTTGCACTGTCGATATGAACGAATGTTTTTTTACATGCTTAATGTGTATTGCACTTAAACTCTCCGAGATCTGGCACGGAAAGTATAGCCGATAACAATTGACTCCTTGTACATGTGACCCGCATGCACTGGATATGAGCGTTATTCTGGCCCGCGCTTTATAGTAAACGTGTTTGTCCTGAACTATGTGCCTTGGAAAACCGTGAGTCCCTTCCTCTCGGGAATAATCCTATCGTCTGTACTGATGTAGGCTTTCACGGCTCGATTCATAATGCTTGCTCTTCTGAGCTGTTCTTTCGGTATAGCCGTGTCGAGCTCTCTCTCTCTCCACGCGATGTTTCGCCTCCAACGTGGGAGGCGAAACGTTTCGCGACGTGCAGTTATTCTTCTTCTTCTTTGCGATTCTTCGAAGCGCGATGTTAAATTACAGTTTCCCATTTTCTTACACAGCCCCTTGCATTTTCATTGAACTCCGCAAGGTCGTGCAGTTATTCATATAGCCTCACGTGGCCCATGTACTCGGTCACACAAAATTAATAATAAAGCAGCGATATGTTACGAAGGCTTTTTGCCAAAATAGGACCAAGTAATGGTTACTGGAGCCCGGGCAAATGGGTCAGATGTTCATATGGAGCTTTGTTGCACGTCAACCCCATTTTCCACACTAATCTCGCTCGCTCATTTGTTCCCTTTCCAAAGTTATACGTTCCACCCTCGTGTTTCGTGAGTTGTCACATGATTTAGTGGGTTGTGGGTGCCGCTTTGCACTCGTTGTGGCATCATGCCAAGCACTGTGCTGCATTGATATGTTGTGTGCTGCTAAGCTGCTTGTATGTGCAACATATATTGCTCTGCAAAAACGTGGCGTTCGAGCAAAGCGTAAATGTTTCTCACGTGGAAAAACCCAGTAGACGCTGGGAAATGGCTATCGCTTGTAAGAAATGTGCATTACCAGGCGTTACTTTGCCGTTCTATAACTCAATAGTTTATGTTGACAGTTATCTATATGCTGTGTGACGTAATACGGGAAATTTAAGATATCCAATTGAGATAACCACATGTAAAATCTGTTCGAAAGTTCACCGCCTGTCCTGAGAGTTTTAGCCCAGATATGCTGCTACGTTCACAGGGAAAGGATTCCTTAACTTAGAGTGCAAGCGACATGCATGTGTGCAGTGAGCTCCTCCATATGTTTATAGGCTCATGAACAACACTGCAATGAAACTCCTCTTATTTCAGGTGAAGAAGAAGGGAGGGAGGCGGGTGTGGAACGAGTGGCACAATATTGTGCACCACACTCCGAATGTAGTGACCGAAGTTAGCTTTCCATCCATAACTACCATCGATATTACGTGTAATCTTAGCTGTTCATACGCCTTCCTTCCTTCCGTTCATAAACTCATAAACTTACACTGACTAGCATGGTGAAGCATGATAAACAACCCTGTGAAGGACACTGTTGGGAGTCTTTCATCCAGCAGTGGATTGACAAGGGACAATAAAGGTTTGTAATCCGATAAGTCTATTAATGTGCCGCCATTAGATGTGTGCAACATTATCCGAGTGGTAAATTGCCTTCGTGTTTGAGCCTTTACATGGTGTACAGGAGTGATATGGAGTTTGTAGCAAATTCGTATCATTAGCCAGACGTTTCCATAGAATATAGCCATGTGGCAGTGGTCTCCCTGAAGCGCTACATCTTTTATTCGTTCATTCATTGTAAGAAACCGATACATCCTATACAGGGTTGCAGTGAGCCGGAGCCTATCCCGACTGACACAGGGCGCAAGGAAGGGCTATACCCATGATGGGACGCCAGTCGATCACAGGGCACCAGGGGCAGTTTAGTCCGCAGGCCAATTAACCTCTGCAGCTGCATGTCTTTGGACTGCCCCGAGAAAACCCACGCGGACACGGGGAGAACATGCAAACTCCACACAGAAAGGAACACATCTTATCTCTATTTAATTAAGCAAGTGTTTGTATGCCTGTTGTATCCGGGTTCGTATCCTTCAGAAACACATACGCACATATCTTATCTACACCAAAGGCTTTAACGTTTTATTTCAGCTTCACTTCCCTCTCTCATTGATTACTCTTCTGAAACTTCAGAGAGTCAGCCGTATTTCCGAAAGGACATGATAAAGAAATCCAGGTCAAAGCAGTCATGTCAACAAGATACGTCAGAAGAACGTGTTACACGCTTGGTACAAGATTGCGGTTAAGAGGAGTGACTCCGTCCTGTTTAAAAGTTTATCCTTGATTTACAAGTTGGGAAAAGGGACTTTTTATCACGGATGTATGCAGATAAGATCTTGCCCATAGTGCTCCCCACATCAAATCAGATAAGAAAAGTGTCACTCTACATCTAAGCTACTGGGTGGTCGATGTATAATGTATATACCCCACTCAAATAATAGTCATTATAATAAGAAATATAAATATACATATAAGGTATCACAACAAACTGCTAATAGCGGAACATAAAAATTGGATTCGACATATTGTATTGCATATCCCCAGGCGCCCTGCGATGGACTGGCGTCCCATCCTTGGTGTTCCCCTGCCTTGCGCCCTGTGTCTGCCGGGATAGGCTCCGGCTCACCGCGACCCTGTATAGGATTAAGCGGTTTCTGACAATGGATGGATATTGTATTGCATTTGTTATTTTGCTGTAAGTGTATTACTGTACTGCATACCGATTATTTGCCTTACAAAAAAATGCATGCAGCATACGTTTTAATAACAAAATCAAATTTGTCCGATTGACTTTTTACGGTGTACATAACAGATTTGAAAAGTCGGCGTTTCGCCCCAAAAATGACAGCGGAACATTAGGGAAACGTCAACGTTTATGGCTTCCTACATTTCCGTCTGGTGAGAGAGGTGGGGTCTCTCAGGCAATACATCAGCTCCATATTTAAAAGGCGTTTTGATTACAGCATGGGCTCGTGGGCGCACATTGCTGGAGCCCTCACAATAGCCGCGGTCAACACAAGAGCCATACCATTGCCACGTCAACTTTACACAAATCCCCACAGAGAGTCAGTCACAGCGGGCAATAAGAGAGTCAAGTAAATTGAACGTTGCAGCTAATAACCTCAGTTTGTTGGAAGCAGTGCACTGTAAATCAGTAACAGCCAGCGTGGGTTTAAGTCCAAATTAAAAACTTAAGTAGTCATTGTACGCAGGGCTTAGGTTTTCCTGGAATATATTACGGGTTTTCGCCGGGCACTCCGGTTTCCTCCCACAGTCGAAGACATGCTGCTGCATAGGTTAACTGGCTTGCAGACTAAACTGCCCCCGATGCCCCCAGACTGGCGTCCCGTCATGGTCACAGCCCTGCCTTGCGCCCTGTGTCTGCCGGGATAGACTCCAGCTCACCGCAACCCTGTACAGGATTAAGCGGTTTCTGACAATGAGATGAGATTATACAGCCCCCCCAATTCCTTACATTCCCTGTCCCCCATACCCCGTCACTTCCCTGGGCAGGGAAATATTTTATGAGGCAGTCAGCCCCATAATATTTATGCCATGCAAATAGACAATATGCATCAACTGGTGTTTTGTTTTGTAGACCGAGAGACAGATGTGTATTATTACAGCAGAAAATGCCCAAATGAACTTGCAAGCTCTTTACGGGATTCCTGTGACGAAACAAACACGCGAATTTAGGGTGGTTAAGGAGGTGGGTAAATGTCGCTAGCTGTTGCCTTCAACATTTAAGCATTTGAATGGAAAACATTCTACCGTGTGATAGTTTGCTGGCTATTCAAGTATAGAATTTCTCTGGCTGTATCACGTTGCACGGAGATGCATGTGTGTTTTACTGTATTTGTGTTGCAATTAAAATGTGGCGCTGAGCAAGTGGCAGCAAGCCGTACCCAGAGGGGGCTTTGCTCCGCTTCCTCAATTACACCGGTCAACGCCTCTCGCTTCACCTCCAGGTAGCGAAAACCATCCATCCATCCATTGTCAGAAACCGCTTAATCCTGTGCAGGGTTGTGGTGAGCCGGAGCATATCCCGGCAGACACAGGTTCGTAAGACAGGACTATACCCTGGATGGGACGCCAGTCTATCACAGGACTCCGGGGGGACTTTAGTCCACACGCCAATTAACCTATGCAGCAGCATGTCCTTGGAATGTGGGAGGAAACCGGAGAGCCCGGCAAACCCCACTGCATATCAAATTTAAACGGGTCCCTTTTGCAGACGAATGGGTCTGATGTAGGTTTTCAATGCTGTACTTTTGGGGTAGCCGTGTCGTGAGCTCCCTCTCTCTCCATCGCAACGTTTCGCCTCCCACATTGAAGGCATCCACAGGGGTGCTGAGTTCCGAGACCACCTGAGGATGCCTCCAACCTGGGAGGTGAAACGTCGCGAAGGAGAGACAGGGAGCGCTCAGTGACACGGCTGTGACTGTTCAAGTGTCATTATAAACTACGGTATACTACCTGCTGCATATATGTCAAATAACATGGCACTTTATAAGACCCAAAATACTGCTTTTGAAATTGAAATTACAGTGTTTGAGATAATATGCATGTTTTCGTCCATGGGCCAGAGCAGAAGCCGGTACCGTGTAAGGTAGTGACACTTTAGTTGTACAATTTTTTGTACATGACGAATACGAGTGAGTTATTTGATAACCCACTCATTCAAATGGTTATCACATGAATTCACTGTTGTGAATCACACATAAATTCACTGTTGTGAATAACATTGGTCATGAAAGCCTTCGAGTTGGTTCTAGTTTCTTAATTTTGCAAACAACAGTGAATTTATGTGATAACCATTTGAATGAATGCATGTACTCACTCGTTTGCTCACTCGTTTGCTCTTTTGAGGTAAGTGATGCATGTGCTCACTCGTTTGCTCCGGTATATCGACGGGTGCACTTCACTTACACACCTTTTCACATGACCTAAACTCATAAACAGAACTTCACTATGAAAACTAGAACCACTAAAGCTATGCCACCTCAGGTGACACCAACAAGTTAAATATCTGTCCTGGGCTCATGAACTACAGTATACATGTTTAGAGTAATGTACATTTCAACAATACATATCGAGGAGATGGAGCAATGACATAAGGTGGTTTATAGGTGCTGGGTGGATTATTATATGGGATGGTTGTGAGAAGGTGGTGTCTTGGAGATTCCTTCAGCCAGCAGTCGATTGACTATCGCCTATTGTGATTATGATGCTGCTTTAATATACCCCACGTATGACTGTGGGCCCATCGTCTGACTGCATGTAGAAACTTGAATTAAATTGGATCTGCCTCAGCCATAATTTATAGGTGGGCTTCCTTGGTCCTTTGATAACCATCATGATGATGTCAGATTTCTCGCGTGTTGGAGCATCCTGCACATTGCTGTTCTCCAGCATCTATGCACTTTCAGGAAACGTTTTTCAACTATAGTGGAAACAATATATGAACCGATGTTGCACCCTCCCCCTTCCACTTCCCTGCATCCCCCTTCACCAACGCACACTGGTCAGTGTGGTGAATTATTGAAGAACGCTCAAACAGCTCCCACCACCAACCAGCAGCGGAATGACAAAGGGCTGATTCTATTAGTGAAGTGAGTTTGTGTTGTCTTACAGTATCGGCCTACGTTGTGGCACAATGTTCAAATGTGTGTGTTTACATAAAATAATTTGTTTTTATTTGGCAGTGACAGTATGGGCAGACGATTGATCAGATTTTCAAAAACCGCGTGTCATATTTGGAATGCGCTAAACACTGCTGTTTATTAACCTGTGTCATAAAATAAAGACCTGATGAGGAATGAGAACTGCTCTCCATAGGGAAAGCCTTGTCGAGTGAACACTGGACACTCGACACGGCTATCACGAAACAACGCCTATGGAGAGCAATTCTCATACGTCGAGCCGTGAAAAGCCACATTAGTACACTGATAAGCATTTTTTTTTCTGTGTGATGATCTGTGTATCAAAGGAGATCCTGTGGTATTAATTAAGTGCAATGACTGCAAAGACTATAAGTTCAGAATTAACACCCAAACCCCCAAACCCTAACCATATTCTTGAGTCTTCTCCGAACAATAATACTGCACCTGTCATTGATATTGTAGTATTGCGCCACGCTTCTAAATCACAATACGGTAGTATGATAAACAGGGCAGATATATTATGCATAAGCATGGATTATGTAACACTTTCTGACATGAGTTTGTCTTGGGAAGTATTTATGTAGCCATAATAATGTCTGTTTTCAAGTCACACATTACACAGTGGATGATGTGTTTTTGTACGTGATTATGTTATTGAGAGAGGGAGGAGAGGTGGTTTTGTGGATCCTTTTAATTCTCGTTCCGTCTCCACGTAGTGGGGAAACCTACCACTTTTGGCCGGTTTTTTATAACTCAAGTCATTAATAGCAGCTCAACGTAACACTAACGTTTTGCTTTTTATTCGAACATCCTTACAAGAGTTATTTTTCAACCCTCTATTATGGACTAACAACCAGGCAGGCAGATTTGCAATAACACTGCAACCTTAGCTGGAAAATATTATACAGGACAATAACACTGATCAGTCCACTGTGTTCACTTGATAAAACTCTTTTTGCACCGTAATGCCCCCGCACTAAGCTAAAATAATGTTATCTAGTGTATGGAAGTTGTTTACAAAGTGGTATTAGTTATTCCGAAATAAATCAAACTTCATGACTAATGTGCTTTAAATGTGTCTGCATGCTTTGTGTGCGTGTCAGATACTACATCAATTCTGTCAAAGTCGTATTATGAAGTGATCCTGTACAGCAGGCCAGCATTCAAAAGCCGGTTCCAAAGTTCATCAGTTTCCCTATAAAAATCACACATTCTAACAGCTTTGGTTGCATGTAATACATTTTGTTCATTGGTATGTTGGCTTGGCAACAACATTTTGTGGGCTGGAAACCAAGCGGGCTGGTATGGAGCATATCCAGATATTTTTTGTCACATTAAGAATTATAGTGCAACAATTCTTATATTCCTACTGTAATGTACAATCTGACGAATATGTTATTAATACTCTGCTTGAAAGTTACTGACATTGTGACTGCATGAAAAGCCTTTGTGGTTTCATCGCTCTATATGACAAGCACATTTAGTGAGACATATAATAGGGGAGGTAAAATATGCCCACTTTTCTGCACTCTTGGATTCTATCACATGCTACACAGGAAAGCCTTGCATTTTCACTCTGAATAACTTCATTCATTAATCCTGCTTGAATTAAATTCCACGCTCTGGCATTTCAGTATACAATTTCAGAAGCTCTTTGTATGAATTATATAATAGAGCATTGCGTTTATAATCTTCTCTTTGCAACACAAACAATATCTCTCCGTTCCAAATTAAACAGTGTATAAAATGGATCCCAAAAAATCACTTTGATGTGCATTATTCTTTAGTAGAATACATTTCGTTTGTTTTTAAGACTACTGTACCTTAAACAGATTTCCTTAGGTAAATTATAACAGTTTATTGACAGGCATCGGGGGCGCCACAGTGGCGTAGTGGGTAGCGCTTCCGCCTCACAGCAAGAAGGCCTGGGTTCGAATCTCGGCTCGGGTGCCTTTCTGTGTGGAGTTTGCATGTTCTCCCCGTGTCCGCGTGGGTTTTCGCCGGGTACTCCGGTTTCCACCCACCGTCCAAAGACATGCTGCCAGGTTAATTGGCGTCCTGACTAAATTTCCCCAGGCGCCCTGCGATGGACTGGCGTCCCATCCTTGGTGTTCCCCAGCCTTGCGCCCTATGTCTGCCGGGATAGGCTCCGGCTCACCGCGACCCTGTACAGGATTAAGCGGTTTCTGAAAATGAATGAATGAATGAAAATGGATGGATGAAAGGCATCAAAAGAACTGCCATCATAGTAAACTGTATAAAATACACAGAATAAACTAAATACGTGATTATATAATTAGACATACACATTAATGAGATTGGTCAACCTTTGGTCCGGCTTGGCTATAGATATGATGGATTGTGGTGCCGAGTAAAAGCTAAAAGCTAAAGGTGCAACCCTGCAGTGACATGCACAGGCCACTGCTATAGACGGGCCTCCAATCGAGGGAGATCTAAGGAGCCCATCTTGAGGGCATTTAGCCTGTGTGCTGGGGTTTTTTTTCAAATGTTATTTTTGTACAGCGACTTGCGACCTGTGGGTGAAAGGTGCTTTAACATATATAAAATATTAGTATCACTGGTCCATGCTGGTGAGATATCTTGGAATAGTACATGGGGGTACATACACTCATTAGGCGATGCTGAATATCACTTAATGATTAGGCGATAGTAGGCCCCTTCATTATAGTAATCAATTTCTATAAAACATAAATAAAGTAAATAATGGGAATATAAATAGATCTGGTCAACCTTAATCAGGGCTTGGATCTCCATGTGCTTAATTGTGAACCGCCTACAGACAAGAACAGCTCGTCAACACTCGGTACGAATGTGATTCTCTGGCGCAGTATACCGGCTGCTCCAGATCACTCTGGCTCCATGGAGGGCGAATGCGGATTTCTATTAATATGATGTGCATTGGTGTGGTGGGTTTCACTTGGGCAAAAGGCTGATTATGACCTCTCATCCAAAGCAGTGAATGGGCTGCATTTGCAACGAATGAGAAGTAATCTATATTTCTTTGTGTTTGATTCAGCCCCCTTTGAATCGACTCGTCCACCTTTTTTGCATTGAACATGCTTAATATTCTGAGTGACTGTACTGAATAGGAGCCTACATTGTGCATCCTTAATGAAAACGGGTATATGTTTATATGTAATAGTGTAAAAACATGTTTTAGAACTGTATGGAGTATCAATATATTGTTGACATTGGCACAAAATAAAACTGTCTAAAACAAGTTATCGAGGACTTTGTGCCACGGTGGCCTAATTATTATCCCCTGCACGTCTTCTTTCCTTAATCCTCAATAATCATGCAGATTAATGAGGATGGACAAACTACATGGCTACCTTGTGATGATTTAATACCATTCTTCTGTTTGGGGAATTGTTGGCTAAATGATTCAGCAGTATCACTGAAATGGCTGGAAAAGCAATGCTCGACAGCCTGAATGACTAAGTGCTAATGTATTCCAGTTTCATACTGCCAGTAAACAGTTATTGTGCTGTAAGTGTAAATGGCTATGCTAAACTAAGGTGCACGTGGATTGCCTTTGACATCAAAGCCACAGAATAGCCATCGTGCATTTTACCAAGAGATTGGTATTAAGCATCGTACGCATACAGAGTGAGTCATGGCCGTATAGTGGCACTTGTGAGAAAAGATACGAGACCATGTGGTCACGAGTGGCCAGCTCTTAATTTGAAGCCATCTGGCCATCTAATGTAATTTTAAGAAAAGAAAAGGATTGCATAATTACCTTCAAAGTAATTAATTATATAGATTTTTCACACATTGTTTGAGTTCATTTAGATCGACTCTGTTATCGCATCTTCAAGTACAGGTTTTTAATCTTTTAAACTTGAGGTGAAAAACTACATCATTACAAAGTAATTTGAATGATCTATTTGTACTGTGATTTAAAGATTTAGCACTGAGCCTACAGATATTTCAAAATTGATTCATGTACCAATGGCAACACTTTTTTAATTTAACTTATTAATGTTAAAAGGCAGCAATAAAAAAATCATTTTTCGTATACTGTAAGTTATTCCAGGAATACAAGGTCAGTTATGACTTAGTACATTAATGTAGCTTAACTAAAATAACTTACACTTGATAAATGTAACTACAAGACTGTACAAGATTCCAAGTCAGTAATCAGCAAAATAATTATATTTAATTGTAATTAATCATGAATGTAAATGCCACTGTCGAGACTAACAAATGCACTTTGCAATGTGATGTGTCAAAACCATTTACAGTTATCTTCTGTGGTTTATTACGTATAAAACAGATTCATTTTCAAAGTCTCATTCATAGTGTGTCAAAATGATAAGATTAACATTGTACCGGTAACATTCACTATTTTACCTATTCCATCATGGCTAAAATAAAGAATGGGGCCAGAGGGAACGTGGTTGAATTTAAGATGATTGCTTTTATGTATAACAAGATTTTACTGTGAAATGCTTGCAGATACGAGACGTTGCAATGTATATATGGCCATGTGCCCCCCACATATAATTTAGGCCCTGTAGCCAGGCCTGGTGATGCATGGGTATGATCCAGTGCTTTGGTGGAGGTATGAGTGGATGACAGACATAATCCAATATAAGAGACACTCACCCCAAGGCAGGCGATACAGTATAGCAAGCAGGTTGCTAACCCATCTGTGCATTTGTGAGTGTTGCTTTTCCATTGGGCTCAGGTCGTACCACTAGCTGTTCAGCATGATGTCTGACGTTTTTCTCCACGTGCTCTGAGTTTGTTTAGTTCCTAAAGAAGATCGAGCTATGCAGCACAACTGCAAAACGAGTGTGGTGGTATCAATAAGAACATTTCTAAATCTCTAAAGCACGACCCTCCTGAAAATGACTTGAAATATATCCGTGGCTTTTCTAGGTACGTATAGCCCTGCCTTGCGCCCTGTGTCTGCCGGGATAGGCTCCGGCTTACCACAACCCTGTACAGGATTAAGCGGTTTCTGACAATGAGATGAGATGATATCGGATTATTATGTCTGTTGATTATCACGAGTGACAATCAATACTGCAAACAAAAAACATCGGTTGTCTTTTCAGAATAGCGCATTATCAAAGACTTCAAATATCGTTTCCACGACGTATGTATTATGCACAAAGCATAGCCGTTTTCCGCTGGCGTGTACCTAAATGTGTGTGCTGAAAGCAGCAGTCGCTTGTCAGAGGCAGACATTATTAAAGGCGGAGGCACACAAGGGAGCACTGCTTCATTGAAGTCGGGGGTAGAGAGACATCATTATACCTTGCCCTAGCATGGTCTCAATGAATGCTCGTCAGTTATGTGACCAATTTGGAGCGCACCTGGGGAGACACCAGAGTAAAATGTGACCCTCCAGCCTATACCTTCCTTCTGCCATCTCAACAGCCCACAGTAACCACGTTAGACCACGTTAGACGCTCATTACAATTCTAGGTTAATACCTGTTGCGGTTTTATAAATGGGATTGTGCAGGGTTATTGTTTCATTTATTAACACGATTCGGGTAACTTTGATCTTTTTTCTCAACGACAGTGTTATGTATATTGTATTGATTCGCTTTTGTAATGTCAGTCAGTCAGTGTTTATACAAGCTGGAAGGAACCGTTGAGCTATGTAGCTCTTTTTAACAGTTGTCTAGCAGGGAGGGGTAATCAGGTTACAACTTCTCAGGGCACCGGGGGAAATTTAGTCAGCAGGACAATTAACCTAGGCAACATGTCCTGTGGGAGGAAACCGAAGTACCTGGCGAAAACCCACGCGGACACAGGGAGAACGTGCAAACTGTACTAATGTAGGTTTTCACGGCTCGATTCATGATGGTTGCTCTTCAAAGCTGTTCTATTGGGGTAGCCGTGTCAAGCGCTCTCCCTCTCGCCCTCGCGACGTTTCGCCTCCCACGTTGGAAGCATCATCAGGCCAACCAGCATGCAAGCTTCACACAGAAATGTACCCGAGCCGGGAATAAAACCCGAGACCTATTTTCCGTGAAGCGGCAGCACTACTCACCGCACCACCGTGCTGCCCATGAGTTAATTAACCACGACGTCCATTCAGGAAGAATGCCAATGTAAAATGTAACATCACTAATAAATAACACAATTGGCAATAATTCAGAAATGCAAGTTCAATCGTTTGCGATCAAATTTGCATTAGTTGAAATAGTATGTCCGCATACGGTATATGCGCTTCATGAGTAATGCAGATATATTCAGTGCATCAGCCAGTGTGGGTCAAGAGAGTGCATTATACCGTGCCTCATAAAGGCTCTGCGATCCTGACTGTCAGGAAATGAGTAAAGGCCGTGTCAGGGAGTGATTTTTCCTGGCTCAGTGTCATGGCCAGGAAATTCCATTTGGTAGAGGTGGTGGGGGGATGCGGTGGGGGCTGGAGGGGGCCAGTCATGGGAGCAGGACTAATTTTATGGATTGAATTTAACATATCTCTCCGGAACAGTAAATATTGCACCTAAAATCTCTCTCGTGTGAGCAATGGATGAGAACGAGATGTTTCTCCCCCACACACACGGAACCCTGCTGCCTTGGCGCAGAGGTGTATTATGTTTTCTTTAAGAGGTGAACAACTCTAGGTGCTCATGGACCAAACACAGCCCATATTTTCTCATCTACCAATGAATGAACAGATGTACTGTGCGCAGTGATCTGCATATGAATGCATACCGCATTTGCATCTGAGTGGGGAAGGTTGGCAAAAGCTAAAAGTTGAATACGTGTTGTATGTGGTTCCTGGAATTGCTCACTCAGTGAACTTTAAGAGCAACACTTTTTTTCACTGAGTGTTCCAAAATGAGTCTCGAGACTCACTGAGGCTTTCACGGGTAAACAAATAAATTATCTGTATTATTACTGTGCAAGAGGTTTTGGACAAATGGTTAGATTGGCTTGAGAATCAGGTGCACCCTCCCAATGTCAACTTATCAACTAGTTTCCTGCAGCAATTGATTTCATTTGAATCTTGGAAGCAAATGTCCGCATAAGGAATACAGCTGCTCACACTGCTGTACCAGCCTGCAAACTTGCGTAAATCCCCCATCAATGTGTTGTCTGTCAATAAAACAATTCTCTCAATATTGTAATTTCAAGCTCGATCATCTTTGCAGCCTTAACTTGTGTCGCTAAATATCTTGGCCGTAAATGTTATGCTCCTAGACCCGCACCTAAGGAGGGCAACCGACCGGCCCGAGTTCACCTGGATAGCGGCCGTTTAAACCGGCAACAACAAGTCTTTGGGCCGCCACGTGCCTTTACTGACAAAATGTTGTTATACAATGCATACAGAAGATAGCATAATTGTAGCTCATTGTATTCATATTATTGTACGCACGTCAATAAATTGTGCAGCTACTTATGAATGTTTCACAACAATTAAATAGCGACATATGGGCGGCACGGTGGCGCGGTGAGTAGCGCTGCCACCTCACAGCAAGAAGCACCCGGGTTCGAATCCGCGCTCGGGTGCCTTTCTGTGTGGAGTTTGCATGTTTTCCCCGTGTCCGCGTGGGCTTTCACCGGGCACTCCAGTTTCATCCCAAAGTCCAAAGACATGCTGCTGCATAGGTTAATTGGCCTGCGGACTAAATTGCCCCCGGTGCCCTGTGATGGATTGGCGTCCTATCAGGGGTATAGCCCTGCCTTGCGAACGTGTGTCTGCCCGGGTAGGCTCCGGCTCATCACACGACCCTGTACAGGATTAAGCGGTTTCTGACAATGGATGGATGGTTATGTACCACTTGTATGGTTGTCCTATGGAGGGTCTTACCCTGGCAATAGGAATGGGGAATTTCCACCACTGACTCAAGGCATGTAAACGGGAGACGAGTACTGCCTCTATGCTCTTTCGAGCAACAAATGTTTTTTTACACTAAATGCGGTAGAAGAGACACGGGCTTGATTGACCGCGTGTGCTGTGTATTGCTTAGGTGTTAAGCCAAGCACGATGGCCACACAGCCTGCGAGGGATGACAGCCACTTACAATGGGTCTACAGTGTAGAGTGTGGGTGCAGCTGTTAGGACATGTGCCTTCCATCACACACTTTGCCTGTTTAATTGTGTGCTGGGCTGGGACTAATTTCAACCAGCTGTCAGAGAAGCATTCATTGAGCGTGTTGCTGCTCTGCTGGTCTGTCGACCGAGCAATGCAAGTTGCTGGAAATATTGCATAGGTTTTATGTTTTTTAAGTAGTGCATGTGTTTTAAATTATCTCAATATTCTGAAATATATGGTTTCTTCTGACATATAAATTGGGTTTCTTCAGTTTATGCCTTTGCCTATACGTTACAGCAAAGTTACACCACTGGCTTCCTGTTTTTTTTCAGTCTCGTTTAAATATAGATGTTTTCATAAATGACTCCATTCAGTCTGAAGGAAAGATTTCATGTTTAAGAGGATTACAGCACAGTACGTATGTTCAAGGTATGTGATCAACAGTAGGTTGGGGGTCAAGGTAGAAGCGTTCACGTCGCGATCCCTGTCAGGTAATACTTGGTGTTGCCTGCGAATTCGACCAAACACTTCGAAGCCGAGCTGACAGACAACGATGTCCAGAAGCTGACCATCGTGCTTCGAAGAATCGCAAAGAAGAACAGTAGGTTAGTGCATATTTGGAAAATGAAGATTACGATGGGGATGTTGAAAAACTGGAATGTAGATTACACTGGAATTTTCAAAACAAACTCAATTGCTTGAAACCATGACCCTGTCCAGGTACACGTGCACAGCGTTTGGTCTTGTTTCATACGTCTATAGGCAGAACTCTTTAAACGATTAGGATCGGTTCTTGAGGCTTGTCCGCTCAGCGATTAATCCGTTGAGAGGTCATTATAACATGGGTCTTTATAACTGTTCAGTATTTATTAAATTAATACTATAATGATAATACTGTACTACTATTAATAATAATGCAGTGTAATAGTAAAAATAATCCTATAAGCATGTTCATAGACAATGCATGGTTCACAGGAGCCTTGAGAGTGCAGTGCAAGTGCTCTCCTTATTATTTTCCAATATTTATTAATGAATATTTTTTTCTTGTCCGTTAAACGAAAATTCGTTGGCCGAAGCTTTGTCAAAAGAGGTATGGCTGTATAAATGTGGATGTTTACATTTTGAAGTTTAGATCACTGCCTGCGTGGTAAATACTGCCGTGGGATATACAGTCCAAGGTACACTATATATACAATTATGAGTACAGTATAAATGTCTTGCTGTACCGAATCACTCATTGAGCTACTTTAGCAATATGGCGCCGGCAAAACCGCCTGGCTGCCTCCTCCGCCTCTGCGCTTTCCTCGCTCCTCTGAGTCGTTCTCTCGTCGAATGAGTACCTTCGACAGTGAACGAATATGTGCGCGTTATAAATGTAAAATTATTATTATTATTTGTGGGACTAGCAAAATACAGCACTGGTAAAAAGGAAAGAGGGGCCTCCTGAGCCGTTTGCTTTAGTCAAAATAAAGCAATGGATGTTGCAGCAAATAAACAGCAGTGCTTGACATTCATTCTTTTGCTCTTACGTATGAACATTGGCTGGCATGTACGGTTTACAGTGTTACAAAAACAGTCCGTGGGCAGACCGACGCCTTTCGCACGCACGCTTGGCACAACAGTTTCCATCTGCAGACTTTTAGTCAAGATACATTGAGGAGGCCGGGTGCAGATCGCTGTTGGGAAGGTGTCATAGAGACAGAAGGAATGGGATGGGGAGGCAAGTCTGCAATTCGTGGAAGGGGAGTGATCTGCTCCTGACTGCTATGCCATATTATTTCTCACTAGGGTTAGAGTGTGAGGGTCTCTGCATATGGCTTTAACGGGCAGTAAATTGGCTCAGAATGCTCCGACGCGTACCGCCTGCATTCGTGGCAATAAAGGTTGTTTCCATATAAACTAATGTTAGGTGTATGATTTCAGTTCCTCAAACTTTGTTATTCTAGTGGGCGGGGGTGGAGGCTCCATCGGGAGGTATTCCAGGTGCAGCCCACTGGGCGGAGACCACGAGGCCGACCCAGGACACGCTGGAGGGATTATATCCTTCGGCTGGCCTGGGAACGCCTGGGAATCCCCCAGGAAGAGCTGGAATCTGTTGCTGAGGAAAGAGATGTCTTGGTCCACTCTCCTTGGACTGCTGCCACCGCGACCCTCACCAGGACAAGTTGTTTAGAAAATGGATGGATGAATGGGGTGGAGGAAACACCACACATTTGAAAGCTCAAGGTTATATAATCAGACGTGATCACACACACGATGTCAAACTACCGTATAGTACTGTAATTAAACTGTTTATTATATTGTTGTATTTTAATAATGCACCATTTACATTGCACTATTTCTGCACAGCATGCATTTCTACATTTGTTTTTGCTACAGCCACTTAACGTGGGTGTCGCTGCAAATTCTGCCTGCGATACCGCAAGAAAACACGCTTCCTGCCACAAGGCAGAAGACTAGCACTCGAGTGTTCCATTTCCTCTTCAGTGAAGGCTTGTGGTCTCTTGTGTCACGCCTAACATTGCAACCCACAGAAATCCTGTACCTACTGACAGCTAGTTAGTAGCTTGGTTCAAAAGAAAGCACTTGTCTGTCTGTGGCATGGCCAAGCGAGTTTATCCAGCCTGGGGCGCTTGATTATCGTGAAATAAGACAGAGGAGCGCAGTGGTGAGTGGTGGGCAGCAGGTCGAAATGTCAAATTCTGAACAGCGTTGGTCCCTCATGTCTGCTCTGCAGTCCATTTATTCGTTCATTGTCAGAAACCGCTTAACCCTATACAGGGTTTCGGTGAGCCGCAGCTTATCCCGGCAGACAGGGCGCAAGGTAGGACTATACCCAGTCCATGACAGGGCACCGGGGGCAATTTTAGTCAGCAGGCCAATTAACCTATGCAACAGCATGTCTTTTGATTGTAGGAGGAAACCAGAGTGCCCGGCGAAAACCCACGCAGACATGGGGAGAACATGCAAACTCCACACAGAAAGGTACCCGGGCCGGGATTCGAATCCGGGTCATCTTGCTGTGAGGCGGCAGCGCTACAGTCTGATGCTCAGCAATGCCAAGAGCACATTGGCTGCAGTCTGCATGTATGTTGTGCAGTGTGTTCATCGTTCACACATCCGTTCCCAATAAAGGTTGGCAGAGGCAAATAAAGCTCCGGTAGTTACCACGTATTGCTATTAACACAGCTGGAACCCCGCAACTCGTATAACCACAAACATGCAATACACTACTATAGCGTTCTTCAAATGACCTTACTACTGCGGTTTCAGGTGTGAGCTAAGGTTTCTGAAAAATAATCCATGGCCCTGGAACCTGAAATGTTTAGTACAGGACTTGAGTATAATCTATATATATGACGGAGCAAGTGTTTTTTTTTTATGTCCACACTGAGGGTACTGGGTTCGAATTCTTCATAAGCGCAACACAAGTGCAAATTTTATCTGAACAGCACCAAGGAGTTTATGTCTTAGTTCAGCTTTACTTTCCACTTATTGAGTACTCTTTTGAAACTTTAACAATATTTAAGCTAGAAATTCCCACTTTTGCATTACCATCGACTCTCTTCAGGCACTCTCTTCCAACTTCATCCTGACGTCAGAAGGACGTGATCCGCACATGGGAAAAGATCTCGCGTAGGCGGGTACTCTGCTAGTAAATATAATTCCGCTTATAGAGGAATGCTTTAAATATGAGCTTCCCGGTAGAATTAGGGAAAGCAAAAATCAATAAAGTGCAAAAGGCAACAAAATGTTTTGCCGCAGATGCAGCCAATGGCTGGCTACTTCTCTTTTAATAACACATTTTTTTTGAAGGTGTAGCCAGTGAAATCGCTCATGGAGTCAATGTGGGTATTGGGATTCAGAGCAGTTTGAAAAAGGATGTGAGAAGAGGCACCAATGTTTGGCAGTGTCCACAGTGACAAATGAAAGCACCACGTTGGTAAAAAAAAAAAATCCCTTCTGTGCCTTTCCAGTCAAAGCCAGTGGACTCGCTGGCACGGATTTTAGACTTACCAGCGCCCTGCCTCAATAAAGCGTTCAGTTTAATGGTTTTCGCTGTATGCACATATACAAGTGCTCTGTGTGGTTGGCTTTCGCGCGGTAAACATGCGTCCCCACCGAGCCAGTCTGCGCAAGGTCGTCGCTTCCATTCCTGCAGCTGCCGAGTAATGTTGCAGTTCATTACCAAATTGTGCCGTCTGCTGTAAAGCGGGCATTATAAAGACTGTGCAAAGATTATTCACACGAGTAGGCCATCGGGCAGTCGTGTCAAATACCATATCCACCAAGTCAATATTTTCAGCTAATGCACTGTCCCGTTTTTTCCGGTTTAGGACACGTTTTTCCCCCCAGAGTGTTGACACCAGCTAGGGTTTTGGGACATATTTTATAATCCTCAAAATATGAAAACTAATACAACCACAATGAAGTTTAAGCTGGTTATAAGCACAGCCCTTAGGAGCAAAGACAGATGTGCTCATAGGCAAAATGTAATTTTTATCTTAATTTGCCCTTTGACCCACCATTGCAATATAACCATGTCTTGCGTATATCAATAAATCCCCTTCATGAAAAAAGTAAATGTTTTCCTTCATATTGAATCAATAGTTTGGAAATTACTTTCCACAGCTGGTCTTTCGGGGTAGCCGTACCGAGCGTTCCCTCTCTCTCCTTCACGACGTTTCGCCTCCAACATGCATCGAGCCGTGAAAACCTACATCAGCACAATGAATAGATTTCCATTACAGTACCTGTAACCCATTGGGACCAGAATTCATTACAGTACAGTATTTCAAGGATGATATCTGGCAAAATAATGTAAAGACAATTACTGCATACGAGTAACTCAAGTTAGTTTCTTGATTTATATTTTTTCCCTGTGAATTTCATGATGCGTCTTACATAGTGGTGTCACTGCAAGCGCACGATGATAGACGGCTGCCTGCTGTGCAGCCGGGTACTGCAGCCCTTGCATTTGGCAAGTGATTCAAATTAAAATCGACAACTGTAACAGTAATGAAGTCACAGCTGTACTAAATAATCTGCTGGCAGCTTGTAAGTTACTGGGCTGCCTTAACACCTGTCACAACCACAAGCTGTATCACAAGCTAGGGCCCTTTTCTGCTCGGCAAGCTAGGACTTGGTTCCAAGCCAATCAAGACAGACGTTTAAACATAGCATACTTTACTCCTCACGTGGAATATAGATGCACAAAAAAACTTTCCAAAACTCGGTTTCACTTTACCCAACGCTATACATTCAAGACTCTGGCCTTTCCACATTGAATATCTGTATCATGTGCTATTCAATCCAGCCAATGCATTTGTTATGTTTAAATCCGTTTTTTGCGGAAACAGAAAATGTTAAGTTATTTTTCATACGGGTCCAACACAAGAGTCCAACTAAACTTCAAGTGATAGTTGCTTTTCAGAGCTGTTCTTTCTGGAGAGCCATGTCGAGCGATCTCCCTCATGACCTTTCACATCCCACGTTGGAAGCATCATCAGAACTTCAAGTACTGTAAGGTACTTCAATTTGCTACAAAACCGTATCGTCACATCCTATTTTGTGCCGTGTAAAATGTACCATGAAACTGTGTAAATGAAAGGGTGACTTGTGCACCATCACTGTTGTTTAACTCTAACGGTGGGGGTCAAGGTAGAAGCGTTCACGTCGCGATCCCTGTCAGGTAATACTTGGTGTTGCCCGCGAATTCTACCAAACACTTCGAAGCCGAGCTGAAAGACAACGATGTCCAGAAGCTGACCATCGCGCTTCGAAGAATCGCAAAGAAGAAGAACTCTAACGGCAAAAGCAGCAACTTAATTTGTATACATTACAGCCTTCCATTACAACAGAGGGCCACCTTAGTTTGGTACCATGCAAGGGAACTACTACTGCTTAACCCTAGCCTAATGCTGTAAACCCTTAAAACCCATGCAGTGGTATTATCAAGTCCGAAACTGCATGCCTTTTAATATTTTCAGCTCAGTCAATTACACCTTTAGCATAGGCATATGGATTACACACGTTGTACAGATTATGTTTTACGTAAGAATACAGCAATGATGGTGGGTAGGCTGCACAATACAGAACTGTGGTGACACGCTTGCACATCGTCGTGACATGCCACCACGAAGCTGTCCTCCAGAGCGAGCACGCGCCGTTCACCGCACTCACGCTTCCAGTTGCTCCGAGTCGACACCTAGATTACGGCGTTAGTGGCTTTATTCCCATTTCCGACAGCACAGAGAGCCGCACGTAAAGGCGCTTATACACTCCGTGTCCACGACACCTCAGTACCACAACACGTCAGGACAACACGTCAGTACAGAGTTGTACCCTGGGTTCTGATACGAAATGCGACTCTGGAAGCGGATCAGAGTATGCAATTTAGGATCGTAATGCGAGATGTATATAGCTGGAGAATGTGCAAAATGTCATGCAAGTGATGCATTTGTTGTGTGCTGATTGTTGGTAATAAAGATTTGTTTTATGAAGTTTAGGCAATTCGGGATGTGTGTGTTGGTTGTGGGCATATAGTTTCAACCGGAGCACGTGAGACAGCCTTTTGGCGTACAGTGGCTGATTTTTGCACCACTGCTTGGTATGTTTAACCAACCAGTTATTCATATTACGGTTGTGCACATGAATATATTTTCACACTTGTTATATGTGATTAAAGAAACATAATGGTTTGCTCTATTTCCAGTAGTAGCAATATGCTGTGCAACTCAAATAAAGTCCAGGATTTCAGAACATTCTGAATCATGGGCGCATGCATTGCAATACTATAGCGCATTGTATAGGTGCCAGATTACAGGTTTGCATTGCCACAATCAGATTCAAGTAATTATGCTCCGATGTCAGCAAGGAACTAGAATCGACTGGTATGTTTTGGGGGTTTAGATTTCAGTCACAGTGTTTTTCGTTTGGTATTTCAATATTTGGGATGCTGCATGGTGCAATGATTAGCACACTGGACTTTCCATTCATAGGTCTCTGGTTCGATCTCCTAGTGCAGACCCTTCCTCCAGCAGTAGTGTGAACAAGAAATCACAGGGCTGCACCTTTACCAATACCGTATTACTTTGTTGCTGTCTAGAATCGCCATTCTCAACTAGTGGGTCGCGACCCATCAGTGGATAGCGAGTGCCACCTTGTGGTCCGTAGAGATCATACCCAAGTGGGCCTCGAGGTACAAACGGTTGAAAATTCCTGGTCTAGAATACACTACAGTATTGTGTTTATGGAGAGATAGATGTTTATTATTACAGCAGAAAAATACCCAGTGAGCTTGCAAGCTCTGTACGAGATTCATGTAAATCATTGTCTTGATTGATTTTCAGGCCACGTGTTTATTTCGATTCCAACATAAACGATGCATCATAATCTATATTGTACTGGGATTTTGAAATACCGTTGAACGTTAATATCGTTTTGGGTCCAATATCGACTTTATTGCACATTTTCATTTGAACATCTTGCAAGAAAATTAAGGTTATTGTAGGGTGTTTTTTTAACATCAAAATGGAAAATGTACTGTATAACATCACTGCTTTCGTGTTTCTCAATATAAACATCTAAGTATATATTGGCGAAAGATGTTATCAAGTGCTTAGCAAGTGTAAAAATTAGGCAAATTACCCCATACATGCAGTGTCCTAATCAGTGAGTTTCAGCATTCGTTACAACTGCCGCTAACATTAAATTAGTCCAGTAAATTATTGTACTCCATCAATACGATATTGCATTTACATTATCAAAACATTTGCAGTGTTACATTGGTAGGTATTCCAGGCGCGGCCCACCGGGCGGAGACCTAGAGGCCGACCTAGGACACGTTGGAGGGATTATGTCCTTCGGCTTGCCTGGGAACGGCTGGGAATCCCCCGGGAAGAGCTGGAGTCTGTTGCTAAGGAAAGGGATGTCTGGTCCACTCTCCTTGGACTGCTGTTACCGCGACCCTCACCAGGACAAGCGGTTTAGAAAATGGATGGATGGGATGGACATTGGTAATTTAAAAATACACATTTTACAACTCTTTGCCAATCCACTGCTGGATGAAGGGCCGTCTATGCTGTGTCAGCAGACGTAAGAGATGTTTTCCCACACAGTACTTTGCCATGTTGCCCAATTAACGTGGCTTTAATTGGTGAAGGAGCGGTTCAAATGTCACTTGCCCCCAGTGGTAGCTGTGGATCCTAAATCAAACTCAAACTGCCTGGTTAATGAAACTAACCAATGTGCTGCCACCACTACCCCTGTTGTACACCGTATGTGTGTGTGCAACCGTATTTGTATAACCATTACGGTAGTGACATTGGGTACAAGTCCGGGGTTTGACTTAATTTGTGGAGCGCCTTATAATTTGAAAGTGCTATCATTTAGCATCTGGCATTTGAGCTCGATACTGCACTCTGCGCTATGTTAAACGAGGTCCGGAGAGACCACACACATCTCATTCACACCTCTCTCCTAGGGACGTTTGACATATCATGTAAAACTGTCCTCTAAAATGCAAACAAGTGCACTCTTTATTGCAAATAAAGAACAAGGAATGTGCTTTAAAAGCATTTCCCTAAGGGGCAGTTAGAATCTGTTCAACAATCACTATCAGACTCTCCTTTTCGTACAAATAAAGTGTCTTACTGTTACAAAGAGTCCTCAAATATACACACTATTCACCGGACACTATAGAATTGTATCGTTCTGTCTAACCGACTCTCGGCACTTCGCTGGGGTCACGAATACCCTTAGGTATGTCAACAAAAGGTCACCTGACAAATGCCCTCTTTTCACTCTTGCCCTGGACTCCATGAGTTTTAACTACACTACCGCAGTGTTTGTTTACTGAGTTCACCAACTGTTGATGTTAAGGGGAGGTGAAAAAGGTGAGCCAGGGCGTGGGAAGGGCTGACAGAAGACCTTGAAATGTTCTTTTGGGTTTACAGGCCCATGCCGAATGAACTTAGAGCTTGTTGTTATTTTTATGATGCTAAAGTACATAAATAAATGCCTTTCCAGTCCTAATTATTGTGTTCTGTTTTCAGATTCAAATACGTTGCTATTTAGTAAAGTTAAAAAAAATGAGTTGTTGTGTCAACAATCTTTCGAATAAATTCAGTTATAGGAAAATATGTTTTGATGATAGAAAAATGTCTCAAGTGTCGAACATTTTTTCAATTTGATCAGGAATGTCAAAAATGTTTCCTCCACAAGGATCCAGAGGTTTGCATGAGAACAGTACTAATACAGCTGCCCAGAAGATTGTGACGGGACTGAAGGTGGTCAATGATGCTGCGGAGAGAGGCATGGCTCTGAAGAGTTTAATTGTCACCAAACTCGCAACGAGGAACAAAAGCAATTCTTGTTCCACGTTGTCCCTCGGCATTGGCAGCTGTGCCCTGATTCCAAGAATATTGCTGTAATTTCACCTCTAAAGAATCCCAATTCAGCATTCATTCATTTCATAAAAACAACGCATTCACATACATAGGCCTCATTTCAGTTGCATTACATCAGCTGTTGACCCTCCTTCAAATAGTTATATTTATTCAGAAAATGTAACCTTCAGGTTTTGTGATGGATTGTTGACCCCTGTAAAGCAGCAGTAAATAAATTTCGATTTACTTTGAAATATCACAGGTATTGTTTTCTAGTGAAATGTGATTGATTGAGCGGGTAAGAGCACGAGATTTGTGATTTTCAAAAGTAAGGACCACCCTACTGTACAGTGTATTTCGGAAAGCCAGGACTAGGCATCCATTCCAGGGAGAGAGATGAGAAAAGATATTGAGAGGAAGCGTGAATTATTACTTTCCCTCTAAGGCGCTGACCAGTTCATGAGATATTTGACCTTAAAATGACAGTTGCTGAGCAATGGTCCAAATGTACAAAATGCCCAACAGCCAGCACCAAACAGTGTTACTGGAGGTGTGATAGATACACGTGATACATGTGTTTGAAGGAGCATGTATTTTTACACATTCATGCTTCTCAATGTTCCATTTGGCTTTGTGAAGCTGGCCAATTTTCTGTACATAAAACAAAAACAACACCTCACTTAATTACGTAACCGATATTACATCAGCGGAAGACAAGGGACGTTGGTTGGTTTAGTGGCAGCAGTGGCGCGATACCATTTCACGTTTAGCAAATCTGTCATTGCTAGACGACAGTGATGATGGTGTCAACTGTGAGCCGGTGGGTAAATAACGATTTGCCAGTGCGGCCAGCGAACGCCATATGGCTCGCGTGAGTCATGGAGTACGGGCGAAATACTTGCAAGCAGGAAAACAGCGAGGTGCTTGGCAGCTGCGGGCGCTGTGTGAGCAGAAGATCTGGGATAGCGGATCCCAGCAGGCGGTGGCGCGGCTCGGGTGAGCAGCTTGAGCTGGTGGTGAGTTGGATCAGGTGTTCAGGTCGCACGAGCGGTGGGCCGTCCAATGACGGGAATTAGCACCGTGGGAGTCAAGGGCGGTCGGTGGCTGTTGGCAGGAAAGGCAGACAAGACACGAGGAGGCATGGTGCAGCAGATGGCATCGTCACAGACGGGATCGGTGAGTGAAGATTGAAAAAAAAAACCTGCACGGAGGTGACGCCTGATTTTTGGATTTGATACAAGTTACCTGTAGATATGTTTGTACCTCATGTTTTAAAGTCTTCCGTGGAACGATTTTTATTACACGTGCATTATACGATGATGTTAAGTGCTGTAACCCAGATGAATAATTTGAAACTTTTTGAATTTTATTTGTGGACAGTCTTGGTCATTTATCTGCCACGTTGTGACAAAACGATCGTGAAAACTAGGGCCCATGTCACATTTGAAATTTAGGAAGGGCTGTTTCCACCTTTGAAAGGATCGCATTCTGCTAATCCTCATTCCGTGCTGGTGAAATGGGTGAAGGTGGATGCGGTTAAGGTGTTGCTAGGGCGGAGCCCACCAACTGCAGAAACACCTTTGGTGGTTATGTTCTGCCAATCAGTGTTCGGATTGTGGTATCTGAAGGGAGCCTGATTGGGCATGGCAACCAGTTCTGCCATTTTAATATGCAACATGTTGACCTCTATGTGAAGGTCCACAATAAATGTGTTCATTCTTAGTATGGGGTCATGAGAGCACAGGAATCGCAAAGAAGAAGCAGAAGCACAGCCTTGATGTGGTGAAGAAGCTTGGGAGCCTTTAGGACTTGAGTAGATATACTTGTACATGGGGTACTAGACAAGTCTCTCTGTGAGAGGTTTGACAAGCTGTGCTCCTTTCATCAACCTGCACTGACCAGTGCGATGAAGTGAAATCATCGATGGCTTTGTGTGCATATGCTGCTGCGAATCCTGAGACGGAGCAGCAAATGACTTGCATTTGCATGTGTGGCGACCCGAGTTCGAATCTCGCTCACGGCCAACACCAGTGACGATTTTCTGAATCCATCCGTGGCCTCCCCTAGTTCGACTCAGCCTCAGATAAGTACCTGGTGCGGTCTGTAAACATTGCCACTAGGGAGACAAAGGCGGCCGGGCGTGGTGCTCGCCACCCACCCCCTCGTAGGTCATGCTGGCCTTCATAGGGGCTCACTAACAACACTTGACCCTACAGTCAGTTAAGGCTATATGGGGGATCATTGTTTATAACTACTGTAATGCACATCTAGAGCAAATTTGTATTGCTTCTGCCTCAGGTACGCACACTCATACACCAGTCGTACAAAGTGCACATTATTTGTTAAATAACGGACAGTATGCAATGTATTCAACTATTCATTCATTATCAGTTCCTTCGGCATCTAGAGAGTCTAGAGGGTTGTGGTAAAGCCGGAGCCTGTCCCAGTAGACAAAGGGCACAAGGTAGGGATATACCTAGGATGGGACGCCAGTCCAGCGCAGAGCACTGGGGGCAATTTAGTCAGGCCAATTAACCTTCGCAGCAACATGTCTTTTGGCTGGGAGGTGCAACCGGAGTACTCAACGAAAACTGTATGTTATAACACCATTTAACAAAATGTATTATTCGATTTTTACTGTGGAATGAAACCTATTTTTTACCTTGCATTTAATGGGTACTGCCTGAGAATAAGAAGAGGTCATGTTTAAAAAAATCTGATGTTTTCCAGAAAAAGAGAACAAAAATTATGCGCTTACGAGACAATCAGTCCATGCAATGCTTTGGTTGCCTGAGACTGCCACAATCACTTAGCCGCCTGTTTGCATGCTCCGTGACTGCGTCTCTATAGATGCGATCTGAGCAGCGTCTTGATGTGTGCCTGCTCTTTCAGTTTTGCTGCCAACTATATCCAAGCCTGTTTGTTCACCCCCTTTTTGCACATGTGCCTGCATTTCTGTTTGATGCAGCCATAAAATATATATACTCTTGTTCGCTGTTTCTGCAAAAAACATAGTAAAGCGTCCTTGTGCCACACAGTGAATGAACATGTTTAAAATTGTGTTGTCCCAAAATTGTAAGGTCAATATTTGAAGAGACGTCCTAATGCATAATTGCACCAAATTGTAGACATCTTTGTGGTCTTTTGTGCCAGCTCTTTCGATCGTTTACTGTAAACATTTTTTTCGCACTCATTCATCTGGTGCATTTGTAATCTCTCGCAACAGGAGTACGCCAATGCTTATGGGCGAGTTGTCCAATTTCCATACTTTTGGACCGAGTAGCTGACCCTGGGTTAAAACCAACTTTGGGAAAATTAGACACTGAGAGACAACCAATTATATGAACCCCTAAATGACAGCATTGATTTCTGGGCTGTTGAAGTAAGAGTGTTAGAGTAGTTCATGAGCAACCATTTTCTTCTCTCACACACTCCACCAGTGAATACACTCAATAGCAGCAATGGAGTACTGTACTGTAATTTGTCTAGATCAAATGGCTTTCATCACAAAATTGTGTAGCCTATCCACACTACTTAAAATGGTGAAACACGAGATGTCAGCCCCAACCCCCTCCCCAAATTTTCTAATTACAATGCAGTATAACACAATGTCTATTATAGCCCACCGCAATTCGGAAGCATTGCCAGTGATCATGGTCTGATTGTGGACGTAATATCTGGAAAGCATCTAAAACCTGCAGCCACTACATAAATAAGCTGTTCCTGCAGGTACAAGGGGTGAGTGTGGAGTGATCATGGACAGATTACACTGCCTTTTACAAAATCACCCGGAATGCACTTTATCTCATCAGATCTTCGAAGCTGAGCCAGGTTGCGCCTAGATATAGCTTGGATGGGCGACCACCATCATCCATAGAACAGGTGTTGTAGGTAGACTATTGCTGGGCTACGTTGGCAGCAGTAAAATCCATTGTTGTACTGCACCATGCCGCCAGGCTCTATGATCATGCAAACTGCATGATATGATATGTCGACATATCATGTATTCTTGAATAAAAAAAAAAATACACAAGCGTGTATGTTTTGGCACATAGTTGTTTTGCACAGAGTTGAGAGAGATAACGGGAACAGAGAATCTCACTGCCATGTATCTTATGTGTATGTGATCAATAAACTTGACTTGACTGGCACTGACAAGCCTTGTGGAGTATGGTCAAATAACCTCAATAACACGATGGCGTAGGGAGGCCGTCATCCGGGAGTGGATTGACAGTGGGGCTGTAAGTTTACCTTTCACACAACATTGCTTGTGCTATGGGATCTTGTTCAGTGTCTGGATTAACTCTTTTTAACGAGAAGCTAATCGATCAATAAATCAATCAGACATTAGCACCAACTGAAGAGCATGAAGTGTGTGTTTGTCAATTTTAGGGACTTGTCTGTCTTTGATGGATTAAAACTTTGAATGACTAAGCATGTACCGGACAGCTGTAAAGTATTCATCTTGAATCACACTATACAAACTATATGTAGGAATACAAATTATTTGGTGGTTCTGTACAGTACTGCGTTGGCAATTGAATAGTGTTTCCCCCCTCCAGTTGCTAAAGCACAGGCCCAAAATATCTAGTGGCCTAAATGTCAACAGCGCTGTCGTGATATATAGATTGAAATTGATTTTCAGGCTCACATTACTGTGCATCAAATCTTGCATGTAAGAATAAGACAGTGTTGTTCTAGTCATATACAGTATTGTGTTGCATGTAATGGTTCACGTGACCCCAACAGCCTCTTGTCTGTCGCTTTTGTCAGTCAGTGTGGAGGATGGCATCGACAATCGTCGGTTGTTCTGCTGTGCCTTCATGTGGCTCGACAGACCAACATTGGAGAGATGCAACTTTGCCGCATTCGAGGGAGAGCCATTCATTCACCCGCTTGGCCTGATTTGGGTGAACGTTTTCATTCTTGACACCGTTCCAACTGTGCAATGCTATTTCTATTTAATTTGTATTTTGCACGCCCACTTTGATGGCATTGTGCCATGCCTTGCTGTCAGTTGCCAGCTGCTAGACTTTTGAGGGCTGCTGCAATCACTGGAGCAGCGGTTCCTCAAACTGTGGTCCGTAGACCCACGGGAAGTGTTCCCTAGAACTGTTGCAGATTATTTGATTGTTTTTCTCACAAAACACCATGGTCTGGGTTTCTTGTTTCACAGCGAATGTGTAGGATTTAGGTTCTACAATATTCACAACTGATCGACACAGCTGGCTATTGACTGAATCTACTGATTGCTTTCATTGGTGCATGGTAGGCCACACACATTGTTAGAGGATTGACTGGGTCAGTGATCCAGAACTGCTGGGAGCCACTGAGTTAGGGAACACAACATTCATCACAAGGTAAAATTATATTTCTTCAGTTGAATCTCCACCCTAAGTTGCGAAAAAAACAATGAATCTCCTGGCGTTGTGCTACCTTGGTGACAATGATTGGTCATGAACCGCAATAGATCAGCACCAGGACGATGCCGATATCTTACACGCCATCTGAGACTCAAGCGCAAGTTAAAACATCGGAATATCTAGTGGTAAAGCATTGGCCACTGTTACTTATTATCCAGAAACGTCTCTGAGACTCACTCTGCATCTGAAGTACGATACTATAACATGTTGCTAAATATTGCTATTCTTCTGCTTGACATTAGTGAATCGGTATACCCCTATACCATTGATTTGTATCAACCTTTGATACTGTCAAGAGGCGCTATATCACGTTGCTTATCCAACAATTACAACGGCGCGAGTTTAATTTCCAGACAGTTGTTGACTCAGCCTATGGTTCCTTCTTGCGCAATAAAATGAATGAAACAAATGTGCGAGAAGTGAACGGTGGTTGTCCTGCAAAGAGTGTGTCCGCTCTCGGAATGTGGAATTTCCGAAATCAATCAGAGCCACCAACAAATATTATCAATGCCAATGGAGATGCTTTTTTAGCTTTACTGTACAAATCATTTCTATCACGAAAGTCAACTGGATATGAAAACACTATAAATGACAGATCTGTGTTTCAATCTATGGGTTTAACAAAAAAATGTAAAACCTAATCAACATACACATCTTTATAAAATCAGAACACATGTTTTCTTATATAGCCAACATTTTACTGGTCTGTAGTATTATTGCCCAGTTTATGTGTTGGCATATCTTGTACCGTTGTAAATAAATGAGACGAGTCTATGGCAAACCATTCAGTTGTGTTTTATTGTGAGCAATGATTGCATTAGCTGTACCAGGTGGTAAATCTGGAGTGGCTTCCGTGAATAACTGAAGAAATGTCCCACTGGGATCGATCTTGTCAAAAGTTATGTCGAAGGGCCATGCACTGTTTTATTTAGACTTATAAACATTTGTGAGCTTGGATATCACTTTAAGACCCAAAGCACTCTTTTCCTTCCAATACTTGCGTTAAGCCTTATTTTGGTCGTAAAATTGGTCATGTGGACTGAGGTTGCCAGAATTCATTCATTCCATGACATGGACAAATAAATACACTGTGAAACGTTTCAGTAACCTGTTCTGTTGTGTTCGTGATTGCACGTGTGCGAGCATACATTGGCATATAGTTGATTCGTCAGTGTGGGTGTGTGCATGTGTGAGTACACTACAGTCTGTTAAGGCTACACGGGGGATCTTTGTCTTTGCACACTCGTGTGGGTGTGAGCAGGCAAGCGTGTCCATTATAGGCTCCAGCACTCGTGTTTGCACTGGCGTGCATGTGGGCTTCACTGAATTCATCCATAGGAGTGTCCACGTATGTCATGTGTGGGCTTACGCACGCATTCTTGCCTACCTGCCTGCTTGCAGCACTAGTACCTACAAAGGGTTCCAGATAAACCAATACAAAAACAAACACACGAAATCTCAACGCACAGGAATGTGCACACGTTACTATCCGCATACAAATTATGCTTGCTTATGCTGTACGGTAATTGTATTAGCAAGAGAACTGCATTTGACAAAACAGCAGAACGCTAAATATTTACGGTATTAAACTTGAGGCCACATTATGATTAATGATGATTCGTTGGGAAAGAGCTCGTGGTAGGAAATGAAGGTTATAGAAATGCCAGTCCAGTGCTCACTTATATTTCCTCTCTTCAACAGATCAATGGTGTATCGCAGTCTGCAATGGTAATAGCCTTACCATTTATGTCGACTCGATAAATAGCCACTAGAGGCATTGCACTCTAGTCTGTTAATCATTCTCTACACTTGCATAATTTAAGTTACTGATAAACAGTTGGGGCGGCAAGGTGGCGCAGTGAGCAGCACAGCCTCCTCTGAGCGAGAAATGTCCTGGGATCGATTCCCGGCTTTCTGTGTGGAGTGTTCGTGTGCTCCCCGTGTCCGTGTGGGTTTTCGCGGAGTTCTCCGGTTTCCTCCCATTGTCCAATGACATGCTGCCTTTGTTAAATCGCCGAAGTAAATTGTCTCCGGTGCTCTGCGAAGGACTGGCGTCCTACCCCGGGTATAGCGCAGCTTTGCGCCCTGTGTTTGCCAGGATAGGCTCCGGCACCCCCGCGACCTTGTACAGAATTCGGCGGGTAGTAACAATGAATAAATGGCTAACAGTTGCTAAAGGATTATAACATAGGTACGAGTTTATATTTCAGAAGAGGTGGATGTTGTGTGTTTTCAATGTGTTTACCAATTTAAACAACACCAAAGTCCAGGTGCAGTGGAAGCTCATGTTACGCCAACGTGCCCAAGCCACCAGCCTTTGGCTACATCCCTATGGGCACATTGATGTTGGACATCGCTCATATACTTTACTTGACAGCGAACAAATCTTCAGTTTGCGACAATCAACAGGTTTCACCTGCTCCTGTGCTATCAGGCAGGTGTCCATACTATAGCCACACCTGACACGCGGCACGTTCACACCCACAGAGGTCACGCCATCTATTGTGCACATATCCAGTGGCGTTGCCTGCCCCTTGCGATAGCGACAGAGCGTGTTGAGCAGCTGCTTTCTGTGGGGGGAAAAACGAATTGTAGCTGCCTTGGATTTTATAACATGGACACCTTAAGTGCAGGGCCGCAGAGAGGGGTTGGGTTGTGTGCGGGGACAGGTTTGATCCGTGAGACCCTCAGCAAGGGTCAAGGGGTAATCAGAGGGGGCCTCAGTTGGGATTTTTAGTGCAGATTTTACTGTGCTAGAGAGCAGTTGAGGCCAAACTAATATTGTGCCTGTTATTATTTATGTTTTATTGTCGGGTCATGAGGTTTATTTAACCATACAAGACTGGTCAGTGCGGATTGGTGAAGTACAGCAAACTGTGAATTTTCCACCACCATGTAAGCCCAAGCTGTTCGTGAATAGTTTTCACGAATCCAAGCATTAATCCAGGCTCAACGCTGCTTAGCTTTCTGACCTAATTGATCAGAATTATTGTTTTTCTCGTTTCTGTTCTGCCTGCATGTAAGAACAACCGCCGTTCGCCACTAAGTGGCAGTGACGTCACCACGGCGCCTGTGCCAGGCCAGGTGCGCCTTGAGGAATGTATAAACACACCCGCACACCACGTGCCATACCGCATTACCCATAAGTCAAGAAGCCTCACTATAGAGCTGGGAACATCTTTTATGTAATATAAGACACGCGATGTTGCTTCAGCATGAGTCTAAAATCCTCTGTAAATCCAACCACAATGTAGCTCGCTAAGAAACTAAATGGCACATTGCATGGGCGTGGTACAGGGATGGGGTGTCAATTCCAGGCCTTGGTGTGACTGAATGCAGGTGATATTTCTGCCCTCAGCAACGACTCTGTACTATTGCTTTTAAAGTAGGACACATATCCTAAAATTGTCCATGTGAGAAACCCCACTGTTGATGTATCACTACCGGTTGCAGGAGAGGGTTAATCCTTGGCCCGACACCCATAGCACGCGGCCCCACCTCTCCCTCTCACCACTACAACTAGATTACCACTTGGCTCTGCTAAAGCACTTTGGGCTGCCTGAGCAGTTTGCAACATGTGCCCGGGCAGATGCTGAGCCTGAAGAGATTCGTAGCAAATCTGCTTGTCCTGCCTGAGAATCAGAAAGCATATAATGAGCTAGAGGAGAACAAAGTGTACGCTTCAGTAGTTGCTAATGACACCTTTCACTGAGTGAATTTCCCATTTATACCATGTTGGATCACGGTGACTTGTAAAACAGTGCAAAAGCGACTCTAATCCAAATAAATCAGGCCTTACAGTGTTCCTTTATTTGGAGCATTTAAAGCAGCGTATAGCTGTGCCGCCACTGCATTTTGGCATGGAAAAAATTACATGTTTAACGTCCATTTAGAGAGCATGTGCGGTCATTTAAGAGTAGCAGTTGTTTTGTGCTTGGGGAAGCCAGCACATGTGCTGTTGTTGTGCACTGTTGAATGAGCTGGTGCAGCGGGGAGGCTGGGACTTATGCTGCTCGTCTAGGCAGCGTACACAGCAGCCGGCCTCATTAAGAATGAGAATCCTCGTGGCATAAGGCCTCATTGTGTTGTCATGGTCAGGGAGACTGCTGATATTGTGATGTCCACATCACGCACATAGGCCGTTCATTTGCGTCTTTACTACAACGCAGTGCAATTTGGATGTACGCAGTATCTCATTGTAACTATATATCTATCAAGACGCCGTACGGGAAATATATACATTCTATTGTCACCCATAGGGAGAGGAAAAAAGCAATTAACCTGGACTTGAACGGGGGGCAGGGGGGTTGACAGAATGAAAGAATGGGAAGGAAGTTTCGGACCTTGGGGGCATCAGAGGAGAATGAGCGATCTCCCACTGACTGAAGCGTGCTGGACTGGTTGGTGGCTTTGACAGAAGGTCTTCGTTGCTTAAAGAGAGAATATGTGGAGGGAACTGGAGTGAAATTAGAGGTAGACACAAGCAAGTGCATCGAAGATGTTGAACACAATGAGTGTGATCTTGGAACTGGTGTTTGACTGTATAGGGAGGTAGTGATGAGAGTACGATACTAGGGTGATGTGGAAATGTTTACAGACGTGAGTTTGGCAGCGGAATGTTTGATCACTTGGCGTTTGAGAACGAGGAATTTGAGGAGGCTGTTGAAGGGACAGATACAGTAATAGATGAATGTATTGATTAGGGCCTCAGCGGCAGCTGGGTTAAATAGATGGTGGTTTCCGGAGATGAACAGATGGATGGATGAGGTCCTTTAAAGTTGACATATGTATTGTTCTGTTCTCGCCTAGCAGTGCGTCGCAAGGCTATACAGGCAGCTTAACCAAGGTCTCTTCACTCACTCACTCACGAACCAGAGTCAATTCAATTCAACTTTATTGTCAATTCTGCCATATATGTACAGGACATATAGAGGATCGAAATGCCCAGCCTTGCGCCCTGTGTCTGCTGGGATAGGCTCCGGCTCACCGCAGCCCTACACAGGTTTAAACGGTGTCTATCGTGCGATCGCAACGCTTCAGATGAAGAGCAACGCCGGGCTGAAACACGTGTCTTGAATTCCCTACGGCAGCTGTGGCCGGAAGGAGGAACGTGAATTGCTCGGAGAACTATCAATCATATAATTATCCACACTATCCCGCAACTGACCCGAGTAATCTGATAGGATTGTGTGATGTAACCGAGTCCGGCTCACCCACACACTATTCCCAGCATACACACATTAGCACAAGACTCCCCTGTGGGAGCTGATTGTGATCAGAACGGAGTGTGTTTTCAATGGAGCATTGTGCATCATAGTCCAGAAGCTTGACCATCGTGCTTCGAAGAATCGCAAAGAAGAAGACCCATCGAATTCTCAGGCAAGAACTTCGTCTCACCGTGTCTGCATTCCTCTGCCAATGCCCGCTGAATGTTATTGTCTATTGCACCGTAATACCTGGTGAAAACACGTAATAGCAGAGATCAATAAGCACCGCAGGCAAGCTGATGAATCGTGAGACCTTTGATTTGCTGAGCTTATTCACTCCAATCAGTTTAAGCGCTGCCAGAGGCGCATAAGTCATTTTGATTAAAAAAAAACATGCATAATATCAAATCTTAACAATCCAGGGTAGTGTGTGGGGCGGGACGGCTAGCATGAAACAAAAACATGAATAATTTGCACCACGTCAATTACACCGTGAACATGTGTTTATGTGTTGCCTGCCTGTGTTAATTGAGTGGGGGTAATCCGTTTAGGCGCCCACATTCACCGTCATGTGGGCGCTGAGTCACCCGCCCACAAGTGAGGAGCAGCTAATACTTATCTGGGCGGTGATGGAGCACGCCTCTAATCCAACACTGTGGCGGCCAGGGGTTGGTGGATCGCGCAAATGTCCTGAAACTTTCTCCCCGTGGGCAATGAGACGCCGTATCCTGGCTTACCAAGAGAAGGCAGTACAGTGAGTGGACTCATTTGCGCTGGTTCGTCCGAACGTTTGTCGTATCGCAGGAATCCCGCAAACAGAGCTTGCAAGCTTACTGGGTATGTTTTGCTGTAATAATGTACATCTGTATATCTGTACTGATGTAGGTTTTCACGGCTCAATTTGTGATGGTTGCTCTTCAGAGATGTTCTTTCGGGATAGCCGTGTCGAGCGACCTCCCTCTCTCCCTCGCGACGTTTCGCCTCGCACGTTGGAAGGATCCAACGCGTGAGGATGCTTCCAACATGGGAGACGAAAGAGGCAGGGCGCTCGACACTGCTATCCCAAAAGAACAGCTCTGAAGAGCAACCATCATCTATCTGTCTCTCTGTTTCCATCTGTACGGGGATAGTGTTGCCCCCTTTTGTGAGTGTGGATTTTTTTCCGGGTGCTCTGATTTGTTCCCACTTGTATAAGCGCTCATTAATTGGCTAAAGACATCTTAAAATAAAAACCTAACGCAGGAAGCCTCCCATGAACGAGTCATGCGTACGACTCGGTGTGACTTTCCTGGATAAATAAGCAAAATAAATAAGTCCAAAAATAAAAGCACCCCCTGCATTAACAAGCATGGTTAATCGAAATCTCGGATGATTTACCCGTGGATATGTTATTATAGTCCTCGAACAGAAATTTTGTTTTTTTGAAAGCCACGTACCCATCCATCCATTGTCAGAAACCGCTTAATCATGTACAGGGTCGCGGTGAGCCGAAGACTATCCCGGCAGACACAGGGCTCAAAGCAGGGCTATACATAGGGTGGGACGCCAGTCCATCACGGGGTTCCGGGGGCAATTTAGTCAGCATGCCGATTAACCTATGCAGCTCCATGTATTTGGGCTGTGGGAGGAAACCGGAGTGCCCGGCGAAAACCCACGCGGACAGGGGGAGAACGTGCAAACTCCACAAAGAAAGGGCCTCCGAGCTGGGATTCGAACCCGGGTGCTTCTTGCTGTGAGGCAGCAGCGCTACTCACCGCGCCACCATGCTGGCTGCATACCTACCCGTGGCATACAACCTTCGTTGGGAACAGTCACATGATTATCTGTGGGGCCAATCGGAACTGTGGGGGCAGACGAGAGCACCCACAGAGGGTAGAGAATGATGGTTGTGAGGCAAGCAAGGTGGAACGGATGCAGCAAGACAGAAGCAGCCGGGGCTGACGATGTGAGAAGATACATGTTTATTATTAACGCGTGAGACCCAAGAGCAGGTGAGACAAAGTATCGGACGTTAAGAATATTTTGGGAAGCAAGATGACTAGTTAGACACCGTTTAGAATCAAGCATTGACAAAAGAGGAGCACGTGGAGAGAGGTGGTGAGGAGACGCTAATGGACGCAGGGGAAGATTGCAAATTTGGACACGAACCTGTAAAACATATAATGAATGTGGTACATCCGTTCAAGAGAAGTGGAAGACCGGTGGTAGCAGCAGGCAACGGTGAGTGCAACCCTGCGGAATATATGACTGCTAACAGAACACAGATCATTTATGGCTGCGGTGGCCAGGACTTGCAGTGGGCCTGGCTGCTGCTCTGTCTGCTGTTGTTGGCGCTCCTTGTTCCTCTTGTTGCTGCGGTTGCTGGGGAAACGGGGACTGCCAGAAGTCAATTAGCTAACCACAGCAGACTGAAGACAGGAGCAAGTTAGCTCGGTGGGAAGGCTTGCTGTTGCGACCTGTTGCGTCAGCTTGGACTTGTGGAGGTCTGTCACAGCTGGGTGGTAAATAGGGGTTGATGGCAGCACGTTTGGGAGGCTCTTGTCAGATCGCGATGCTGCGTGGGTTTCACCTGCAGCAGATGCTGCCAAAGCTGGGTTTGAATTAACTCATGCGCAAAAGGACTCGGGAGAGCGGTCTGATCACAGGGCATGGGTTAGTAGTATTGGGGAGGAGGTGTAGAGCTGTGCGAAATGCATCAGAAACATTGGGAAGCTTAAGAAGAACTTCCGTGGCCTGTCGAGCCCTCTCACCTGGCATCCAAGTAAATATTGGTGGGGAGTTTGTGGAGCTCGTAAATATTGGAGCACAGAAATGTTGCGAAGTTTGTGTTGTTGTTGTAAACCTACGTCAACAAATTGTTGCATAGTTTGTGTTGTTGATGATTTGTATCTACGGTAAATTTATTCGTGAATGTGTATGTGGCGGATTATTTGAACTCTGGTTGCGACTTGATGGTGGAGTATGCATGTTGTCCCTGGCATTTGGTCTTATCCACCCCTCTAATAACTCAGACGCCTGTGGCCACGGAGGATACGGGCTTCATGTCTTGGCTAGTACGAGCAGGACTTGCAACAACAACCGCCGTTCGCCACTAAGTGGCGGTGACGTCTCCACGGCGCCTGTGCCAGGCCAGGTGCACTTTGAGGCCACGCGAAGTGTCGACATCTTGCCGACAGAAGGTCACGGGAGGCGGCACGGTGGCGCGGTAGCGCTGCCACCTCACAGTAAGAATCCTCGGGTTTGAATCCAGGCTCAGGGGCCTTTCTGTGTGGAGTTTGCATGTTCTCCCCGTGTCCGCGTGGGTTTTCTCCGGGCACCCCGGTTTCCTCCCACAATCCAAACACATGCTGCTGCATAGGTTAATTGGCCTGCGGAATAAATTGCCCTATGGACTGGCGTCCTAACCAGTGCATAGCCCTACCTTGCGCCCTGTGTCTGCCGGGTTAGGCTCCGGCTCACCGCAACACTGTACAGGATTAAGCAGTTTCTGACAATGGTGATGATAAGGTCACAGGACAGACCCAGGTGCCATGAGCTGACTGACCGAGATGAAACGCACACTGGTACACCGTCATCTGTCGGGAGGAGGACAGCGATAGGTGCATCCTGGGTAGGCTTGGGAGAGGTTTATGTGTAGGCTTACTCGTCGTTTTGCGTTCAAACTAAAGTCGAGAAGAAAAACCCTCAACATCCACTCTTTAATTTTGTCGTCAAAAATGCTACACGTATGAGCTAAAAGGAGCATATGTATTGAGTCACAATGAGGTATGTAATGAGGGCACAACACTGATAATGGGATTTCCACTTGAGTAGAGAATCCCACATACTCATCACTAGCACGCGCGCTTTAGCTGTTCCAGAGGTTTGTCGTGCAGCTGTCTCTCCAATACCACTATTATTGTCACATTATTACGAGACCTAATAATAATCATATAATGATCTTCACGAATGTTGCGATGATGTTCAAGGCTGTAAGGATGTGTGTTTGTATTGCGCCATGTATGAGAATTGTTCTCCGTAGATGTTATTCGGGATAACCGTGTCGAGTGTTCCCCCTCTCTCCTTCGCGACGTTTCGCTCTCCCACGTTTGAGGCATCCTCAGAAGCAAGCCTGAAAGAACAGCTATGGAGCGATGTGTAAGACTGATTTTCATTGTGAACGTGGGGGTCAAGGTAGAAGCGTTCACGTCGCGATCCCTGTCAGGTAATACTTGGTATTGCCTGCGAATTCTACCAAACACTTCGAAGCCAAGCTGAAAGACAACGATGTCCAGAAGCTGCCCATCGTGCTTTGAAGAATCGCAAAGAAGAAGAAGATTGTGAACGTGCGAGGGGTTTTTAACCAAATATAGATTGGTTTTTTTGCACGTGGGAGGAAACCGGAGTGCGTGTGCACGCAACTTACATCTGCAGGGATTCGTCGGCTGCCAGCCTACTTGCTTTGTGTGCTGGCTTGACACAGAGGATATGGGCATTACCCCAACCTTGTTTTCATTTCCAATAAATATTCCGTACTGCCCAGGAGACCAAATCACCTCACCTAACCTCACGGGCACAACATAGCAGCTTTGCGCAGCGCATACGAGGCACCTTCCATCCATCCATTGCCAGAAACCGCTTAATCCTGTGCAGGGTCGCGGTGAGCCGGAACCTATCCTGGCAGACACAGGTCGCAAGCCAGGGCTATACCCAAGACGGGACGCCAGTCCATCACAGGGCACCGGGGGCAATTTAGTCCGCAAGCCAATTAACCTATGCAGCAGCATGTCTTGGGACTGTGGGAGGAAACTGGAGTGTCCGGCGAAAACCCACGCGGACATGGGGAGAACATGCAAACTCCACACAGAAAGGCACCCGAGCCAGGATTGTAACCCGGGGCCTTCTTGCTGTTAGCATGTTAAACCCGTGATTGTAATCACCTCGTGAAGTATGTCGCCTCATACTCTAATGTTGTATGACATGCCTGTGTGTGCTGATGTTTATACAGGGATGCATGCACAGACAAAACTCCTGGCAACTCTAAATGCCAGCACCATAGTGAGCTCTTTCTGGAATTCACTGCGGGGATCCGTATCGTGTTTACAGAGCACGGAGATTAAAGATGTATGTTAGCAACAGAAAAAAAACATGGTAATGGCGAACTTATGTAACTTAATTAAACTGCCATTGTTGCCGTTCCATTTGGAGAGATTGTGAGATTTTGGTGCTGGCCAAAAGTCGTGTGTGTTTATCTGGTTCTATGGCATCGTCAAAGTCCATGTTAACACTAGCCCTGCCTTTGACCCACGTGTTTCTAGGCGCAGTGCACTTATTCCCAAGCTGTTGGAACATAAGGACAACAGCACACTGCCCTGGTTCACCTCAGTCTCTCGTTGAGCAATATGGTCGTATTAACGTTCATGCTGGATTCCAGCACAAGTGTGTATCATCTAGACTAGAGGATTCCATTAGCAAAGGTGATCAACTCTGACCTCTAGCCCATAAGATCGACACGCGGACACAACGTCTATTTTTCCACAATCACCCTTTGCCCTTCAAAGGCATGCATTACATTTTAAATCGCACTACATATTATGGTAAACAGATCTACACAGACCGATTGTTTTATGCTCAAAGGATTTAGAGCGAGCCTTGAAAGCTCATTTTACACTTGGGTGCATTTTCAAGCTTTGTCCCACGCCTTACCCCAGTGCCTCGTTGAGTTTACCAATACATATTATCCAGTCAGATGTAGGTTTTCCAATGAAATACCGCATACATATGTTACTCAGTGTTTATTGAAATCTGGACTGTGAAATTGTTTGCAGACTGGAAGGTCAGAACCTTTGACTTAAATCTATCAGGCTTGCCGCAGTGAATGGATACACAACTGTGATGTGTATGTGAGGATAATTGCCTGTATCGGTCTCTGTTGATATTGGTTTATTTCGCAAAGAGCTTTTGTAAAATTCTCCCTCAGAGAAAATAAATGTATCAGACCAGCGGTCCCCAACCTTTTTTGCACCACGGACCGGTTTCATGTAAGACTATATTTTCGCCGACTGGCCTTCAAGGTGTGGAGGGATAAATATGACGAAATAAACGAATACGACCGGCATAAAAACAAATATAAAGTGCATTAAAAATACAACTCCCCATTACGCTGAATTATCCGTTCATTTTTCAAAATAGAACATCTTTCAGACTGATAATCAATACAATAATGTTTTATTCATTCTTTCTGTGTGGCCCGGCACCAAATGACCCACGGACCGGTACCGGTCTGCGGACCGGTGGTTGGGGACCACTGTATTAGACAACAAGGAAATGGCAACCATTTTAGCAGTACACAGTGTTTAAAAGTAATATACATTTCTGAATGCATTACGGAACATTTTTACTCTGCCCCTTTGCCATTTGTTTCATGTATGAAGAAATATGTTGCTTATTTATTTCTGTTGGTTTACATCACGATGCTGTGCCATGGATAATGTGTTTGCTTATTCACGTGTTAAGTATTTCCCAAAAGCAATACCCACGACTTATGTAGCAGTCCAGCAGTTGTCAGTGATTTTGAGGTCATTAGTGCATTTCCATACGACTAGAAATGTGGAACACGAAATTATTGTGATGCACGAAATTGTGAAAACCAGCAAACCGTGCATGCCGCTTACCAAGCAGCTTCACATAGCTGATGTGAAAATTGCAATTTACAAGATGGTGCATGATTTATTTCGCAAGTAAATGCGCCTACTTGAATTAATCACACCCTGAAACTAGGACTTTCGCCTCACACTCAAAAAGATCTCCACTTGACACTTGCAAGATTGCTTGCTCTAACCATGCAGCGCTCCTTTAGAGTCCATGGTTAATGTGTGTTAAATAGTAGAATTAAGATGTCTATAATATCAAGCATATGCTCCTTTTTGCAGTGTCTCTTTAAATATATGGTTTAAGAAGCAACGAGTAGATTTCTTTACATCTCATATTTGACAAACTTTGCGACCCAGCAATCTGTGCTTGTGATTTCCATGGTTTAAAACCTATATGATTTAATAGATCGCAATCAAAGTAAATGTTTTTTTTCCATATTTCATATTTATTGGGTTGATGCATTAGTTAGTTTGTAGTTCAATGAACTTGAGCTGGGCTAAGTTTGAGTGGCGGGTATCTGACCTGGCCCTGGGCACGCCTTTGCCATGAACCGCACTGACCAGGGCAACGACGTATGATCAAACAACCCCAACATCCCTCGTGACTGACATGGCATGGGGAGGCTTTGTCAAGCCAGGAGTATATGGACAAACGGCTGTAGAATCGACATTCTGGTGAGACTTAAAACTAATGAGACATTCTGATGAAAACTTTACCAATGAGTGTGACCATATCATAAATTATAGGCACTGTACATTAATGTAGAGGTTAGCCATGCAAGCCATTTGCTATCTGTTAAGTACAAGATTGGTTATATTTGCTGTTGTAAACTGATGTCAGAAGGAGCCTTATTTGTTGTAAAGTGCATGGTAAGGTTGAAGTATATAAATATTTAAATTCCATGCTATTTTGCAACCGTACTTGTAAAGTGTTTGTACACGGTGCGGAATAAGTCGCTTTACCGAGAATAATTATACAATTATAATTATATAATGATAAGCCAAAAGTCTGAGAGATATTGAAAACTGTAATAACCAAGAACCGTGCCGCACTATGTGTTGTTTAGTGCTCCAAAGATACAGCATGTGTCTGGAACATGATGGCTGATACTGAACGCTTTCTGTTATATCTAATACATATTATTCCTCGCAAAGTGATTTCATTTTTCTCGGTAAAGCGACTTCTGCCGCACATATATAAAAAAATCCCTTGGAAACTGGTGCACGCAAACTGTGCCTGCTTTGCAAGTGAAATGGTTCCCTAATTAAAAGCAGTGCACATGATTAAAATGGCATGATCGTTGAGCACTGTAATTTATTTTGCATACATTATGTTATTTTATGGCTGAGAGTCCGTTGATGTTTATTATTATTTTATTCTAGATGATTATTATTATTATTACAGCCAAAAATACCCACTGAGCTTGCAAGCATTTGGTTAATTGAAATTACACATTTGATTATTTTTCCGGGGAGAGCTAACAGTCCAAAATTATTTTACGGAAGCAATGAAGCATTGATTTACCAACAAAACATTACAATCAAGTTATGCATATTAAATCCTGCGTGTCAGAATGGATTATTATACATCCATCCATTTTGCATCTAATTGGTTAACATGATCCCTGCAGCCCTAATTACAGTTTGTTTATTTTTCTATTGGCACAACAAATACATTTAACGACTTAAGTCACTTGTAGGGGATTATAGCTAACAAATGACATCACCTTAAAATGTGGCATTCCACCACAACAACGTTATCCTGAATCATGATAGGAACATTTTTGGAATGTTCTACCGGAGATGAATTTCTGCAAGACATGTTGTACTGCATTTGTGACAGAGGAATGGGTTGGACCAACCTTGACATGTGGTTGGGACCGTTGGACCAACGTTGACCCAAGTTTACTGACGTTAAGTACATTTTCCAAACATTATAAACTCCACCTCTCTGGCCTCTCTATGTTCTATGACGAAAGGCCCTAACGTCATCTATTATATGAATTTAAATGCAGTTCCATTCACAAATGTGTTGAGTTCTTATAATTATTTGGGAATTCGCTCTAAAAGCAACAGAATTGAGAGAGATAAGGTGAAAAAAAGAATCTCACTGTCATGTACACCTTACGTGTATGTGATCAGTAAACTTGAATTCTTCTTCTTTGCGATTCTTCGAAGCACGATGGTCAGCTTCTGGACATCGTTGTCTTTCAGCTCGGCTTTGAAGTGTTTGG
>JAZEWU010000001.1:4313918-4331910 GCA_036362915.1 Geotria australis
AAGTATTACCTGACAGGGATCGCGACGTGAACGCTTCTACCTTGACCCCCTATATATAGATAAACGCATTGTATTATAATTAAAAATAACTGAAACAAATAACTATCTCTCCAGCACATGTCTGTTCCTACACATGTAACATATTTGTACACATCCCAGCACCTAAACGGCACTCTCAGAAGGACATCGTTTCAACATGATTTCTCCAGTTTTGACAGATATGTGAAGCAGGCGAATTGTCTGCTCATCTAGTTATACTTATATTCGCCAAGCATCGTTTGTTATTTTGTGGTATTTACAGCATAATAATGCCTAAGATTTCTCGGGTTTTCTCCCGTGCAGATGATTGAATACAATAAAATACACGTATCTTAAGATTTGGACATTTCACATTCGTCAACTAAGGTTGGAAGAATTGATATTCTGCCCTCTCTGTGTCTGATGGTCTGCACCTAAATGGGGGAGTGGGCAATATGACCTTTGTACAGATGCTCCTATTTAACAAAACAGTTTAAATACTGTTAGAGACTCGTCGTATTGAAAACTGGACAGATTTATCAAAGGACTGCCCATTATTTGGAGGGAGGTGGCTTGTGGCATAATGGTATTATAAAGAGTAGTGACAAGGGAGGGCCTTCATCCAGCAGTAGATGGAACATGGCTGACGATGGAAATCAGTTCCGCTGTTCAAATCTCGCCTCAAGACACACCCGTACCTAAGAGCGTGTAGACTTGTTGGAGTTGCGGTTTTATTTGATTGCATGTACAGTAAATCATTAGTTATGGGCGTTTTACCGTTTATCAGCCAGCGTGCTGTGTTTATCAACTTCATTTGCGAAATTTGGGTGAAAGGCGTTTTAAAGATATAAATTATTATTTTTACTACATCTACATAGCCTTATCAGACTGTTTGACAAAAGCTGTTAGCAAGCTCCTATGAAGGCCGGTACTTCACACGGGATGGGGCTGATTTGTCGGTGGACAGGCGCAGCTAATTTCTGAGGCTGGCGGACAAATTTGGCATTGGTTATCCGTAGCATGATTGAAAGTGGACTTTTCTCTGTGGTCACTTAGCCGCTTCGATGACCACCGTGAATATACTGTGCAGTGATATTGCAAATGTGAAGCAGAAAGAAGTACTCTGTATCGCCAAGTCTAGGTGTCACAACTCATCAATGCCACACGGTTGATAAAGCGGTGGATGTATTTGCCTTTCAAATATGAAACAGGCGCGTATAATGCAGGGTTTCATTACAGCCTGACTCACTGTTTGCTTACAGTTTTATTATTTCAAAGTGCACTCGCCCCCAACGGCATTTGTTAGTGATGCTTCATTGTTAAATCGAGGGAGCGGGCAGTGTTTATTGACGTAGGCTGCCTCTGGGTACTGAACTTGTTGATTTTCAGCGGTTGATATTTTTCACAAAATTGATTACTTGCTGTTATTATGATCGGACCATTGAGTCAACGGTGATTTGAAACTCTTTTGTCTTATTTTATGAGCTATACGATAATCACTGGGGCATTTATTTTAAGCCCTTTGTCAGCCCACTGCAGGATGAAGGCCCCTCAGTGTCTTCCGTTCAGAGGGGTTGTTTGGATATCCAGTACTTGGCCATAATGGTCAGTGCGGGATCGTGACGTAGGGTGTGTCCAGGGCAAACACAGATATCACTCATCACGGATGTTGGCCGTGGTTAGGAATCGAACTCTAGATATCTGTATTTATAGCGCTGTGCACTAAACAATCGGTATTTTAATTACGGTCCTTGGTTGCTGCTGAAATAAGTACTTCAATAAAACAAAGATGACCGAATACAAGACAAATTATGTTGACATTTAGAAATGTAACACTCATCAAGCAAGGTTGGAAGCAATTATACTCTGTCCCTATCTGTGTTTGGTGGTCTGTATATAAAGAGGGGAGGCGGGTAGATGACTATTGTAAAGACGTTACGGTTCTGACGAAATATTAGTGTAAAGTTGTGTGGCAATTATGGACGCGTTCTATTGCAAACTGGCCAGATTTAATAAAGGACTGCCCAAAACTTGGAGTGAAGTGACTTGTGGCATAATAGAATTATAGGGAGCGGTGGTAAGAAGGGAAGCCCTTTATCCAGCAGTAGATGGAACATAGCTGATGATGGCTACTGGATTCAAAGCCAAATTGGGGGTGCCAGGTCTATGCTTTGATATGACAACCTGACCACTTCAAACCCTCTCATCATGTACAAAAATGTGCAGTGCGCATTCTTCATTTACATACGTTTGTGTATTCACCATATTTGTTTTATTTTGCGTCAAAAGCAAATATTCACATTATTGATAATAGCATTGCAGGTGTATATACAGTAAGTATTTGTTAATACAAAACAGGTTATACAATCTCCATATATCGTGCAATTAGGATTCTTGTTTAGGTAACCTTTATTCATTAGACAATTTCATCTCACCCAGAAAATGTAAAAAGGGCAATATATTTTCCAGACTACTTTTATATTTAATGCACGTTGTTATCTATAAATATTACCGAGCACTGATAATGCTCCGTGCTCCTCACTGCCGATGTGTTTGCAATCGTACAACCTTCAGCATGCCTTACGTCACTCAACTTGGTGTTTCTTAGTAAAGTTGGCTGACAGCTTCCAAACAAATTGAAAGAAAATCGTCCAAGCCCTTAGGGTAAGGTGACATTTGTGAGTGGTATTACTTTCAAAGGCATATGGTTATAGATGGAAATTTAATATCTTGTTCGTTTGCTTTCAGGGCTGCTCAGACAACTTAGAAGCCGCCTTTGTGGCTTTTTTCACAGTTAAATAATATATAATGCATTATCTGCAGGACGTGATATGAGGGTTTGTAAAGCTTATTTAAACCGGTAAAATTATCAAATGTGTAAACTGGCACACCCTGACAAATTAATGCACCTGGTTCGTTCATCCGTGATGGAGCCCTGTATAAAAGTCAGTGTTTCACCGTTCAAATTGGCAATGTTGGGGCACTCATCTCCATTGGCAGCCCTGATTCACTGGTGGAAATTTCACATTGAAGAAATAGTTAGAAGAGGGACCATGCTATAGAGTTCGGCATTCACATAGATGGGATAAATGCATAGCAGGATCGTGCGATGTTTCGCTTCCAGCAGTCAGAACGCCTGAGGATCCTTCCAACGTGGGGGGCGAAACGTCGCGAATGAGAGAAGTGGAGCGCTCGACACGGCTTTCCCAAAGGAACAGCTTTGGAAAGCAAGTCTCATGATTCGAGCTGTAAAAACCTACATCGATAAAAGATGAAACATCATGTAATGTTTAACCAAGAGCATCTTAAAGTAATCCCTGCGTTCTCACCACACTCTCAATTAAATACTCGTAACTATCATATGGCCAATAATGAAGAGCATGCAAAGTCATGTGGTCCCTTGTTTGGTGTTAGTAGCTGCAGTCGCAGTAACATAGCCTAACATACCTTTGTGTTCCACATTACGCAATAATGTGTACAGATACAGAGAGCGGCATAAGTCGCTTTAGCGACAAGAATTATTTGGCACGCCAAGAGTTCGAGACGTTGAATAATAACAAAGATCCAAGGATGCAACATGTGTATTCAACATTACGGAGGACGACTGTGAACAATTCCTGTAATAAACCAAGAAATAGTATTCTTCACAAAGTGATGTCGTTATTCTCGGTAATGCGACTTATGCTGCATATGAGCCCAGGGACTTTCATGAAGATGAACCACAGGCACCCAACTCTAGATACACAGTACTGTTTAGTATTCTGATAAATGCTCAAATTGTTGAAATTCAGCTGAACAACAAGCGGCCCTCACAGCTGTGTGGCACATGCGTTATTTACACTGTAGTTCACTTGCAGATGACAAACGAGTGGCCGTGTGTTGACTGGCTTTATTGATTCCAGGGGGCCTTCAGGAGTGTTGCCTGCAGTGGTGTAGAGTTGCCTCATTTAACTTCTCACAAAACGTAATACTCCTCCGCCTGCAGGCTCTCTGTAACACAATAATAGTCAGCTTTCTGGCCTAATGCGAAATTGTTAGGTGATGTGGGCCGTGCGTTTCTGGCATTGTGAATACTTTAGCTGCTATTGTTCTGTGTAACCAACATAAAGGTGTAATTGATGAATCACCGTGCAGCAAGTACACTCGCCCACATGAACAATGTGCTATCTGGTAGGCACAGTGGATGTGGTAAAGAATAAATAGTGCGCTCTTAAACGTTCTTTGTACATCGCTGCAGTCCGTGTACATTGCACCTAGAAGATACAATTGTGTGTATTCTTTTTGTTTATTGAAGTGCATTTCTCTCTTGCTTTTTCACACGTTGCCATGACAGCATACTCCTACTTTCCTGTCACGGAAAACAGCACGACTGCATGCATTGCTCCAATTTAAATGCCCATTTATTTCACGCAGAATTAATTAAATTAATTAATTCGCTGTTACATTCTAACAGCTTTTTTATTTATTGACTGGCTGCCAGTCAATCCACTCAGCCAATCCAGTCAGTCAATCACTCAGTCAGTCACTCAGCCAGTCAATCACTCAGCCAGTCAATCGGGTATCTGGTAAGGATGTCCCCTGGAAGGCTCCCCCGGGAAGTCTATAGCAGGCACGGTCCACTGGGCGGAGACCTAGAGGCCGACCCAGGACACGCTGGAGGGATTATAGCCTTCGGCTGGCCTGGGAACGCCTGGGAATCCCCCCCCCTCCACCCGGATGAGCTGGAATCTGTTTTAAGGAAAGAGATGTCTGGTCCACTCTCCTTGGACTGCTGCCACCGCGACCCTCACCAGGACAAGCGGTTTACGACATGGATGGATGGACTGTAGGGTCATGTACCGTTAGCGCCCTCTACACAGAAAGGCACCCGAGCCAAACATGCAAACTCTACACAGAAAGGCACCCGAGCCGAGGTTCGAACCCGGGAACCTTCATGCTGTGAGGCGGCAGCGATACCCACTGCGCAACCGTGCCGCCCCATTGTGAACCCATTCATCATCTTCAAATCTCGTCTCAAGACTTACTTGTTCCGTAAAGCCGTCAAGCCGTCCTGCTAGGACTTCTGATGCGGCGCAATGCTGTCGTGCCAGGATGTTGGCTCTCTTCCTACCTGCGCCTTCATAGAAACATGTATTCCTTCCTCTGGCTTGGATTGTTGGAGCGGGTCAGTGGTGCTGTGCCGAGATGTTGGCTCTCGCTCTTCCGATCTGCGTCTGCTCGGGGACATCTGTTCCCTCCTTGCTTGTTGTAGAATTATTATTATTTTCCTGTTGTTTTTGTGTCCTATGTCTTATAATTTATCGCTATTGCTTGACTCTCAGTTATTCTGTCTCCCCGTTGTTGACATGCTGTTCTCTCCACGTGCCTTCACTGATTGATCGGGCGCGTTACCAATCAGTGAATTGCTGTCAAGTGGGTTTCTGGACCAGTTCGGCTCTGTGTGTTACGAATCTACGGGTAACTTTTCACCAGGATACAGACGATGTAAAAAGAGAAACGGCTTTACCATTTTCTGGCAAAAATACAAGTGATAAGTTCTTCAAAACCAAATAAACACCGCTTAAAAAGTATCAAGTTTGCACACAAAAAACAATGATGGTGGCAAAACACGTGTCCTGCACTTGTCCTGGCACCGGTCCACCAACTCTGAACTCCGTGAGAAGTAAAGAGACGCGCAGCGTTGAAAACGGCTCTGCACGAATCTGCTCGTGATAAGGATACTCAATCAAGGAACACTTTGTAAAATAATAAGTGGCAAAAATTGGATTTAAACTCAGGACCTCACGATAGAAAGCGGCTTGTCCGTTCAGGTGAGGAAACACCCGCTGAGCCATATCAGCATAGGCTCTAGAATTTTATAAGATATATACAGCAATTATGGAATTTGTAATGAGCTGTGAAGCGTTTATTTAAAGTATGCCCTCATGCGCATATCGAGTAACCCAGCTTTTGCTTTTATGTTGCTCAAATTGTCAAGTGTGTATTGGCGTACACGAGGCTGACTTGTATTTTTGTCACTTGTTTCCAGATCTTTCCTTTGGCATTTGTCCCCCAGCCACGAAGAAGCTGACAATGAGGTTCACAGGTCTGTCTCGGCTACTTGATTAACCGCAGGGATTATGAGGCTGCAGAGGCGACTTTCCTTCTTTACTGTGAACCAAACTATTTTTATTGGCCTAGCTCTGGGCTATTCCAGCACAACACCATGATTCACATCCCTTGTCTGGTGCAGAGTGCATGCATCATAGATGTTGGCGGGTAAAAAGCAGCAAAGACACTATTTTATCCATCCATCCATTATCACAAATCGCTTAATCCTGTACAGGGTCGCGGTGAGCCGGAGGCTGTCCCGGCAGACACAGGGTGCAAGGCAGGGCTATATCCAGGATAGGACGCCAGTCCATATTCAAATATTATGTAATTCATAAATAAACATAACAGTACAAATGATAGAGGGAGACAAGGGTTGCAATATGCCCCCCCCCATCCCAATACAGGAGCTGAAAATAATACAGCATAGCTGAGAAACAAGGATGTGATGTCAATAGCCTGCTTAACTAATCCTAGAGCTTAACTAATCCCAAAGCTCTTCTTAAAAGGAGTTTGGCAGGCCTATGGCTGGTACGTGTATCATTTCTCAGACCCACTACAATGTCACGGGAATGGACTGACCTAATTGTGGCAATAAGCCAGCCCAGATAGCAGTCCACGACAAAGGTAACCGAGATGAGGCAGCTGCACCTGTAAGAATGTTTAGTTTCTCTCTGTTTCTCCTGTATTTTTTATTTACAGTCTCAGATACACTGACGACTGGACGGGGACAAATTAACAACAGGTGATAACGTGAAACTTGATTTCACGTGAAAACTCATTTATTCTGGCAGTAGACTGCTGTCAGTAGAGGGCAATGCAGAACAATCTAATGTTGGACTGTACCATGTTCCTACAAATGTTCCCCATCTTTACCAAGCCATACTGATCGGCATGGTGAAGTATGGTGCAATAGCCCCCACGACCTGCACAGCATGGGGGGGGGCACTCTTATCCAGCAGTGGATTGATAAAAGGCGTCTGTCCCCATGTGCTTAGTTTTCAGTCAACTCTGCTGTTGTAGTTTGCTTTGTGTCACGTATGGGATGTTACAAAGCAGGTTTGACTGGAGATGGGGTTAAAGATCAGATGTGGGTTTTCAAATGTATGCGTGATCATGCTCGCGTGTGTACTGTTGAATCTACAAAGCCCGCCTTGAGTTGAAACTGGGATGTTGGGCTGAGAACGCTATGAAAAAAGGGCCTACCCCCACACTAAAAATGTCATTGCTTGCCCAGAGGCACACAAGCAAGACAGCAAAGATGATCTCTACCTTACCCATTAATTCACGCACAGCCCTAAGCCCAATTCTGTCCCCAAACCTACAATTATGTACACTGAAGAAATTCTATGTCAACTTTATAAAAATCACACTGTTTATTGTTTTGAATTGTACTGTGGACCTCTCCTGGTTGAGTAACCAGGTCGAACCTGTTTGCTAATTATTTGAGATCCAGGAGAAATAATTTAACATTGTCCTCGCAGTGCCCCTTGTATCTTTTTATATGGGTGTTGAAACCGTTGCGTAAAAATATGCGGAATCTTTGATGCGCACTCATGCTACGAATCTAGCTGCAAACTAACGTTTTATATTTTCGAAGTGGTTGTGTTATGGCTAAAATGATTTCTATTATATGAATGTGGAATAGCCATCGCCGAGATAGGGGTACGAATATACTGTGGATGAACTCTGTCCCGTGCTAATTTTGGCATGGTGAAATTCGAACAGTACAGCAAAGCCAACCATACGCGCGCGTGTTGTGTAAACATTAAGTCTATCCTTGTGGAGTTGCTGCTGCTTGCTACCTAACACAGCAGGCAATTACAGGAAATCGCATGCGGTTTTCCCACTGCACATTTTTCATTATCTCCATATACTGGTCAACTGCCTGAGCCCTCAATGATTAATTTTTACTACTGCAGTGCTTGATAGCAAGGTTTATCTCCCTGTAATCTTTCTTGTAGTGCACACGCGTGAGAAAAATGTTCCATGGCGCATGGTGCATTTTAGGTGGCTTGACATTTCCAAGCTACGGCCTCAATTTTTGCACTGGGCGATTATAAGTGCCACACTCACATTCACGGTAAATGTGAAATAAGCAGGACCAAAACTTAGTGTGGCATTGATTGGTTCATCTATGGCTGTGATATTATACATTACCCTGTATTTATACAGCCTTAAAATATGGTACAGCATTTTCAACTGGTAGTAAACATTTAATCAAGGGCAATGGTAAAAACAGTTAATTTGTTTCTATTGTTTGCTTTGTTTTGTTTCCAGATAATGTTAGGAAAATCCATCCATCCATTACCAGAATCCGCTTAATCCTATACAGCCAGAGCCTATCCCGGCAGTCACAGGGCACAAGGCAGGGCTATACCCAGGATAGGACGCCATTCCATCACAGGGCACTGAGGGCACTTTAGTCTGCAAGCCAATTAACCTATGCAGCAGCATGTTTTTGCACCGTGGGAGGAAACCGGAGTGCCCGGCGAAAACCCACAGTCCTCTAACTTTACAAAAGGTCATTCATTTTCAGCATTGAAACGTTCACAAATCACGTTACTTTACCGAGTTTCAGAATCACTGATGTAAAGTGTAATGAAGATAAAATACGTCTGCGTCTACTTTTGACACATTCAAGTAGGCCCGGGTTTCCCAAACTCCTTTCCTCGCGACCCACCACGCTTCGTCATTCCGCGTTAACAAATGTACTCCTCATTCAAATGCATATACACACGTGGAACACACCTACACACGGGGATGCAATCATTCATTGTCACAAACCGCTTAATCCTGTACAGAGTTGTGGTGAGCCGAAGCCTATCTTCGAATACACAGGGCGCAAGGCAGGGCTATACCCAGGATGGGACGCCAGTCCATCACAAGGCGCCGGGGGCAATTTAGTAAGCAGGCACACGGGGATATAAATCTTAATTTGAAACGGCTCTATTAACGCAATAAAGCGTTAATTGCTTAGGACACAACGTGGGACGTGTTAAACAATCATGGGTGTCTTCTTCTGTGCGATTCTTCGAAGCACGATGGCCAGCCTCTGGACATCGTTGTCTTTCAGCTCGGCCTCGAAGTGGTGTGCAGCATGGAATTTGTTAATTTGTATTTGAATGGGGTGTAGATTTGTAAACGTGGAGCGTCTAGAGGACTGGAGTTTGGGAAACCTTACACTAGGGGGCATTGTGATCAAACGTCTTCCCACAAAACAGACCATTAGGCATAGGTCCCTGCCATAACAACGTGGGTCATCAAATTAAAGTGTTTCACCAACGTACTGGTGTAGGTTTTCACGGCTCGATTAATGTTGGTTGCTTTTCAAAGCTGCACTTTCGGGATAGCCATGTCGAGCACTCACCCGTGATGCCTCCAACGTGGGAAGCAAAACGTCGCGAGGGAGAGCGCTTGACACGGCTATCCTGAAAGAACAGCTTTGAAAAGGAACCATCAGTATTTGACCAAGTGTTCATAAAGTGGGTCTAATTGTGTACATGTTTAGACATTTGGGTGGCAGCATAAGCAGTGTGAATCGTCATCATAACAAAAACCGACGGAGCCTGTGATACGCATCCCATTTTAAGAGGGAACATGTTACAGACTGTTTTGAGTATGACAGTACATTCATAGCATTCTGATTTAAAATTTTACACGCAACTCGATTTTGAAGTTACAACTCGGAGTCCTCTTTGTGTTGTTAGCCAGGTGTCCCTTTGAAAATCTCTTCAGCTCAATGAGCTCACACCTGTTTTTTAACACAGGGAATTAGGTTTACGTGCGAAATACTACTACGACTGCTGTACTATGACTCTTCTGATTGACTGGCAACGCGTGTTTTAAGCTCCTGCACCCGAGCCGGACACTTGCAGCAGTCCATCAGTGTGCTCTTCCGGAGCGTGACACAGCCAGGTGTGACGAGGCTGGACAGCTGGATGCTTCCAATGCCACTCAGGCTCACTCAGCGCCTCGACATTGGAAATGTGAAACATAAATGTGTAAATAATGAACTGCAAACAACACGTTTTTTTTCAAATTATTTTATTGTCAAGTTTTAAACTTTAGTGGCAATGACCAAAATAAAAATGCTTTTAGTGCCATTAAAAAGTACCTCACCCATTTTATGCAAGAAATGTGCTGGTTAGAACAGTTAGAAAACATTTACATTCCTATCACTGCGACGAGCAGGATTTTAACCCTTACGCACAAAACACCATCGCGTTAGTCAAACACATGGTACAGTATATATACACACACACAAGTGCACGGCGGTATTCCCAGCAGCAATTTTAAATCCACATATAATTAATAAGTTACATTTGGAAATACAGTAGTACAGCACAAATTTTCTCAAAGCTAAAAATCATCAAAGGAGTTTTTTTCTTCTTAAAAAAAAGGATATGTACAATACAGTTTTCAGACAGCTTAAATGCTGCGGATTATTAGTGCCTTATTCGTTTCTAAGCAGCAAGCGACAGTACCATGCATTGTGCTCAGTGAGATAATCTGCTTAATGTAGAATTGGGATTGGAACCACTGACTTTTCCAGCATAGTCTTTCCAGTGCATGAGATGGTGGAGCAAAGGTTGGTATACTAGCCATGGCCTATGCACTTTGCACAGGACCTGGGGGTGATATGCCTCCTCATGATACTTTAATGCTGCTCTCATGTGGCTCTCTACCACTCACCATTATCCTTTTTCCACTGGCATATCCGAGCTGAGCCAGATCAGGCCCTCACGGTGCAGATGGTTTTCTCGCAATTTACGCTTAAAGCCAAGCCGGCTCCTAACTGTGATATGCTGGCCTCACAAGATATCTGAGTCTGGCAAAGGACCAAGCAGGGCCACGATCGGGGCTGAATGATATTCAATGCATATGGCATCAGCAGCACGATTCAGCTCCTGCAGTGGAATAACAACCTAGTGCCTCCTGAGCTATGCTGGAGCGGCTTTTGCATGGCCTTGGCATAGCTCGGTTGTGTCAGTGGAAAAGAAGTACACGTGATTACAGTTAGTTCATATGCAATAAGTACTTAGGTCCGCTCTTAATCAAGGTGCTGTTTCCATCAAAATCACGACCCATCCATCAAACTCCACAAGCGAGTCTTGATTCATCATTATCCGCGGATTTTCCAGGGAAGCACATTCACCTCCATTGTCTCATCGTGCCGCATTATCTCAACTGTCGGTTTGTCGTCACTTTTCGTCCCCCGGTAGCTGACGTTGTGGAAGGTTGACGTCGTGGGTCTGTACAATGGATTTGTGCTCTGAACAGGGGATGAATGGGGAGATCAGATATCATCAATGAATAATATTTTTTTTGTCATCGTACCTAAATATGTTTTTTCTCCTTATACAAAAATAAGATTTGGAAGATTTTGTTGACTGCCAGCTTGACTATTGTCTATAATCGCTACCGCTTTTTTTAAAATGATCCCAAGTGTAATTATCGCGAAAGTTTAAAGCTAATTTATTTGGAAAGAAAGTTGAACAAACAGCTGAGCTAAAAAATGCAGTACATTGCACAACAGTTATAATGTAATTTCCATTTGCAATATTGGTCATCATGTCTTCTTTATAGACCTTGACATTTCTGAGACAATAGACTTTGCTTGTGGCATTGCTGGGCATAAACAAACTAAGCAAAGGCTTAGGGCCCCTGAGCAGCTCAAAGGGCCCGCGTTTAATATGAAAAATAGATACGCAATAAATCTAAGCTTAAATTGAAATCTTAATAAAACCTAAGAAGCTAATTAAAATAAAATAAACACTAACGTTTAAACTGTGTGCATTTCTCCTCATTTTACAACATCTCGATTTTTCCCGATTTCTTTTAATTCACTACAACTACAGCTCTTCCTTTATTTCACTAGGATTCAATATATTAAATGGTTGGCACACCAAAAAAATGTTGGCTTAGGGCTCCAACTGGGCTAACACCACCACTTGACTTGGCTCAGACACAGGCCTTGGCAAATGAACAATAATGATAATAAATGCTCTCACCATTCCCCAGCGGGCGTGCGAGCGATCCTCCTGGAACTTGGCAAACTCTCGCCGGTCATGGATGGTCACCAGCAACTTCCACAGGAGCAGGCCAATGAAGCCAATGACCACCACCCCCACGGTGACACCCACAATAATAGACATGATGGAGGGCGGCTTGTGACAGTCTGTGCCAAGGAGAAAAAGAGTCCACATTCATAGATGTTAAACAAGGACTGAGCTAAGGTACGAAGGAATTACTCAATGTGCATGGGGAAAAAAAAAACTGCTCAACGTGGAATTAAAAAAAACCACATTCATGGTTGTTCTTCAGAGCTGTTCTTTTGGGATAGCTGTGTCAAGCGATCTCCCTCTCGACGTTTCGCCTCCCACACTGGAAGCTTCCAAAGAATGAACAGCTCTGAAGAGCAACCATCATGAATCAAGCCATCAAGACCTAGATAAAAAAAAACACATTGACGAATGCAGCATATGTTATTTAATTTGAGATTGAATATCTGATGGCGATGGAATTTTGTTCCATGAGGAATATAGGCCTCAGTCTAATCTGGCTTAAGTCATGCAAGGAAAGTGCTCATCTTTTTAATTTAACATTAGTGTGCACTTCAACCTAATTTGAGAACAAAGTGTGTAAGCACATTTCAATTCTCATGGCTGCAAATCTGGTGGTACAGCTATTCGGGTTATTCATTGTCTTGTTTTAATCACATTATGCAGGCAGTGGATTCAGAATCACCACAAACAACTGAAATCAAATTGAGCAACGTTGACATTGTACACATTGCGGAAAATTCAGCTAATTACCAACACTGGAGCAGTTATTTTAGAAATGCCAAGCAGAGTTTAAAGCCAAATAAATTATCGATCAGTCAAAGAAAGCCACTATTAATGAACGAATGGCAGTTGATGGAGCTGTTTCGTATAAGGGAATAACATTCATAATATAGTGACACTCTTGGCACTGAATCAAATGTCAAAGCTTGTCATAGTGCTGTTTGTTACTCTCCCTGAGCCAGTAAGGGCTGCTGTGCTTGTGGGCAGAAGCTCGTGCCCTCCAGATGTACAGATTAAATACTAATTTCACTGCAGTTGTGACATGCCTAACTCCTTTTGCTGCTGCAGGAACACCACTCTACCGTACATGTAACCCTCCACTGAACGTTCTATGTAACTATATGAAAGATCTTTAAACAAAATATCTCTTCAAAGAGACCATCTCACAACAGCCTGCACTCCAAACCGATTGGGTCACACCCTGTCGCCTGCTATTTGAAGAGGACACATAGTAAATCTCGGCTAATATTAAACAGCCACAAAATAAGCAACACTGCATAGTATCACAGGCAACAAATTACGTGTTATGGTTATTGTGCTTTAAAACCAGTAAAAGTAAGATGAAGCGCGTGTCAGGTTGCACATTTCACCGTAACTCTCACGAACAATTACAGAGAGCTCCTGCGTTGTGACAGAGCACTCCATCATTCTCATTCAGTGAAGCAGAGACCCCACTCGCTCGCCCTCACCATGAGGTTACTACATAAAGAATGGCGAATGTTTGGAAAAACTGCCTACACTTTCAGCGCAACTTTTCGGATTTTCACGATCAAAGAATGTTGTCGTTACCGTAAATAGACGTGTGTAAGTAATATTTCTAGATATTATCATGTCTAAAATACTGAAAGTGACGTTTCCTCATAGTGGCCAAAGCATAGGTCATTATTGCCCTGCAGACATTCTCTAGAATGCGGTAACTCCGTTTATTACAAAACGTGTAGGTGTGGCATTAATGCAGAAAGTCACCCAGGCGCTGCTGTAGCAGAGCAAGTGATTTATGATGAGGGGCTGCTAGACCAAATCCTGGTCACCTGTCGATTCAGCGCTATGATCCAACGGATCGGGATCTTGTCGTGGTAGGGGGGGCTTGTGTGTTCCAATGAACCTCAGAGCTATGTCCAGTACTCCTGGTAGGGTCACCCATGGCGAACAGGTCTGAGGAGAGGTTCCAGGCTAAGTATGGTCCACCCAAAGATCAATGGCTTAAGGTGGCCGGTAACACAACATCTGAGCAAAGACACAATTTTACTTCAGTTTAATGTGCATATAAAATAAATTTACAAATTATTATCTAATCACATGCAGAGGTAAATGTGAGACTGTCTGTTTGTAAGGCTCGGTGTGAATCTACAACCATGTCCTTGCCAGCAGATATATTTTCCCGCACGCATCACTATGCCTGCAAATGTGTGCTTTGAATTTAATGCATGCAAGCAAACACGTGCACTGTGTGTATGTGGCTTGGCATCTGTATATCAGCATAACGAATGTAAAGCAGGTTTTTTTTATGGTATCATTTAACATGGTTGCATTACTTTTCATTAGTGAAATGCTCAAAAATCTAATTTGATACACAAAAAACTACAACGGTTAATTTCCCATTCTCCATACGATTGTAATCTTACGTGGAAATATATAATGTTGTCATACAAATATACGTTTTAAGGACATCCAAAAAATAATATACTGTAAGCAACTATTCTTTGTTGTGGTGTCAACATTTTTTTTATGTTACGTAATTTTAAATCCTGTAATGATAAGTTGATAATGTTACAGCATTTAATGTGCATGGAAGTCGGTATCACTGGTTAGGAGACATATGGCCTACATTAGCAAAATCTGATTGGATGCAAGCCTCTTGTCATCTGGCTGGACAAATTTAAATCCGAGCCACCGCTGCTTTTAGGAATTGCAATTGTGCGGATCTGTGCATTTGTTCCACGAATCACAATCTTCATAAAACCATGATTGGGTGTATTAAAATACCACTGTCCTTTACGGAAGAAAGTGCACGGGGTAAAAAGTTTCAATCATGTTCCTAACTGCATTTGCGGCCTTGAAGAAACTCGTAACAATTATAAGGTGATAAGGTGGCACAGTGGTAACATCTGCGCCTGTCTGAGGTGGTTTGATTGCTGCCTCCGGCGGCTTTCTGTCTGGCGGTTGTGTGTCCTCCCCCTGTTCCGCATTGGTTTCCTCTGGGTTCTTTGCACAACTAAAAAACGCTCATTAATTAATTGACCAATAACATCGTAATATTTAGGATGTCTGGAGGGTTGGCACCTGCTAACCGTATGGCTCACGCCTACCCTCTTTACAGTTTCCTCATGTCTCTGAGTCATTCTCATCGAAGGGGTACCTTCAAAATTGAATGAATGTGTGCGCGTTATAAATTGTATTTATTATAATTATTATGTTTCGAGCATGTTATTGCACTGGCAGGCAGAAAGAGTAACAAATGGAGATCCAATGCAAATTAAGCACGGTATTGACTGTTAATAAAAGTAAGTGGGCTTCCACAGGACATACCACCAGCAGTGATGATAGCAGATGGATGAGACTGGTGACAGAATAGCAAGGAGGGGACACTCCCAAGAGGATGACTGCTATAGACATGGAGTAATGATGTCAGCTCATGCGCAGGAGCGAATTTGATGGTGGCATCGGAGGACGGTGAAGAATGGCAATAGCATGGGCAGGCATTTATCCAGCCATGGTTGGAACACGCATTATGATCATTCACCAAGAGCGCGTACAAGCATGTAGATGGAGATGTTCTCACCCAATTCTTTGAGCACGTAGAGGGTAGGGTGGATAGTAGTATCCGTGCTGTACATGAATTGCACACTGCAGTTGTTTTCATTTGGGAAAGTGCACACAGTGGGATTCACGTCTTCAGAATCTGAAATCACGCACATCGCAAACATTCACTCTGAGATATACAAAAGTCATGGCTTCTTTGAAAGCCGAATTTTACACCTGTGCTTCAGGAGCAGCTACTGTATGACTGTCACTCTCACAGCAGTTGGGAGAGTGATCTTGTGCCTCCTCATTATTCCAGAGACCTAACCTCCCCATGTTGCACCCACCCCACAGTTCCTCCCGCGTTTGTGCCAGAAAGTTTGGAAGGCGGAACACAATGGTTCTTGTCCTCTTTCTGGGCACAAGGACAACGTTTCTACAGTGGAGAGGCTTTTGTGGCAGTGGGGCTTTATAGGCAACTTGCCACTGCTAAAAACCCACCACTGTCACGAAACAAAATCTCACTGGCATTGAAGATTTGTGCATGCAGTCTGGTGAAGAGGAATGAGAGCACTGGGTTTTTTGGTTCACCTTTGCAGTGCTTCTGTATTACAAATTCTGGATACACATTGCTAAAACACTAGAAACGTGATGCTAAGCAAGACAAAACCGTAATACACATCTGCCTAATTTAATTTGGGAAATGTATTGTATGTGCGCCCATTTTGTTTCCACTGCTTAGTTCAAACGTTTGTTGTAGCACATCCATCTTGCAGGCACACTGGGTATTTTCTGCTGTAATAACAAACATCTATCGAACACGATGGGTGGTCAAACCATATTGAGAATATAATATTAGTCATGCGTACAGATGTGCACATACTGCATTATTTTTCATTACCACCTCTTCCACCGCCCATGCACTTATAGGAATAATTGAGAGTCATGTGGATGCAGCATATGTGTGTTCTTACTCATTTTGGCTAAATATATATGGGCACACTCTACTATATATATTGAGAAACATTCACGTTTATAAATAAATTGCTTATTGCACTTAAATGTTGATATATTTGACATGCTGTGGGAACACAAACCACCACCAGCCTTGCAGATTTTTTTCACCGCAAGAGTATATATATTTTTCATACAGCATATTAAAATGGCAATAAATACTTAAGGAAGGTTGTCAACTCAGCAAAATAGCAAGTGTTATATACTACATATGCCATCTTCAACATGAACAAAACAGCACGAAGGAGCAGTGTATTCAAATATTTTGTTTGTCTATCTGCTCAACCGCACTTTTCAGTTTTAAGATACTTTATATAAGTATTCTTTAACATAGGATATTAAACAACTTTCACCACACGGTGGCACTCTCTCACATTCTACAGATTTACGTCTGCTCTGTCTTGCAGTGTTTGAATATATAAAAAAGCGTTTTAATTCATTGATTGTCAGAAACCGATAAATCCCATACAGGCTTGCGGTGAGCCGGAGCCTATCCTGGCAGACACAGGGTGCAAGGCAGGGCTACACCCAGGATGGGATGCCTGTCCATCACAGGGCACCGGGGACAATTTTAGTCTGCATGCCAATTCATCGATGCAGCAGCATGTCTTTGGATTGTGGGAGGAAACCGAAGTGCCCGGCGAAAAACCTACGTGGACATGGGGAAGCATTTTCACATATAAAACATTGAGCGAGGTAGATAAAGAAATACTTTAAAGTTCTATACGCAAATGCAAAAGTAACATATGCAATAATTTCAGTGTCAAAGCCGTCTTAACGTGTGTAGGGCCATACCAGGCAGCTGGGACACAACATTGAGTGTGTACTTGCACATCTGCTTGCAAGTTTCATTCAGTCTCCCGGTGTCAAAGTGCATGCACTTGACGCAGTCCCTGGTGACAGAGAAACGAGAACCCACGTTATTTCCTCACCTAGGTGTTGGAACTAATACCAAAACTAGAAGTGGAGACACCTTTCTTTCCTGTCTGAGCCGAAAACAAGAACAGTGGCGTGAAGCATGGTGTGAAAATACCAGCGTGGCTCAGAATGCCACCAATACCAAGCCACATGCTTAAGGAAGTAAATGTTTTTTTTTCGTTTCTGAGGCGTACAGCCAACGTAGCTTTAATATAGGTGTGTACAATTACAAATGAATTGTTAAGCAAATTTATTGAAGTTATTTTCCAGTCATTATCATCTTCTTCTTCTTCTTCTTTGCGATTCTTCGAAGCGCGATGTTAAATTACAGTTTCCCATTTTCTTACACAGCCCCTTGCATT
>JAZEWU010000001.1:4333026-4370866 GCA_036362915.1 Geotria australis
AGTCATTATCATCATAGTGTAATGGTCAAAAATTAATCAAGCGTGTTTATACAACTTGAAAGATAATCTGGACATTTTAGTGATTTAGATCACCATAGTGCCTCTTAATCAACGGGTGCAACGCGCCCGAAGAAAATGCGCGCGTTACAAAAGTAGATTATTATTATTAAATAAATCAAAACTTCACGGGTGTATCACACATGTTTAGCTTTTTTCATCATTATGTTGAAGATTATTTTCCAAAGCATTTGTGTTTCCATTTCCATATCGGTCTGTTACGTGATCCATCATGGAATACATTTCTTTACTTAGTCCTGCGTTACTATTAAACAGATGTTAGGGGGAAATGCCACTCTAGTACAGTTCACGCACTGCTGCCACATCATTTCATGCATGTGTTTGTGGTTTGCGTCTGGTTGACTGCCACTTGCCACAGGTACCTCTTGCAAAATTGATATTATCTTCTTCTTTGCGATTCTTCGAAGCGCGATGGTTAAATTACAGTTTCCCATTTTCTTACACAGCCCCTTGCATTTTCATTGAACTCCGCAAGGTCTTTTGAGCTGCAGAGGTTGGGTAGTAGAGCACAGACAGATACTTTAAAAGAGCCCAGATAAATTGATTGTTGTGAACAGATTATTGTTTTTCAGCCAACCTTGAAGTGTAAGGATGGGACACACATCTATCAAATCATTACAGAGGGAAAACATGTTTCACTAATAAGTGATATACTTTTCATACCAGTCTTTGTTTAGTGAGGGGTACTGCTGTGATGTAATGGTTTTCACACTGGACTTGCAGTCCGGAGGTCACCAGTTCGATTCGATATTTCGGCACTAAGGTTAATATAATTGGCAGGTTTCTTAAATCCTCCCTCCTCTGTCCACTCAGCAGTCTAACTGTGTACAGCACACATAGTCAATCTGCAGATCACGTGCAGTGGAGTGAGGTACGAATACTCTCACCCAGAGGTGAAAGTAAGCCGGTAATGGTCCAGTAAGAAAGTGGCCAAAGCATTCAATTCAGTACAGGTGGGCAGGTGGGTTGCGGTGTCTGCGTACCGGTAAGTTACTTTGACCCCTGCTCTCATGACTTCCAAGCTTCTTGCCCAGCATTATTGTATGTCTTAGCGGTGCGCTCTAGAGCTCGTATTACTGGAAGCCCTTCTGCCAGCAGTGGCCAGAGACCGCGCTCGCTCACCTCTTGGCTGAGCAAGGATCGGCGTCGGACGGACAGCGCTCGCATTTTTCTCCGGAAGCGCCGAGCGTGGTGCACACGCAGTGGCCGCACACGCACTCCCCGCAGGCCCCGCACAGCAGCCCCGAGTCGGTGATGCACGCGTCGGTGCTGGTCGAGCAGTTGCAGCTCTCCCCCTCCCAGCCCTCGTGGCAGTGGCACTCGCCACACTCGCACTCCCCGTGCCCTGCGGGACACAAAAATAACAATGATGATGAAGATCTATAACTTATAACGCGCCGCGCTGGTTCGTTCACTCTCTATGAGAGAGGAGAATGATTCCGAGGTGTGAGGAATGGCATCGCACTGAGGCGGTGGGAGGTGGCAGGCGGAAGGCAGCCACGCGGTAAGCCGGCGTCAAGATTTGCCGGACACTGCATCCTCTATGTATTAAGATGTTATCGGTGAAATAGTGTGGGTTTTGTTTTTAAACAATGGCCAACAATGCACTTAGCTACGGCAAATGTATTTGTGGTTGTGCTGGCCTCGTGACTTTCCCATCAAAATCTCACTGAGTGTCACTATTCTTATATACTTTCAGCAGGATATTTTTTATAAATGTAATTATCCATGTCAGAAGATACTAAAGTAACAAATATTTTAAAGCCATTTCCTCCTACAGAAACATAAATGCTCAAAGCACCGGCTAAGATCCACCATTTCCTTAAGTACGTACATATATTTGTAGGTACACACTTACAAATCGGGTGTACAGTAAATTAACTACGTCCGTCCAATAAGAATGACTAGCCAGGCTGAACAACACAATGCCATTGCCTTTCTAGGAATTGAGGTGCTAAGATGTAGTGTTCTAATCAAGATTCAACGAATAATTTGCCTTGCCTCCCACGAAACACCCACGCGTGTTATTCATTATTAGCTCCCATAACGCTCTAAAGGGCCACTACTGTGGATCTTAAATATCGCATTTTTAATAACAAAATACCATTACAAACACAAGCTACGAGGCCAAATCCTTTGTTCGTTCATTCTTCAGTATCATTTTTCTGTTTGGTCTTTCTAATTAGTTAGCATCAATGTGAAAGCAGGGAGTGTGTAGGAGTAAGATGGATTACAGCTGTGCAAAACCAGCCTAGGCAGTGGCATCGGCGTGTAAAGAGTTTGTGGATTTAGAATGAGTGTTGCTGCAGATGACGATAATATCAGAAAAAACAATGGATACATCGATAATTGTGATAAGCCAAATGAGTGGTAAACATGACAATTAAAATGATGTAAAAAAATACCGTACCATACTCTTAAAAACCAGCTTAGACAAAGATGTCCCGTATAGCCTTAACAGACTGTAGGGAAAAATGCTGTCAGCGAGAACCTAGAAAGGCCAGCACTGCATACGAAGGGGTGGGTACCCAGCACCACGCCTAGCCGTCTTTGTCTCCCTAGTGGCGATGTTTATACAATAATAATAATTTAACATTTATATACACCGCATCAGGTTCTCATTTGATGCTGAGTCGACCGAGGTGAAGCCCAGGGCCGATTCAGAAAACCGTCACTGTTGTTGGCCATGAGCGGAAATCGAACTTGGTTCGTCAGGTTCGTAGCACAACACGCTAACCACTGCACTACCGCTTCCCACGCTTAAAACCCGCTTCAAAGCCAGCATGTCCATGAGTAGACGCATACACACCCTTTTACTCGAAGCCATGGATGCAATTCTTGACCTATTTGAATGTTCAAACTCACTGGTTTTAGCCCCTGCTGTGCTGGTTTCGCTCTCTTACGCGTCTCACAAAGAGTCATGGGGCCACTTACAATGATCTGACCCGAGTCGAGCTGTTGACCTAGATTATGCCACCTTTTGTGCTACTGCTCCTTAAAGTTGAGGTTCCACTGCTGCCGATACATTACTCTTAGATGAGGGCCTCCCCACACTGTGTTGGTCATGAGGATTGTTTAATCATACTTGAGCATGCCCATCAGTGTAGGTTGGTGAGGGCCTGAAAGGGCATGACCAGTGGAGATATCGTTTGTCAATCATATTAACTATAGCTGGGAATCGACCTCGGGACACTGGGTTCATAGTGCGATGCATACATATAAAGATTGCGCCTGCGTTCACCTCAACCGTCGAATTTGAGTGTGTACGTCAACGTGTTGATGTTTAGCGAGTCTCACATTCGATATCTGACAGCTTGGCTTGAGCTCAACATTGCAGTGTTGTGGCCGAGCAATGGGGATTTGAGCTCTCCCTGCTCACGGGTGTCAATCGCCGAAGGGGCACTGCGTTCTCTCCCGTTTCAACTGCCACTCTTATCGGCCTCCCAGAGGGGCCGCAGCAGGGGCCGAGGGCCTCCAAATGTATATTTGGGCACTCGGAGACGGTAAAATGTCCAATTACTAAAACGACAAGTCCGCTTTGGCCGGGCGTACCAGGTGACGAGGTAAATGCATTCTGCTATTGACTTTTTCTCCTTACGAGTTAAAGCAGCTGATAATTGTGATGGATTCAAGCACTACTGCTGTCTGCCTAATGTCAATATTTTTAAGTGACGCAGCGTGAAACCCCACTGCCTGACATTCAGCCACCCTGCCCTCTGGTCATAATCAAGATTCATTGAGATGAGAATGAGTTTCCTTGTACAAAGGTTCTCTGTGATGCTCGAACTAAGTTGAACCATAGCTAGTGTTATTGTCTCTGATATCATAGTGCCAGCATACAGTTGAGCAATGCTACTCTACCTTTGGAGAGACTGTTTAAGACATAGTGTGAACCCGGATGTACTGGAGTTAAATGCTCGGGTGCAGCAGTGGCTGAGGAAATCAAACCCGCAATCTCCAGCAACGAAAGCGGATGCTGTTACCACTCGGAATAGCACTGCTGGTAGGCACAGTTTTAATCTCAAAACGCCGAGATAACATTATCTGCCATGGCCTTCACCCTGAAGAAAAATACATTTTGCAATAAAGAACCTTTGTCAAAGACAGATAGATCTGTATTATAAAAGGAAAATGAGAGTGTAACTTTATTGGTGGAGAACTTTGTCACAGTTTTTTTCCCTAAACAATTTGGTTTAAGTCCGCTGTGATGAACATGTCTTTATTTTGGGGCAAGTTAACAGTGTACCGAATTTATCGTCAAACACAAATCTATATTTGTTCTTGGTTTGCGAAGGTTTCCTTGTGGCCACTGTTTACATGTGATGCTGATAATTTTCAGATAATTTGCAGGCGTGAGAAATAACAGTAAAATTTCCCTAAATACTGTGTGGTAGTCAGGACCACAATCAAACCTGAAACAGAATGAATTTGGAACCAGACGTTGTGAATCTCAAGTGATTCCTCAACTGAACATTATGCCAAAATATTTAACGTGAACACGTATTGTTTATACCCTGGGGGTCAAGGTAGAAGCGTTCACGTCGCGATCCCTGTCAGGTAATACTTGGTGTTGCCTGCGAATTCTACCAAACACTTCGAGGCCGAGCTGAAAGACAACGATGTCCAGAGGCTGACCATCGTGCTTTGAAGAATCGCAAAGAAGAAGTTTATACCCTGATGGACAGCCATCCAGTGAACGATACATGCCATAGCTGCACAGCCTCGTAATAAAATGCACACTTGATGTAAGTTTTCATGGCTCAATGCATGATAATCGCTTTTCAAAGCTGGTCTTTTCGAGATAGCCGTGTCGAGTGCTCCTCCGTGTTGAACGAGAGAGGGGGAGCGCTCGACACGGCTATCCCAACAAAATAGCTTTGAAAAGCCACTCTCATCGCACACTCCTTTATTTTCCTTTCTTCACGGCAACGTTTAAGTTCCGCAGGCTTAATGTACCCGTACAGTATTTGCAATGAAATCCCCAAAACGACATTGCTCATACTTCACCATGACTCAGTCATGTTTGGTCAGTAGCAGTGTGCGGTTATATTGACATATCGTGCGAGTCACAAAAATCCAGAGCCCTACTCCGTGTTCTATTCTTCTCCCCTGGCTTGGTTGGCCGTGACGCTACCGTGGCCGAGTGTCGTTCGCCCTCGGTGGCACGTCCCTTGTCATTAGTTCTGCCTCCGTGCGCCTTTGTTTCGTTGCGTGTATCATAATGAAGGCATCCCAGCTGCCCACATCCCTACAAAAAAAAGCTTTTGTTCATATATAAGCAGCTTAGCTATCCCCACGCCCCCACACTCCCCTCCCGCAAAGCTTAACACAAACTTTGCACATTCTCCTCTGAAGGGTGCATTCTGGAACGCGCGGTGACGTGTTTGTGTCTCTTTTTTTTTCACGTGTGTGGATGTGCGTGTGTCGGGCCCGATTAGGAACCCTCTCACTTGCCCCGTTTAAAACCACCTTCTCATCTGGCCCTCCTAGATTATAATAAGCAATAAATAAATAATGACTACCGGGATTAACTGTGACCACACGTGCATCCCGGCTCGGGGTGCCTTTCTGTGCGGAGTTTGCATGTTCTCCCCGTGTCCGCGTGGGTTTCGCCGGGCACTCTGGTTTCCTCCCACCGTCCAAAGACATCCTGCCAGGTTAATTGGCGTACTGACTACATTTCCCCAGTTGCCCTGCGATGGACTGGCGTCCCATCGTCGGTGTGCGGCCTTCGCGTAATGGCATTGAGCATTCTGCAGCATCAGAAACATGAACTTGTTAGACTCTCAAAATTAATGGTGCCAGGACATCCATTGCAAGCCACTTATGAACACCTATCTGCACTTACCCGAATCTTCAGAACCACAGAGACTCTTTGTCATCACTTCCCCAAGTGTGTTGCTACATATTTTCAGGCGATCTTTTAACTCACTACAATGTTCTATCCTTCTCTCTTTTTTGGGACACTGTCAAGCTGCTTAATCCAACTGCCAGCACTCCGTAATGCAAGAGCAGGACCTCTTTGGACCCTCCCCAGAAACAGCCTCTTCAATTTAGCTCTGCATTTGGGAGGATATAAAAGCTGGCGGCCTTCCACTGAGAATGCAGAGGCTGCATTGAAACAAACACTGGCCGACTGTCCCAGAAAAAAACGATGCTGCATAGGCAAAATAATTGGAAAAGCACGATGAAAAAAAAATCTGCAACATTGTGATGCCATTGACCCTTCAAAGAAGGCTGAACAAAGTCTTGATCAACACCTGACAACTATTATCATCAATAGACTGGTAAAATTAACTCGAAGGCTTTCATGACCAATGTTATCCATAGTGAAGCTCTGTTTATGAGTTTAGGTCATAAACAGAGCTTCACTATGAATAGACTGGTAATTGGCAAGGGATACCCATCCCAGCGAAAAAGTATCTGATAATTATTCCGCTCAATCTGCCCTCTTCTTTAAATGCCATCTTCTACCCATAGTTTGACTAGCTGTTGCACATGGTGATACGCGTGAAGCAGACAAGGCTGCCTCCAATACTCAGGTATGCTGGGTGAACCATCCTCCCGATGACCCTGCCAGCATGAACACTGAATTGCCGCTACAACAGTGGTCACTTTACATAGTTATTAATACGACATTCTATACGAATCATAATATGCATCGCCTGTCCTGATCATGTATTAATTGCATGTATTCACCCCATTGCGCATTTACTTACGTACAACATTTACCCAGGAAAGCCTGCGTCTCAAACCTCTCTTTCAGGAGGGTCCTGTCAGGTATTCAGTCAGGGGTGAAAATCGCTTTGTGTCATCCCAAATTATTGATTTTCAGGTCAACGTCAGCATTTGAATATTTGGCCACTGCTAGTTTACATCGTAGGGTTTTTATTTTCTGCTTTGCAGGAAACCATAGAATCCAGGGAAACCCGTGCAGAACAGGAGGAAGACCATACAAACTCCACACATAAAGGTACCCTATTCGTAAATGTTCAGTCCTCGCCTAGCAGTGCATCACAAGGCTATACAAGCAGTTTAACCAAGGTCTCTTCACTCAGGATGTGAACTCCAATTTCGTTTAACAACATAAATCACAAACTCACCGTAACGGCCACGTGTAAAAAATGGCAGACTAACTAACCTAAACGCACAGCGATGACGCCGAGAAAACGCGCTTCAGAAAACTGACTACTTACCGCTAGCGGGGCTAGATTAGGGGGCCACGCAACGAGCGAGCGGCTCACCTGCACAGATGTTGCTGTTGTGATGAGCGCAGGAGAAGTCGTCGCACTCGCAGTGCTGTCCGTAGATGCGTCCGAACTCGCTGCCGTGGCACAGGCAGGTCCCGCAGAAGCAGTCACCTCGCCCGCTACACAGCGGCGCCCCGGGCACAGCGCGGCAGTCGCCCTCCGATTCGCCCGCGCCTCCGTCTCCCGCTGCTCCTCCGCCGCCTGGCCCGTCGTCGCCGCCGCCGCCGCTAGCGCACTCGCACCGCGGGCCGAGTCGCCCCGGGGCGCAGGCGCAGATGCCGCACGTGTAGTTGCCGTTCCCCGACGAGCAGCGGGGGCTGGACGTCTCCGGCGTGGCCTCGCATTGGCAGCCGCACTGCGCCGTCACCTCGAGCTGCAGCACGTCCCGCAGGCCGACCGGCTTGAGCAGCAGCGTGTGCGTGCCGGGCAGGCACGAGGTCAGCTCCACCGACACGTTGAAGCGAACCTAGAGCCCGAGGAGGCACGGTGCGGTGTAAACACACGGGGGGGCCTCTGTGTTGTTCGACAACGGTACCAACGTGCAGGCCTAGGCATGTCCACGCGAAGGCCAAAGGAATGAGTGTGGAAGAATGAAATTACACACCGGCATCGTCGTCGTCATTGTCAACTGTTCTCTCGGTCAGGTCATTTGCTCGTGACGATGATGCCAAGAGACTTTCCGGTGCCAATTAATGCTATGTTCACTCTCGATAGTTTTTTTTCTCTAGCTCTGTTACCGTTGCATTTATCAGCTTGGTTTTCTCTCTTAAACTACTCAATTTTCCTTCCACTTTGAAGACAAATAGATTGTAGGTCCAAGTGCTGTTGGCGAGCACCCTGAACCCTCCCGTGCTGTTGTAGAGACGCACTACACCAGGAACTCATTTCAAACTTAGGAGCAGTCTACGATGCGTTCGGACACCTGAGCAATCACTGTTAATACCAGAAATCGAACAAATATGTGACTGAGATTGTAACACAGTGTTGACCACTAAACCCTAGTACCACACCACACACAATACTACACATATTCAGGGTTGGAGTGGTGCAGTAGTGGTTCACACAGTAGCCAGCACTCTGAGCTATCAACCTAGAAACGTGAGTTAGAATCCTGGGCACAGTGACTGTATGGGGGGGGCCTCCCCACTATGACAGGGCATGTGGAGACCTTTATCCAGATGTGGATTGACAAAATATTAAAAGATATTCGTGACATTTTCACAATTTCAATCTGCAGTAGTTCAGTATAGGATTTGAGTTGCAGGATATTGAGAATGTATGTTTCCTTTTGAAAGCTGTTATTTTGGGATATGTTTCCTATTTTAAAGCTATTCCCCTCTATTGAATTTGAATAAATGCACAGTCGTCATGCACAGCACAGAAACTATTTACAGAGTCACGCGTAAATGACGTACCTGCATTACACACAGATGCCTATAAATTATTTTGTTAGTGCCCCGATGACAGCTAAAGCAGGAAACCCGTGCTGGGAGCAATGAAAGTGAGTAATGCGGCCCGAGTCTCAGCTGGGAGCGGAGGGAGGCAGAGGCTCTCGTGTGACAGAGGTTAACGCAGGCCAGGACCCCATCTGATGTTAACGCTGCTTCCACTGCCTTTGAAAAAGAAGTAACATTTTCATCCGTCCCAATGTTATGGTCTCAACACGAGCACTTTCACATGCCTCCTGTGCTTGTCCCATTTTTGTGCTCTGAGCCATCCGGCTCATCCTAATGTGCTTGACAAACTGTGTGACTATGGCGCTTTCTAAGGATTGCCATCTAGCCTTGGCGTAGCGCATCGAATAAATAGAAAATCCTTGCCAAAACGCTTAGCAAAATGAAATGTGACTTTGTGGATCAAGACAACCAATGTCCATGTCTGGTTGCTGGGATGTTGGGTTTAAATGTCGAAAGCCGCTCGTGATTAAACAGGGTCCTAGCGTAGTGAGTCAGGCGCTGTGGCTGACGTGTGTGCATGTTACGTATGCTGCTCCAGCTTTGTGTGCTGCACGTATGTCTGCGAGGCGGCACAGTGGCACGGTGAGTGGTGCTGCCGCCTCGCAGCAAGAAGCACCCAGGTTCGAATCCCCGCTCGGTTGCCTTTCTGTGTGGAGTTTGCATGTTCTCCCCGTGTCTGCATGGGTTTTCGCCAGGCACTCCTGTTTCCTCCCACAGTCCAGAGTTATGCTGCTTGCATAGGTTAATTGGCCTGCTGACTAAATTGCCCCCGTTGGCCTGTGATGGACTGGTGTCCCATCAAGGGTATGGCCCTGCCTTGCGCCCTGTTTTTGCGTTTGCCGGGATAGGTTCCAGCTCACCATAACCCTGTACAGGATTAAGCGGTTTCTGACAATGAATGAATGAACGTGTGTCTGCGAGCAGTGTGTGTGCTATGCATGATGTGTAGGGGCTTTAACAAGCTGCATCGGATCATTGAAAATCGATCGTTACGCTCGTGATACGTTCATACAATTGAGAGTGTAAATTTAGATCAATTATTTTTGATTCTTAGATGTCGTATGTCATGGGTTCACGTGACTCCTGCGGCCACTATAAGCTGCTGCATTCAATGCAGTCGATAAAAAAAATGTGATTCTTAGATTGAATCACGACCCTGAATTGTTATTATGATTCATTAAATCGAGAGTAGCAATGTTGCCAACTTAGTAAACTGGTTTCTGGATTTATCATCGTTTTGGGTTTCTTTGGGACAAAATGTTGTCGAAGCAGAGAGAGACTAATCTAGCAACTTTCTGAGAAGAGGATGTTACGGAGAATTAGGAGTGTTTCCAGCTGTGTATTAAGGATCCTGTATTAGTTTACTATGCATAATACTTGGAACAAAATAGGTGACATAGTTGACAACTTAGGAAAGTACATTTAAGCAATGTCTGTTTGAGGTTTGCTTGCTGACTTTCCACTATAAGGAGTTGAAAAAAAACACTGCGAGGGGGTGAATTCTCCCAGGCCTAATGCTGAGCAAACTGAGCGTTTGTGCCATACGTACATTGTGTGCTGCACATGCTATGTGCACTCTGTGTGTCGTACTGTGAGGAGCAGTTCGCGCGCTGTGCTAACGAACCCAGTGACCCGAGTGCGATTCCCACTAGCGGCCAACGCCAGTGACGATTTTCTGAACCAGTGGTGCTATCCATCCACCCCTTTGTGTATCATGCTGGCCTTTATAGGTGCTTGCGCACTTAATCCTGAGTATATTAAGTCTATACGGGGATTCTTTGTCTTTCGCTTGTGTTCGATGAGCACAGTGTGCTGTGCTCAGGGCGTGCCGTATGTGCATTGCACGTGCGGTGCACGCAGCCCGATTACCTTGTCACCCTCGCGTAGGTTGGTACATTTCTTCTGGCCGGGCAGCACGGTACCGTCGTGGCACAAAGCGGTGAAGTATAGCTTCACTCCCTCGAGCTGCTCCTTCACCTCCAGCTCCACCTCCGAGCGCAAGCCCTGTCAGGCCACCATCAAAAAACACATCCGCCACCCTTTGTTACGTGACGATGGAGGTTTTGAGAATTGCTCTCAAGAGCTGCTCTTTCAGAATAGCCGTGGCGAGGAACGCTCAACACGAAGGAGAGAGGAAGAACGCTCGATATGGCTATCCTGTAAGAGCAGCTCTTTAGCAATTCTTATTCATTGAGCAGTGAAAACCTACATCAATACAATGGAGGTTTTACCATTATTACGCAGTGCGTATATGGGAAAATGAGACCTAATCTGAGCCTAATCTCAGCCAAAGCTCAGATCTGAGCCAAAGCTCAGATTACTGCAAACTCCGAACAACAGCATTTAAGCAGGTAGCAACCTATTGAAATACATTGGAAAGAAGCCTGGAGCTATTTGTTTATGTTTATATATTGCCCCTCCCCACCACCCCTATATTTTAGTTATGTTACTTGGGCCAGGAGAATGACATACCTTTATCAACCGCGGGGTCAAATATGCACAATGTAAGAAATAACAATAATATATTTTTGTAACGCGCGCATATTCTCCTGGCGCGTTGCACCCGTTGATTCAGAGGCGCGGATTGTACACTAGGTGGTACACATTCCTGCTCTATTAGGTAGCAATCGTGCAGCTTCAACTTTTGAACAAGCACGCAATTGTGTGCTAACCCCAGTACTATACATATATAAAGCACGTAATTATGAGAATATTTAGGAAAACATCCCAGTGAGACAAACTAAATCCTATTTGTTTGGGTTCCCCGGTGAAACAATGATATAGCATTCCTCGTCGCCATAGAGATGTGAAATTTCTACCACAAGCTCAGGATCACCAGTGAAAACAAACATTGTGCCACGCTCATTTGAGTGGGGATGCACTTGAACGTTGGTATGAGCAATGCGGGACCAGCGCAGCGTCAGTCAGTGAGTCAATTTTCACTTAAGCTGGAAGCCACCATTGAGCAATGTAGCTCTTTTTAAACAGTTATTCAGTGGGGACGGGTAAGCAAGTTATAACATCTCAGGGCACCGCGGGCAATTTAGTCAGGAGAATTAACCTAGGCAGCATGTATTTGGACTGTGGGAGGAAACCGGAGAACCCGGCGAAAACCCACGCGGACACGGGGAGAACATGCAAACTCCACACAGAATCGGATCTTCTTCTTTGCGATTCTTCGAAGCACGATGGTCAGCCTCTGGACATCGTTGTCTTTCAGCTCGGCCTCGAAGTGTTTGGTAGAATTCGCAGGCAATACCAAGTACTACCTGACAGGGATCGCGACTGTGAGGCGGCAGCGCTACTCATTGCGCCAACGTGCTCGCCCAGTGTATTTAACGAGCCATCCCAAAGTCCATATTGCATACACACCCAACTATTACACATTGAAATAAACATGAGGCTTAATGCACGAGTTCCACTAAACCTTAATACCCGGCTCCACATACCCCATTACAAAGGCAATGCTTCGAGTAAGATTAACGAGCTCAAAAGTTTTACAGGAATAATTTATATTCCCGAGAGGTGCCGCCAACATCGGGGCCCCTACGGTCGCGATGTCCATAGGGGGCGGCACGGTAGTGTGGCGAGTCGCACTGCCTCCTCAGAGAGTTCGATTCCTGCATCGGGTGCCTTTCTGTGTGGAGTTTGCATGTTCTCACCGTGTCCGCGTGGGTTTTTGCCGGGCACTCCGGTTTCCTCCCACAGTCCAAAGACATGCTGCTGCATAGGTTAATTGGCCTGCGGAATAAATTTACCCCGGTTCCCTGTGATGGACTCGCGTCCCATCCTGGGTATAGTCCTGCCTTGCGTCCTGTGTCTGCCGTGATAGGCTCCGGCTCACCGTGATCCAGTACAGGATTAAGCGGTTTCTAACAATGAATGGATGGATGGCTAAATTGCCCCCGTGCCCTGCGATATTGTAACTTGCTGAACCCCTCCCCGCCGGACAAATATTAAAAAGAGCCACATTGCTCAGCGGTTCCTTCCAGCTTGAATACAAACTGACTCATAGCCATGGTAACATGCACACGCGGCGGGCTCTGGGGCCAGCCGAGCCCTGGCGACGCCATGGAGCTGCTGTTGTGGAACGGCAATCATCAAATGCTGGCGGTAATTATTTACAGTTGATGGGTGGCGGTGGGGAGGGGGAAAAACCCCCGCTGGCATTGCTTTAAAAATGCCACATGAATGCCACGATGTGTCAACGTTCAAGTCGTTTTTCCAGTCGAGTGAGCTGTCTGAGCCGCTCACTAGACATTCCCAGAGCCCACAACATAAAGAAGAGGGCTCTGTTCGGAGCAAAGTCCAACGGCAGAGTCTGTGGCCAGCATCACGGTGGGGTTCGCCAGGCGATGTGGCCAGCCACGATGGGGAGCATACGATTTTCATGAAAGCAAAGGTCCCAAACATCCATCCATCTATTATCAGTAACCGCTTAATCCTATACAATACCGCCGTGGTCCCAAACAGAAAGTGGAATTTACAGAATACCCACCCCACGTGTCCTTTGCAATGGATATGATGCGGCAATGGGCAGGCCCTTGGTTGTAAGCCAGTCAGTTTGTATTTAAGTTGGAAGGAACCGCAGAGCTGTGTACGTCTTTTTAAACAGTTGTTCAGCGAGGAGGGGCAAGCAAGTTACAACATCTCAGGGCACCGGGGGCAATTTGGTCAAGACAATTAACCTAGGCAGCATATCTTTGGACTAGTCACAGTTAAGCAGAGTCAACGTTGAGATATCTGACTTTTTACGTAATCGTTTTTATACCCATCATCATTTTGATTATTCGACTAATTGGATAACATGATTAACAAAAATAGTTGCGACAAAAAGTATTCTCTTGAGTGTAGCCGGACAGTTCCTCATTATAACGGCCATCAGGGGGTTCCCTGCCTCAAGGACCCAAGTGATTGACCACAAAATGTAGTAAATTAAAGTTTTAGTCGACCAATCGACTTAATTGACTCGCCATCCCAGCTTCCTTGGTGCCCACCTCGAGTGGCTGAGAATGACTGAATACCCGACCTCACCAGTTAATGAGAGCAATACAGGAAGCGGATGAGGTGAGAGGTGTGTTTATAAACACGTTCGTCTCGATGCACGATGTTCTGTGTACGTGTGTGTCTACATGCATATGGTAATAGCATGAGTCACTTCCTGCAATTATCCAGTCTGTGGCAGATCCCACAAACCTGCATGCATGCAAAGCATCTGAAATTCAACTTAGCAGACTGCTGTAAACATGTATTAGCACGCCAGTAATCCTATAGGGCCAATATATTACCTTCACAGCCACAGGAATTCCCATTGCTTAGACATTTACAAAGCAACATTTTTTACTATGCCATTCATCTCCACATCATGAAGCCACGTACAACAACACATACACACATGACCAAACAACGCGTGTATAATCATTTGCATGTGGGGAATATTGTATTATAACGATGAGCCACATTGGTTTTAGCGGTTAATCTCGTAGTGTTTTGAGTAAGTTGGTTCCGGGAATTCACATCACATTTTTGTTTAACGTGTGCGCCAGCATTAACGTCAAGCAATGCTATGAGTAGCTGCTATTTATCTCGGGGTCACTCATAATTCCAGTGACCTATGCAGGGAGCAGTGTGGCCTGGTGGTCAGTGCGTTCGTCACTCAGCAATGTTATACAGGCCCAACAGTACTGTTACCACGGCAGCCCAGTAATTTATGAGCCATTATTACTAACGTGTGCTGTAAATTTCACGTTAAAGACCCTCTGACGTGATCCTGAAGAGTAACACATTACATGTTGGTAAGCAGAAATGTTAAATTATGTAATTACCTGTAACATGTACAAAAACAACAAATCAGTTCCCCTATGCAACTACATTTACCCAGGGTTTGCCTTGTAAAAACAATATTGAATCTCGACACACTATTTCCTGAAGTCAGCACAGCAGAGACCGGTTACCTGATATGTTGACAATTTACATACGGTTAAATGTGGAGCAATATAATATATCTAAGTATACAACGTGGTCTCTCAACTTCATTTACAGATATATGGAGAATCAGTCAATCAGTTTTTACTTAAGCTGGAAGGAACCGTTGAGCTATGTAGCTCTTTTTACCAGTTGTCCAGCGGGAAAGGGTAAGCAAGTTACAACATCTCAATGTATGTACTTATCAAGATTTTTGTACAAGAATGATACTTAACATTGTTGTCATTCAGTGCGTTGTACCCTAGGGTTGGCTGTCAAAATGTTATTATTGCAATGAATCATTAGTAAGTTGATGTATCAATTCATTTATTGATGTATGTACGGATTGTTGATTGATCAAGAGGTCGGTACACTTCTAGACACTGCAGTGATGGATACAAACTTGACCTAACCATCTACTTCCCTCTCCTAATTCCCGAAGGTCTAAATAACCTCAACACTGACATGTGCTGGTGATCAATCAAACTGAAATACACAGCCCAGTGCAGTATACAAAAAATACCCATTTGTCCTACTTTCTCCATAACATAAATACAGATAAAATAACACGCGTCTGATCATTTTGTCCAATTAACAAAAACAGAATTTTAAAAATTATTTACACTGCATTGGCTTCTTTTGTAATCCACCAAAAGAATTTCATATTTTGTATTTTCCAAGGAAAATGTACTCTGGATTATTAAAAAGCAAAAAAAGTGCTGTTTGCCTTCGATCTGCTCTAATTACTATGCCAGAACTTGCATCGCAATGCACACAGGGAGTTGTCATGCACACACACACACTGCTGTGTAGGCTTGCTTTCTATTCACTCTTTTCATCAAGTTCGAGACAAAATAATCCTACCCGGCAGTGTTGCCATGGGAAATCCCACAGCACAATGAATCCACAATTCCTCATGGCCATCACAATGGTCACCGCACTGGCTGATGGTGAAGGAATGTGCCTGCCAGCATAGGACTCAAAAAGCATAATCGCTGCCTCCCCCTCCTCCGCTTGTGGAGAGCAGCTGCTTTTGACCATCGAGGACTCAAGATGAATTGTCAAATTACACGGTGAATGGGTTGATTGAAATGTCATCAGAACCTCTTCGTGGGTTCTCTCGGTTGTGCTGTAGGGCGCTCCAATGAGTTTTTGGGTAGTACCATGAGATGTTCTCGGCAATGTCAGAAGTTTAGCTTTAGCGACATTCGGTTCCTTCAGCGACGTTTGGTTGAGAAGAAGCGCTCAACACGTGGAGCCAAACTTCGGACATCTTGCCGAAAGACTCACGGGAAATTCCGGAAACACATCCGAGCAATGTTTGAATAATTGATTTACGTTAAGAAACCAATGTCAGTTTTGGACAAGTATTTTGTGCCTCAGGTGGATGGAAATATTGGTGAATGTTATTGCTTTATATAAAGGTGTTGCATTTGAGGCATTCGACTATGCTCACCTGATGTTTTAATACACTTTACACGATTTTAGATTTTATTGTGAGTTAAATCAATTTGTTCGGTGAACCAAAGCATATAAATGAAGTTATGGCTTGATAAGCCAGTGATTGGATGTTTTCAATTCACTGCTCTTCGCCAAATCCTTGTTTTCAACCAAATAAATGTCACTTGTGACATTTGTCAAAAATTCCACGCTATAAAGGACTATGATTCAGGAAATGGCCCTTTGTCATAGCCCATTAAAAAGAATGTCCTATGAAAAACCCAACTTTTTCTATTTTAATGAAAAACTATTCTAGTTTATTTAGTGGCTAAATGTCTTGGCTGCAACTAGATATTTAATGAAGCTCTTAAAATCATGTAACAATGTTTTGTACATTTCAATAACAGTATGGAAATTCTCAAAACAAACATAAAATTAAGTAGGTTTCCCCTAGACATAAATAAGCCAAGTTGAAGCCCTCAATTTAAATAATGCAGCCGTAAGATTTGGTTAGAGGCAGTTGGTATAGTTGCAACTTCAAACGTCCCTTGTGACGCCTCGTCTCCATTAAGCACCAGAAACATGATCAGAAATGGGTTTTCCTAATCCCCTAAGCCAGATGTGGCTCATTGATTTATTGTGAACAGCAAATGCACCGGTATCATGGTCCTTTCCATCGACCCCTATAGGCTACACTGGGTTTGGGTATTTCATAAACTCACGGCCGCATCAATCTGTCAAGTCTCAGTGGTGTCTGAGAAGGACCCTGCAAATTCTCACCGTGGATTGTAAAGATTAGCTTATGCAGGCAAAGTGAGTGAAGCGACGCCTTGTTTAGATTATTTCAGCACTGAATCGGAAGCCCTATGTTTGCAGCTCCACACCAAGGGCAGCTGACTTATTCAACGCTGGGTCACAAAAGTGACTGAGAGTGCTCCCTGGTCATCGTGGCATACTAGGGATATGGAATCTGTCGTCATGTAAGCCAGGCCCCTATGTTTATGCAGGTGGTATAAACAAAGACCTTGCTATTGATTTAACCACTTCACCCCAAAGCTGATGAACAAGGCTAAGGCAAAACAGGTGGAAAAATTGAAAGTATAGTTCGGTAATACTTCAATTTAGATGACCAAAAAGATTATAATTTTACTAGCACAAACGTATTGGTGAAATGAATAAAAAATACATCCGCTGTAACACGTCAAAATATAATTTAAAGTAATGTTTGTGTATTCTCCATGTGGCAATAAAAGAAGTAAAGAATATAAATATATTCTGACTATGTGTGGAGTACCATATGTACTATCATAGGCTTATATCAACTTGGTCCAGCAATCTTTTCCGTATCTTCTGCTAAAGTGTTTGTGCTTGGAGCAAATTTTAACATATGGTCAGATTCATGTACACCACAATAGGCTGTTGTTAACAGCATCCACGCAAATACACTCTGGAACATTCCAAGATTTACAAGTCCCGATTAGCCCTTACACAAGGGAAAATTAATCACGAATTTACAAAGAAGCCAACCAGTAGCCTATGCCAAGCTGCAGGCTGAGTCAGCTTGGAAAGCATCAACTTGAATAGGAAGGGATATAATGCAACGGATCCCACAAACAACTGACACAGTCCAGCTTCATGAGCAGACACTTTACGCTTGTGCACGTGTTTGTGTGTCGCACTGCACTAAATTAATACTTTTAGATAGATATATTGATGTTTATTATTACGGCAGAAAAATACCCAGTGAGCTTGCAAGCTCTTTACGGGATTTCTCTTTAACTGACATACATGGGCCCCTATCATGAGAATGTGAAATTCCACAAATGTGTATGACAATGAAAAATATGCAATTGTAATGAATATATTGCATTGTTAAAATTAAGCATTCAACTATTGTATTTCATTCGAAAATGCTAAATTTCAATGCAGCAAAGAACATGGTAAGCAATTCTTTATAATTGATGTAGCCATTAGCAGTTTTTACTGGAAGCCCTCTGTGGGTCTTGCTCACTAACAGTGCCCTATTGTCCTGCTGTAACTGCCTGTGTCCTTGAGTCGAGCTGTGTGAATTGATAAATGCGCAAGTAACTGAAGGCGTTGGTGTCAGTACTTGCTGTGTGGCTTGTGATGTTTATGTGAGCGGTTACAGGCTCCTGCATTATATAAAACATTTTGAACACGCAGTTTTAGAAGTTTTCCCGGGCTGTACCAGCGGGATTTTCATCTGGTACAGATATAATGGCAGGCTGATCAATGGCTGATGATCTTGTGATTGCTGTTGACTCTGAGGAGTTGGACTGTACCACTGAAAGGTGGAGTCTTACATCAGCCCCACAAAAAGCACCTGCCTGGGTGTTGTGTCCCATACAACACTCCGCCCACTCAACCCCCTATGATTGATGGGGCAGTCGTGGCGAGAGTGGAGAAGTTTCCCTACCTGGTCAGTGTGCTTTTGACTAGTTCCGGTGTGGCATCGGGGATTTCACTCCACATAAGTTGAGTGACATTATTTGCTCATTGGTTGCGTAATGCTGTCTGGAAGCTACCTGGGCTGTCGCTCCATACAAAGTTCCAAATCTTCTTGGCCACAATTATGCCCTCCCTTCTCTATGCTTGCGAAACGTGGACCCTCTGGAGTTTAATCTGCACCAATTTAAAACATTCAGGCTGGCCTGCCTCTGATGCATCCTCGGTTTAACCAGGCTGGATTGTGTGTGACGCTAATTGGATTTGCCAATGATTCTTACTAGTAGTGTCCAGATCAGCCTCTATGGAGGAGGCTCATAAAAGACACTACTGGGCAGTTGGAGATACTTGCCCTCCAACGACAGAGGCCAGAAGAGTGATGCTCACAACAATGAGCAGAGTTCGTGACTGCTAAAACACAGCAAGTTGGCACAGTATGGGGCACATGTGGTCCATTTCTATTAGTCATCTCAGTCAACTCATAACACCTGGGTCTGCCTGAACTTGTCCGAGAGCCTTCAACACGTCACGTGCACCTAGCGTGGCACAAGTGCTGTGGTGACATTACCCTAGAGAATGGCGGCTGTTGATGGCAGTCTCACCTGGGATATCAAATGCGAGAGCTCCAATAACCTTCAGAATGATGCAGAAACAGTTGGAGCCCAACTGCCTTGAACTGTCAAAGGTATCCCAAGCGCATGTGTGTGCATGTGAAAGTTACGACTCCTCGCGCAACATATAACATTTTAAATCAGTTGCCTCACTGGTGTGTAATTAAATTCACCATAAAGACTAAAGGTGTCTCTAAGGACGTGTGACTGAGCCTACTTTATCATAGATGTCATTACCTTGTATGCTTTAATTATGAGGTCTTGGACGTTGGTTGAGTCTTTGTTAAGCTGCCCAAACGTTGCCCCGGGGATGAGAGAGGAGTAGTTCTGCGGTGCGATAAGTCATGAATAGGGCATGGTTAGGGCACGTTTACAGCGCAAATACTATTTAATTACAAAATTGCTCCCACCTGCGCATTGCTTGCATTGTAACTCCTCGGCGTATTCACTGCAGCACATGTGTGCGCGACGCCGACTTACAAGCAACGCTATTTTAATCCCTGGGATATGCATTATATTGTCATAAAAAAAAACTACCAGACCTATTGCTTTAACTAATACTGTATATTCCGAATATAAGACACTCCGAACGGTAAGATGTAATCCCATCCGGTGTCAATAAATTTGAACAACATTTGTTTACAGGCACAAAAACTGAACGCATATAAAGACCCACCCCCTCAATATTTGCTTTACAATATGTGGGTGGAAAGCATGTTTTATAATGCAGAAAATACAGTATTAAACACACAACATTAGCAGAGCACGAGGATTAATCGTGGCTGATAAAATCATTGTATACAGTCCATCACAATGTTATATATATATACATTAACATGGTTACAATGGAAACCAAGGTAACTCAAAGGGCAAATAATAAATTTGAAATGTAATAATTCTAATTTTTTCTAAAAAAAGCTTTACATTTGGCAGTTTACCAAAGCAGGCACATTTAACATTAATTATTTACAGTGCAAGAATCTCTCTGCGCCTCGGGCAAACGGCCGCTATGTACATAAGCATTAATCGGCCACGCATAATGCACAACTTGCACGCCTGCCGTTATCTGAGCATCGCATGCAGGGATTGCGGTGGCTGGTTTCCCTTCACCGGCAGCGACCAAGCGTGATCCACGCACGCGATACTCCACACTAACGCTGACCTTTTTCTATGGTTCTCACCACTGGGCTTGACAGGCACGTTTACCTTAAACGCAACTAATTTTTACCGACCACGTTTACGATCGCGAGATAGCACAAATAGAAAGGTGTAGTACATTGTAGGAGAATTATGTTTTTCCGTCCCTTGGCAGTGGCTTTAAAACTACAAACAAGATGTTCTAAAAGCATCTAAGTATTGTTATATTATTGCAAGTAACAGAACATAAATAGTATGCCTAGTTGAGCTGGAACACTTCAAATGGTGGATTTTTATTAAAAGCATCTTGACATCCTGTCGGGTCGGCATTCAGGTTAAACACTATGGTGTGTGTCGAGCCCACGCACAGTGCACAAAACTTCTCCGTGCAACCACAGGGAGCTCCTGCGGTTTGACACACCTGGTCTAGACACCTGCACAGCGTTTGCCATCATGGAACAATCACCCACTTCCATGGGGTAGGGCCCATTAGGACATAACCAATTTTAATAATAATAAGAATTTAGAACCGTTGGTATTCGCGCAATTCTTATCGCGCAACGCTTTAACGAAAGCGCTGTGTTTCACAGACATAGTTTGCATTTGTTTCACAGTTAGGGGTAATGTTGATGGATCATGCAAATTTGTAAATGTATTCATTCTTTATTTTTCATTTCGAAAATTTGCACCATGACGCCATCACACTGTGGCCTACTCATTTTAAATGATGTCAGCTAAGGGATCTTTAACGTCAACTGTGAAGCAGATGGTGCGTATTTTATGCTTAATACAGCCACAGTAATAAGCAGGGCTGCCTGCCAGATTTGAACCGCGACCTCTGCAACAAGGGCCAAATGTGCTAAAAATGGGTCATGGCACCACCAGACTTAGACCGTATTGCAATGTGATCTGCCACAAATAAAAGTAGCGCCAAAATTAGTTGCATAAACTAGCTGTTAAAATAACCATGCTGACTAAGCTAAGCTTGTGCCATAGTTTTTTTTTGCAAAGGTCCCATCTGAAAAGCTAACAGTGGAATTTTATGCTGGTCGAATAAAAAGTCACATACACCGCGACCCTGCACAGGATTTAAGGGGTTTCGGACAATGGGTGGATGATGAAAACATACACAATCCAATTGAGTCCAGGGTGAATGTGCAACTGTAAAGCAAGAAAATGCTTGACGTTACACTGGTTTATATATTAATTACCTCAATAGTGCTGTATACGAGGCCGCTGCTCAGCAACTTTGATAAAAAAAATATTGATAAAAACAGGCCAAAATAAAACTGAGAGTGAGATGACAGGTGTTAACGTCTCAATAAAATGCCCACTCTGCTCAGCAACACTCACCGCGTACTGGTCGAGCCACTTGCCAGTCACAGCGAAGATCAGCTGGATGTTGTTGTCGGTGAGCTTCTCAATGAGTTGCCCAAGAGATGGGTAGTCCTGTAAGTTAGGCCACAGAGTCATTGTCAATGGGCACAGGCACAGTCCTAGGCCATGACAATCAAGACCACTTCTCTAAAAACACATTTACTATAATTCTATATCATATACCGAAAGGTATAAGTGGGTAGCCCAAAGTTAGTAAAACTGCACGTTGTGTGTGGTGGGATAATGTGTCGATACTCCTGCATATCCCTAAGACATATGGAAAAGTAGGCCAAAACACTAACTCTAGAGCTCCCACCAGTGGAGGCCCATCTGCCAGCATTGGTGTGACAGTAATTGCAGGTTTTCACCTTGACCGTTTTTACAACCAACTTGAATTGAAGTCAAACTGTACTTAGATCTGTACAGCCTTATTTCGCCATTGATGTCCAAAGCTGTTTTTATTTTAGAGACAAATAATAATTAACTAATATATTACAACCGTCTTCATTGAGTTCAGTCTAATGGACTTATACTGTACAGCAAGGATTGTGTATAAAGAATAACACTGTCTTATAATTGTTTATAAATGTGTGACCTCCATGAAGGCATATGAGCAATTTCAACATGTTTATACCTCAAAAAAAGTGGTCATTGTGGGCCAAAGCGCTGGTATGCATACAGATGTGGCACTGAAAGCTAATTAATTGTTTTGTTGCATATTGTTTAAAGCATATGTCCCTCTTTGCAATACGCATCACTGCAGCAGTGGTGCAGACCAGAGCTCCAACAACAGTGTATTTTACCAAACACTTGCTACCTTCATTTTAAATACAGAATAGTGCGAATTGCTAAGGTGGAACCAAATGCACCATATGTATTTTAAATGTAATAATTATACGGTGCACATGACCACAAGCTTGCTGGTGGCATTCACATTCATGTTGTGCAGTTTATTTTAAAAAATAATATTCAGATTTCTATTATTTTCCTTGGTGTGTTTCCCAAAGTAAAAGTTCTTGTTACTCGTGCCAAACTGGGATGGCTTCACTTTGGCTAAACGACCACAAGTCAATGATTTTCTTATGGATACTGGAAGAAAAAAACAATTAATTCCATAATTTGAACATTTCATTACAAACATTCCCTTAACAATGTGTGTTATCCGTTCATGTTGCTGTATTTTCCTGCAATGACCTAATTTGAGGGAAGATGGAAATGCTGATAGATCTGTGAATGTCAATGTGCCCTTTGAGCTTGACAAAAAACAAATCCACTGAGCAACAACGCACTGTGTTCATTCACCCCAGCGTCTTTGTATTCAGGAAAGTTTTTTTTATTCAAGATATTGATCGTTCTTTCTCCCCACCTAAAGGGAAAGGCAGGGTGGCATGTTTTCAACAACACATTGACCACAGGTGAGCGATTATTATCCTTGCGAACTCAGTACTGTATAGTTAAAGTAAAGCCCAGGCAATGAGGCCGTAATCAACGGTCGTTAACTGGCTTGTTATGCAAAAGCTGTTTTCTTAAAATATCCAAGTTCTTGTCGACGCCTCCTTTCCAACCACATTCCGTTATGATATGAGCATCCCTATAGCAGCATCAGCCATTCCTACGCAATAATGTCACCAGCAGCTTCAGTGGAAAAAAATCTACCCTACTCCATCCCAAAGTAGTGACAATATAAAAGTTTAGGTAAGGGAGGACACGTTTGTTTTGTCTTTTTAACCTAACCAGCATTAAACACTGTAAAGTAAAATGGTAGTGGTATAGGAGCAGCCCTGTGCTTATTTCCAAACACCGCTGTTACTGGCAGACGAATCCTTGCGCGGCTAAGAGTTGAGGGCGTGTGTTGGCTACACGTCACTAATTAGTGAAAGGATCTCCAATAGGCCTGATGGCTAAATTGCCCCCGGTGCCCTGTGATGGACTGGCGTCCAATCCAGGGCATAGCCCTGCCTTGCGCCCTGTGTCTGCCGGGATAGGCTTCGGCTTACCGCAAGCCTGTACAGGATTAAGTGGTTTCTGACAATGAATGAATCTCCAATAGGGAGAGCTCCTAGAGCGCCTCTTGTGAGAGTATTTTGTCCGATACTCTCGGAAGGAATAAAAGTACCAACACTTTACTGCACCACACGTGACCTGCCGATACACTGGTATACCCTTTGATAGTGCTGGGTAGACAGAAGTGAGGCAAAATGAGAATCTTTCGCATCAGAGACCGCATTGAACCTGGTGACCCCTGGATTGCAAGTCCAGTGTGCTAATCATGACACCACCCCAGTATTCCTGTGTGTATCATGACAATGGTTTGTTACAGATATACAGAGATTGGCCTTCTGCTGTTGCCTTTCCAAAGCATAACAGGGCTAATTAACTTTACATGTCGTTGGGCACTTTGTATCCTTTATCAAAATCTGTTTGCTTTACAAGCTAATAAAGCTGGCCAATAAAAGCCTAAATAAATGCTGTTTACATATTTGGAAATATAAACAGGTCAGAGATTAAAGTAGAAAATACGAGATTTTACCCTTTCCGGCAATAAGAACACAGTGTTAAGATGTTTAAACACTAAGTGGACACTTGTGTCTGCCGGGAGAGGCTCCGGCTCACCCGGCACTCCGGCCGTGGTCTCGGTGATGGGACATAATAATAATAATAATATCATTTTATATAGCGCCTCTCACCCGAGGGTCACAAAGCGCTGCACAAGGGCCGCGAAGAGGACGGCATGTCAACAACGAAAGAAAAAAAAAACAACCAATAAAACCAGAGCAACAAAAAATAAATGATTACGGCTGCTTCGAATATACTGAAAGGTCGTGAAACTTGCGATCTTAAGTCCCACCGCAGGCATTCGAGGGGGTGGGGAGCACGATGAAACCTGCTGTCTGTTGGTATTCACTCACCATGTCTGTGGAGTGCGTATACATGTTCTTCTCGTTGAGGTGGCACTGGCCATCGTTGGGGAAGGCCACGCCTGCGAGTCGCCCGTCCAGCGCGATGTGGGAGTCGGCGTCCGTCACGAACACCAGCAGATGCATGGCCTCGCTCCTCCAGCCAATCTTGTCCTGAACGGAGAGACGTCAGATGAGACCGAGGGTATAGCGTGCGTGGTTTGTTCGTGGTCGCACGGCTTGACCGAGGCGTTTTCTGGTCGCACCGCGCGTTGTTCCGCACGATGTCCGACGTTTTGTCCCACGCGCGCTCAGCTCCTGAAGATATGGCTGCGCGTGAGCGTGGGTGGCGCAGCAGTCAATCAGTGATGGAAACGCATGCCGCCTGGGTAGCTTTTCAGTCAATAGCATCCCTATTTAGTGTTTGCATCTCAACTTCTAAGGTATTGGAACGAATTGCCATAAAACAATGTACAGTATTATTGGTCTCACTTTACGATGGTTTCATATTACGATACGTGTTCTGGAATGGATTAATATCGTAAAGCAAAGGATCACTATACATTTATCCAGATTTGGGTTTTCCGCTCGGTCAGCAGCCTCTTGGTAACCCACCCTTCATCGTACACACGTGTCCAACCCATCACAACCTCCTTTTCCTAATTACATCTGCAACACCTTGTTGCTACGTTCTAGTACGAAATATGATTAACTTCCAAGTTGCTTGTCCTATCCTTCCATGAAATTCCTATCATTCTCCACACGCACCTGTGTTGAAAGTTTATTTATTTTCCAGCTTGTTTGTTAAAGCCCCATATGGAGGCACCAGTGAATACACAAACACATGCTTTGCTGACTGCACGCTTTAACACGTGTGCCCGCATATCCAGCCCAGGAGCATACCTGCTCGCACATGCCAGAGCGCTAGCACATGGAACCTTGAATCACGTTTCAATGAGTGTATTTCCTTGAATCATGTTTCAATGCAAGCGGCAGGGTGGCGCAGTAAGTAGCGCTGCCGTCGCACAACAAGAAGGCCCTGGGTTCGAATCCCGGCTACGGTGCCTTTCTGTGTGGAGTTTGCATGTTCTCCCCGTGTCCGCGTGGGTTTTTGCCAGGCACTCCGGTTTCCCCCCACAGTCCAAAGACATGCTGCATAGGTTAATTGGTCTGCAGACTAAATTGCCCCTGGTGCCCTGTGATGGACTGGCGTTCCATCCTGGGTATAGCCCTGCTTTGCGCCCTGTGTCTGCCGGGACAGGCTCCGGCTTACCACAACCCTGTACAGGACTAAGCGGTTTCTGACAATGAATGAATGAATGTTTCAATGCTCACAACACGGCATAAATTTCCCCCAGGTTTCCTTTGCAAAACGGGGCTAATGATGTCTCACTGAGCTGTGACCTGCTTCACATTTACCGTGAGGTGATGGTTGTAAAGGGCATGCGTGCACACAGAAACGCATGCATGCACGCGCACATGCACATACAGTACAAATATGAACGTTCACACAGCACGCCTACACTCACACTTGTACATCCCTCGTGAGAGTAGGGTATTGCATTATATGATTATACCATGGGGGTCAAGGTAGAAGCGTTCACGTCGCGATCCCTGTCAGGTAATACTTGGTATTGCCTGCGAATTCTACCAAACACTTCGAGGCCGAGCTGAAAGACAACGATGTCCAGAGGCTGACCATCGTGCTTCGAAGAATCGCAAAGAAGAAGATTATACCATGAAGTCCAGTTACAACGTACGATGCTGATCACGGGCCGTGTTTGACATGCGTTTGCAAAAATGTGTCCAACGACTGCTGAGTAGGTTTTCTCTGTTGTGCTGCATGGCTCTCCGATGTGCATTTGGGATGTACCGTGTGTTGTTCAGTACGACGTCCGACGTTTCAATGCGTGTGCTGGGAGCTTCTTCAGGACGCAGTGTCTGGTAAATGCTGTCGCCGGCTAGCTGCATAGCTGCCTTCCCACCACCTTGCGCCTCAGTCTCCAGGTCTCGTCCATGACCAGGTATAGAATTTGGGCGTTACAAATTGTATTAATTTTATCAACGGAATTCAGTGCTGGGAGTTTCTGAAGGAGCTTCCTGCACAACACGCAGTACTTACAACCCACACACACATTGGAGAGCTATCAACAAAGTTGTTGTGTTCTGTGACCTACAGTGTACGTAAACTGGTGATGGTGAAGTGTAAACCTAAACACAATGCCATGGTTCACATAGCCACATTGATAAATGCATTTGTTACAATGCCCGAACAGAAACATATTATGGGAACCAATTGAAATGCTGCACAATTATACCCATGTGGCTGAACCCGCAGCTAAGTGAGGCATAGGCATTTTTGTGCAATGTTATACTTGCTTCTCCTTGACTCATCCGTCAATGCTTAAGCAGATTACAATGGGATTTATTAAGTAGCTCCGTATTACAACGAAGCTCCGTGTGTTCACATTTTGCAGGAACGTGTAGTGACATTCAGAGGCCACAACAAGCCGATTCCTCAAAACAGTTCGTCCACACAACATTCTGGATGACAAATGCCATCAGTTTTTACTTTGTGCCAAAAGCTCGCCTACTCTGCCTTTTTTAGGGGGCAGTCACTTCAGTGTACCAATATGACCCTTATTTTTACACAAGGCTGCCTGTTGATAAAGGGCAAGCGACACAAGGGATGCAACAAAAAAGAGGCTTAAATTTAATCTCAAGGCTAAAAGCATCATAGTTTCGCGATGATAAATCTCTTTTTGCATGCTCAGTTTTATCCACACTGAGTGTATGCAGGTGAAGGCAATGCTCTTTAACTTCTCTATCTCCTGGGAAAGTCAACACCTGCCTGATTGCATCTGCTCAAGTTGGTTCAACCAGTCTTGAAAAATAACTTTTTCCCCTGCCCTGTGACTAACGCGCATGCATCATCAACTGAGAACAATCAACTGTACTTGTGAAGTGTTCTTATTTGGGGAACCTTTACTGCAAGAGGACATCTGTACTAGTCCGTATCAAGCACCTATTTAATCACTGACACTTGATAAGTATAATATTAAACAACATGAATCAAAATTAATATAAAATGAAACTAAAATGAGTGTAGCATTACGAATTGAAGCTCAAAAATAACTTTAGAGGAAATACTTTCAGACTGTTAACGATCTCTGTTGAAACAACACGTGAGTGAAGCGGGGACACACTGGTTTTTAGCACGGCGCGCTATGAAACCAGTGAGCTGAGATCAATTCACCGCAACCGCTAACATCAGTGGTGATTCATATCTGAACCACATCGACCAGCATGGTGAAGTATGGCTAAGCAAACCCCCAAGACTGATTTGGCATGGGGAGGCTTTCATCTGGCAGTGCAGTGGATTTACTTAACAAAGGACTGTATTTATTTTAATACCACATGGTTAAATGCAGCGTGGAGTAGGATCATGTTCTGTTTCTACTCGTGACATTGGAACCAGGTGTTCCTGCAAGATGTGCAGGGAGGCGAACTCGCCCTCCACTCAAGTGATCACGTTGCAGCGCACTATGTGGCCTTTTTCACTTCACAGTCAACGCTAAGCGGTCATCATCAGCAATAGCTATGCCGTATCTAACCATCAAGTGAACATAATCCTGACCAGCATGGTGGTATTGTGGGTAGAGTATGTGACTTGCAATTGGAAGTGCACATACAGGTTTTGAGGGTCTATAGAATGAGATACTAAAAATCACTCTCGGCTGCACCTCACCATAGAAACGTGATATTTTACTGTGTAGGTTTTCGCGGTTGTGCTGTATGGCTTTGCGATGTGTTTTCGGGTTTTGAGCGCGATGTTCGTCACAATCTGCAATGTTTCAGGAACTAAACTCATTTCCCGAAAACACCTCCAAGCACATGGAGCGTAACATCGGATATGATGATGACGATGATGATTCAGATATTTTTTATAGCATCATACCCTTAAAGCTACACTGCAAGGGCGCTTTACAAAAACCAACACACATAGATCGAAAATAAAAGTGTTTACAAACCGAAAACACGTCAGGAGAGCGATGCAAATGTTTCACCAATAACTCAGGGTCATATATGGAGATAAGCATCAACCGGGGGGCCATAGAAACTGGGAGCCACTGTGTTTTGTTGACTGCTTACAGCCGACCAAGGCTTACCTTGCACACAGCCACCTGCATGATGGCATCAAAGCCTCCCTCCGGAGAGTCGATGTTTCCCGAGACGTTCTGCTCCGTCACCTTGGCGTTGAACTTCGTGGCCTCGCCGGTGAGAGGAAGCACGTGATTGAAGCCGAACACCGGCAAGCAATCTATGTAGCCGCTGTGGGCAGATCACACCGCGCCGTCACTCACCCACCGCCAGATGTGCGGAGGGCGTTCAGGAGCCTGCGAGACACCACCGTTGTGTCGCAGCGGCACCTACTCACCAACGAAACCGCTCCTCCGCTATCTACAGTCAAGCGACGTGCCCCCAAAACGCGCACGTTTTAGTTCTACGCCAGCGATACGTGCACGTTGCTTTAAAGTAGTTTAAACCCTTGTGATGCCGCTGGCTTTATGGGGTCGAGCGTGGTGTTGGAGAAAGGGCAACTCGTGCGCACGGTAGACCGTGAAGTTCCATTGGAATTGCTGTGTGCGCATCCTGAAGGACAGTGCATGCAGATACATGCAGATAGTGCCCTTCTCTTGTTTTGTGCAATTACTCGCACAAAAAACCAAGCTACCTCTTATTTATTAACCCTTAAATCAGTTTGCCTTAAACCGCGCAAGTATTATATGTGTATATATGCTGCCTGTATGTAAGCATTACTTTTAAGTAGTGGAGGGATTTATAATGCTATATATTATTTGGTCACTATATTGAAGAAAACAATGTGAAAATGGGCTTCATAGGCATAACCATTGCCCGAGAACACCTCACTGAGTTTGGCTTGTGGGAGAAAACTGTGGTATCCTGCGATACTCTACATAGAGGAGAGGGTGACAAAAAACATTACCACTCTTGGCCAGCTTTCAGCCCAACACCTAAAACATCAGCTCCGGTGGTCATCCATCGCAACACCATTTGACAAGAGAACAATCCTTGTATGAGATGGCATGTGGGCGGTGGGGGGGGGTCGGTGGCTTACTATCCATCCATTATCATAAACCGGTTAATCCTGTACAGGGTCGCGGTGAGCCGGAACCTATCCCGGCAGACACAGAGCACAAGGCAGGGCTATACCCAGGATGGGACGCCAGTCAATCACAGGGCACCGGGAGCAATTTAGTCAGCGCGCCAATTAATCTGCAGCAGCATGTATTTGGACTGTGGGAGGAAACCAGAGTGCCTGGCGAAAACCCACGCGGACACAGGGCGAACATGCAAACTCCGCACAGAAAGGCACCCGGTTCGGTGGCTTACACGCAAGGGTTTTCCTTGTACTTGGGCAGCGTCTTGATGTAGGGAGACAGAGGCTTGTCCACAAAGGTGCCAAAGCCGATTTGGAAGTTGCGCGAGAGCTGCCCCATCTTGGTGGCGAGCGAGGTGCCCAGGCTCTTGATGTTCAGAAGGTCGTCGAACATGGAGGCGGACAGGTCCATGAGGTAGTAGAGGTCGACGGGATAGCCCTCCAGCTGCTCCACCTCCACCTGGAAGGTCTCCCGGCTGCCTGCACGCGCAGGGCCGGCACAGCGGGCCACTCGAGCGGGCGTTCCTCTCGACTCCCATCTCCGCGGGCAATGATTGGCCAGAGTCGTGCGGCTCAGCCGTAATAATAATAATAATATTTTTACATTTATAACGCGTGGCACATATTCATTCAATGTCGAAGGTATTCATCGACGAGAGAACGACTCGGAGGCGCAGCGAGGAAAGCGCAGCGAGGCGGAGGAGGAGGCAGCTAGGCGGTTTGCCGGCGCCATATTGCCACACACTGCTTCCTATATATTATGATGTTATCGGCCGAATAATTAATGAGTGGTTTTTTTTTACTTGTGGGAGGAAACCGGAGAACCCGGAGGAAACCCACGCAGAACAGGGGGAGAACACACACAAACTCCACACAGAAAGGCGCCCGAGCCGAGATTCGAAACCCGGGGCTTCTTGCTGTGAGGCGCAGATGTTACCACTACGCCACTCTGCAGCTCGTAAGGGGCAGAGTTCACGAGGAGCGCACTCAGCAAGCCGTAGTGATACGGCAAAGTAGCAGCTGTATTTATGAGTGGTCCGTGACAAATGTTTTCAATGTTATGGTTGCGTCCCAACAGAGATGCCTGGCGTTATCAGGATGGTTCCAGGTTCGTTAATGTATTAATTTTCTAGGTGCCGTTAAATAGGTATAGCTGGACACGTGACCATCTTAATGACATCAGGCACACTTATGTTGAAAGGAGAGAGGGGAGTGCTCGACACGGCTATCCCAAAAGAACAGCTTTGAAAAGCGACTATCATGCATCAAGCCGTGTAAATCTACGTCAGTACAGTGCAATTAACCTCATTTTTTAAATATTACCAACAAATCTCAATAAGCGTTATCCAACGCAACACGTATACAAATAAGCAAGTAACTAGCCTGTAATCGCCATGTCTTCAACCATATCATAGGCTTGTTTATTTGATTTTATTCTTAGATAACATAAACAGCACTTGCAACGTGAACTAATACAACGTGAACAAATACATACTGAGTCGATACAAGTAATGAAACAAGCTGGCAATTAAACACAGACCAAGAGACGCTCACGACACAAATACTCACCCGGTCGGAGCTGCAGGGATATCTTCTGCGGAGACATCTGAATAATGGAAGACGAGCTGCCATCGACCTTTCCACTGATGGAATGGTTTTGGAGGACAAGCAGCTTGTTTTTTGGGAACTCAATATACTTTATGCTGCAGCCCTTGTCCAGGAGGTTTGAGACCAAGTCACAGCGCTGGTCGTGATCCGCTCCCTCAGAAAAGTTCTGCGAAGATAAAATAAGGCACTTTAATTACTGAATGCCCGTGTACCCCATTACAGTGAAGCACCTCTTATCCGTGACCTGAGTATCCATGAGCTGTCAGTATTGCGGACAGATTCCTCTTGAGGACTGCTCTTGAGGCCAGGCATGGTGGTGCAGTGAGTAGGGCTGCTGCCTCACAGCAAGAAATCCCGGGTTCGAATCCTGGCTCGGAGGCCCTATCTGTATGGAGTTACATGTTCTCCACGTGTCCGCGTGGGTTTTCGCCGGGCACTCCGGTTTCCTCCCCCAGTCCGGTTTGTGACAATGGATGGATTGCTCTTAAGAGCTGTTCTGTCAGGTTCATGACGGCAAGGGTATTTCCCCTCACAACGTTTCGCCTCCTTCGTTGGAGATACCTTCAGACTTACGTTAGAAATGCAGTGTGTGTTCTTGCAATCTTGATTCTTATTGTCAAATTCATCCTATTATCCGCATTTAAGTGTGTGTTAGTGCGCGGGTAAAAAAGTAAAATGTAAAGGTGCAGGCTTGAAATTACTTGCACACACCACTGCTGGTGGAAGGGAAGGGCCGCCATTAAAATGAGCTCTAGAGAATCCCTCTACAGAGTATTTGGCTGACTCATCCACGCCGATTAGACACATTTGAAGAGGTGGGAGTAACCGTGCGTTTCCCAACCACACACACAATTTAGCGATTGGCTAACTGTGGTGCAGCCATTATATTTCTGTGTGGACAGAGGCGTGGTGGTTTAAACTGCCGTGCCGGGAGTTCAAATTGAACCGGCGATCTCTTTGGGATTTGTCCAGTGTGGTAGCCGACCATTACACCATGGCAGAATCTAGCTGTGTGGGGCAAATGAGTTATTTTGGTGGACACGCACAGATAACAGGACCCACTAATATATTGCCCCACATCTCATTGTAGATAAGAGGCGGTCCCCCTGTTCATACTGTATTTAGATAAGTCTAAATGTCACATCACCACGCCGTAATGTAGCACAAGTGCCAAATAGACTGGTGTTAAGATGGACACCGTATTGATTGGCTTCATTTTTGTCTTATGACCGAGTCTAACTCACAGCAGACATGCATTAGATTAATATTTAATCGATCGCTTGGATAATGAATAGAGCGTTACGTAATGGGCACAGGTTCAAACTCCGCAACGCCGTGAATTGCGGTAATCTGTTGGACTTGAACGAAAAGCCTTGGACACACCACAAAGCAAGCCGGAGCGGTGTATGGTTCTCCCGCCAATCAATGTTTCCACGGCGATGCAAAGCTAAAGTACTCCTTACCTCTTGGCTGCACCAGCCACAGAGGGGACCGAGAAGGAGGCACTCGCTGCATGTACTTGCGCCTCCTGTTGAGCACAAATTCGTTCCTGGAGACATAAGACGCACAGAATACAAATGCACACGTTGAGACAGTAAGTGAGCTAAGGCCGCTGAGCTCTTGTCCAAGAAGACCGTGTGAGTGTTGACGCGAGAGTATAACTATAACCGAGCTTCCGCTTGTAAGAGGAATACAGGCGGCATTGTTTTGAACCGGCACCCATGCAATTTGGTCCCTTTTACTTGACATTCTGGTTTTCCATTCGCATATTTTACGTTGGCTTTTAAGAACAGGATTCTTAACAATAAATGGAAAGTTACGCATTAACTTTGTAATGCGTGTTTTAATCTGGTCTAATCTAAAATGGTCACGTGTAGAGATGTACTTTATTCACCGGGTGGTCTTCAAAATGTTATGAAGTTAAAACTTCAATGGGATTTTAGAGATCCAGAAGCGCCACAATGTAAATAATTAACTTTTAAAGAAAGGACAAATTGACTGGCGTCCCATCCTGGGTATGGCTCTGCCTTGCGCCCTGTGTCTGCCAGTATAGGCTCCGGCTAGCCGCGACCCTGTATAGGATTACGGGGAGCGAGGACAAATTGTTTACAAAGTATTTTGTTAATACAGTCACATTGTGGGTGCATTCGGGTTTTTGTTCTTAAATGTTTAGCTGAAACGGTTAAACATTAACCGTAGCACCACACAACATCCTAAGCAGGGTAGTTTATGAACACCATTACTGGGTGTGTTCTTAAATCCACACTTCCACGGACCATCCCAAAGGTCCAAAGGTCAACGTGAGGCCTGCACACTAATCAAAGGCAATACCATGGCACATTTGAGAACATCTTGGTCATGAGATAGATATAAATCAACCAAAAGAACTATATTTAGAAAGCATGTCGGCTCTTCATTAACATGCTTTAATCGTAGTGTTTAATGAAAAACAATTACCTTCAAAAATGTATTTTATTATCTATATCATATTGAATGTCAGTTTAGTGTGAGTGTGTTAAGTCACGAGATTTGAGTGATTATTGCCATAATGAATCATATAAGAGCTTCTAACTGGAAGAAGCAAGTGACCTATGGTATGTACAGTACAACGTTTGATCTTTGACACAGTTCAATAAATGATGACCAAACATATTTCACCATGGTAATCTTACGGGGAGTTATACATTTCTAAACTTTTTCCCGTTGCTCTCATGTTTGTTTGATCAGAGTTGGGAACGGTTTTAAAAAAATGAAGAATATTCCAAGTGACGTGATCTGGGGTTTTTTTTCCTGTTTGTCTGTGCGTGTAAGTGTGTGAATAAAAGAATGACGTGGGCCTGGGAGCACAGTGAAAGGTGTGGGAAACTGTGTCAGACCGTGACTTTAAGGCACTTGCGGGTTCGCCTCCTTATCTAGAGAAGGCGAAGAATGGTTGGTAGTCGTTTCCGTCACCACTAACGATGATGAATACACTTGCAGAGGCTACTAGATTTCTCTGCCGCATCATGAACTTGCAGTAAAAATATCACAAACATGCTCTTCCCACACTGGCTAAATCCACAAAGCATCAACGGTGCATACCGAGGAAGTGTCTAGTCCACCCTCGCTCTGTACAACATACCAGGCCTGAAAATGTGGAGGTTTAGAATAACCTATTTTTTGGGAGAGCCGTTCAGTGCTTAAGTGGTTGCCAGGAAGATGGAAACTTCCTCACCGGCCAACAATCGTGAAATCCTTTTGAATACAGTACCACCTAGACCGTCACTTAAAGCCTCACCCTTATTTCTGAGATTAGGTCTGCACATCTGAGGAGTATTATGTATGGACTGGAGACAGAGGGAGTCCCTCAGTCAAAACAGAATCCATGCCATAAAGGGGGGGATGTGTGACCTTGCGGTAGTTGTGACGCTTCTGAGTGGATTGGCCAAGGTGGCGACTGTTGAGGAGTAACAACGAGCGATGTCGTAACATCGAGCTATACTGTGAAGTAAACGAGTACATTTCCCATTACCAATTGAATAGGTTAACAGTACAGTCGTCCCTCGGTACAGTATACGCGGGAAATTGGTTCCAGGATCCTCGGCGGATACAAAAATCTGCGGATACTTAAGTCCCTTATATAAAATGGCGTAGTATTTGCACATCCTCTAAACTTAAAATCATCTCTAGATTTCTTATAATACCTAATACATTGTTAATGCGATCTAAATAGTTGTTATACTGTATTGTTTAGGGAATGATGACAAGAAAACAAGTCTGTACGTGTTCAGTAGAGGAGACGCGATCATCGTAGGCCTAACTACATAGTAAACGTCAGCAACAGCGAGACTGAGCATCGGTGGTATGGCGGAACGCCACAGCAGGGTATGCCCTCCACATCACTTGATTCGTGTGGATTCAGCGTAGTACTCGGCACGCGGTAAATTTTGGTTTTGCTTTTTGGAACTTTCTGATTTTTTTTTCCTCAAATATGTTTTTGATCCGCCGTAGGTGGAATCCGTGGATGCGGAATCAGTGGATACGGAGGGCCAACTGTATCTATCTGTATATGAAGTTGCTGTACCTGTTATGTGTTGTGACAGCAGTATAAGTAGCCTATTTGTTAGTGTCCAATAACACTGCGAGGCTATTTCGGCATGCATGAGTGATGTTGTCACATTTTTACCATCATAAACAAGTCGGTGCACATACCTGCATGGATGGGCGTTTTGCAATGTATGCCGCAGACAGACCCGAAGGCATAACGTCGCCTTTTACAGGCTTCGGTGAGATCACAATGCGGCCCACAGACACTGTCGTGGTGACTTCTCACTGCTGGCCATCATCACAAAAAAACCCCTCAATAGTTGGCTGATGACGTCTTAATATATAGGAGGCGCAGTATCGGGCAAATGTTGGCGGCAGCTTACAATGCGGCTGCCTTTCTCTTCACCCGCCTCTGTGCCGTTTCTCGTGCCTCTGAGTTGTTCTCCTCTCGCTTAAAGAGTGAACAAAACTGCGAATGTTGTACGTGGTAGATTATTTTTATTTATTATTAGATTGGATTGAGACCTTGGGTTGTTATTTCACTGCAGAATCCGAGCAGTGCCACTGAGGTCACACGCACTGAATGTGTCGAGTCGCACGTTTCACGAAAATTACTGCCCCAGCCCCTGGCTCTGCTTGGCTCCCGAGCCTTGTATTTGTGAGGCCCTAGTTTCACAGTTTGGTTCTGGCTCCGCTCAGCAAATAGCCAGTGGAAAACCACCATACCGTGAGGGCCCCGTGCTGGCACAGCTCAGATAAACCAGTGATAATTTTGCATGAGAGAACCCTATCATAAGCCAGCAGTCCAAACAGGCTATTGCTAATGGGATTATGGAAGCAGCCTGCGGATTAAATTGCGCCCGGTGCCCTGTGATGGACTGGCGTCACATGCTGGGTATGGCCCTGCCTTGCGCCCTGTGTCTGCCGGGATAGGCTCCGGCTCACTGCGACCCTGTAACAGGATTAAGCGGTTTCTGACAATGGATGGATGGATTATGGAAACACGTGCAGGTCGAAGTGGAGGCAGCAGCCCCCTCACTCCCCTCCCCATTCCCAATAGAGAATTTAAATGTGCTGTTTACCGCTTCAAGAGAAAGCTAGAAAGGAGTTGAGCCTCCCCATTAGCTTTCACTCTTGAAAACGACCACCTTCACCACTACTGCCTCCCAAGTGGAATTCTCTGGGCACAACACTGGGTCGTTGGCATTTACAAGTGACAGGTCTCACGAGAGGGGAAGGGTAAGTGGCACAACTGTACTGGGGTTTTCAGCTTAGGGAGGTCCCCAAAAATTACAAACAATGTGCAGGGAAGGATTTTGGGCTGACAGTTAACATGAAGTATTGGGTCCCCAAACATTATCGCAAAGTGCCTGGCCACATATATAGTGCAGGCTTGATTCTAGGACAGGGTCAGCTTAATCTAGGTTATTACATTTGTATATTTAACGATACATAGCAATGAAAAAAGATCCTTTTAAAATATACGAGAAAAAGTTGGCCTGATTGCTGCCACTAATATCGAAACTAAAACACTCTTCTGTACATTCCTGTTTAGGTATGGTTTGTACTCGTGGTTATTATGGTTACAAAGTCATTGAAGCTGTAAAGAACATGAGAAGACATCTGCATTTAAAGGGAACTGCAAAGTACATGTTTTATTATCAAGAGGAACACCGTTACTAGGCAGCCTATGTAAACTTAGTCACCTTATATTTTGGAAACAATGCACTGTAATTTTTAAGAAATTGCATTTTATCAGAGCCTCTCTTCTACGATGCTGTAGTTTACGCACTCTTTCAGTTATTCGATGGTGATGACTGTTTTATCAGCAGCATTAAATTGAGCTATGCTTCTAAACACGACAGGTCTGCTCCTTCACGAACACTGGCCTTTTGTGAAAACGAATTGCGACCTCAGAAAACACTAGAACCTTAAGTTCACGGTCATATTTGCGCCCCTCTATCCCGCACTAGCTCTGCAATCTGGTAATAAGCATGGCAGCCACGCTGAGTGAAAAAACAGGTTCGAAAGGGATTATCTCAAGATGGAAACTATGCTCGAGTGCAGCAGTTCATGACTCGTATACCAGGTCACGCAGAGCCTGCTGCGGGTGAAATCACCTGCGCGAAGTGATGCGATTAAATGCATTCTTCAGGACAAACACGGAAGCATTGTCAAGCAATCGTGGCTATGTTGTTTGAGTAAAAAGTGAAAAGACATGAGCAAAACAATCAGTGTTGATACGGATATTCATTACAGGTTGATTGTTTGCACAATAGGGCGGCACGGTGGCGTAGTGGGTAGCGCTTCCGCCTCACAGCAAGAAGGTCCCGGGTTCGAATCTCGG
>JAZEWU010000001.1:4379944-4419678 GCA_036362915.1 Geotria australis
TTCTGAAAATGGATGGATGGATGGAATTCGCGTGTTTGTTATGTCGCAGGAATCCCGTAACGAGCTTGCAAGCTCTCTGAGCATGTTTATGTTGTTATAATAAACATCTATCTATCTACAGATAGTGGTCGAGTCTAACGACATAGCAGCAGCCAAAGAAAGGAACACACAATTAGGGCATATCCTAATTGTGTGTTCTCTATCACGGTGGAGATAGAGCCATGAACTCAGATTACGTGCAGGAGCGAGATGGATTTTTGCATCACGGGACCGCGAGTGATGACCACGGCTTGAACATTCCTACATCCAACAGTGGATGGATCGTGGCTGATAGCGATGAGTTTAGATATTGCATCTATCTGTGCTGCATGACGATGACATTGTCACCGAAAGAATGTGTGAAATGTGCCGATGCGTTACGCGTAATGGTTGGCGGATGCGTGCCCAGCCGACCAGCTTCTTTCTCCTGGGATGATCTATTTGTGGAATAGTCATGCCGTTGGTAAAATAATACAGTGTGAGCGTAAATGCACACACGCTACATTCTCCGGAATATAAGACGCGACGAAAAGTAAGACGCACCCTGAAATAAAGGGAAACTAAATTGCCCCCGGTGCCCTGGGTATAGCCCTGCCTCGTACCCTGTGTCGGCCGGGATAGTCTCCGGCCCATCGCAACCCTGTACAGGATTAAGCTCTTTCTGACAATGAATGAATGAATTCTATTTGGTCACGCATTTCAATACAGCGACCTGATTGTATTACTGAACCGTAACCATAACCTTTGCTTTAAATGTCAAAGGGATGGGATGGGGGTAAGAGAATACATTATATTTATTTGTTCTTTAGGACGGGTGTAAATGAGTTTGCGTTTTTGTTTGTAGAGTTTTGCTCTCATCCCAATCATAGAGGTTAAATTCGCGTGTTGTTCCTCGGCATTAACGTACGCATGCACTGTTATAGTCATAAGAGTTGAATGATGTGAATAACCGCAAAAAACAGGGATTGGCGCTCTGCGCTACGAACCCGAATCCCGATGACGCACAACATTAGTGACAATGTTCTGAACCCGTCCTGCCCGAGGTCGACTCAGCCTTAAACGAGTACCTGGTGTGGTATGTATATATCAGCATTGGAGATACAAAGACGGCCAAGTGTGGTTCTGGCCACACAAGCCTCGTGTCCTGGGTTGACCTTAATTGGTGTTGGCTAACAGAACTTGTCCCGACAGTCTGTTAAGGCTAACCCGGGGACTTTTGTCTTGTTTACCTGTGTGCGGGAGGGAATTCACCTATACCGCACCTTGGTGCACTTTTCACCACATTTTGTCATCAGCTGGATCGTGACAGTGACGCTGTAACGAGCGCGTACGCTCGGTATTTGTGAAGGGGTAGGTTGGTGGTGCGTGAGTCAACATCTCAAGTCCATCAGCATTCTCACCACTATCGTTAAACGGACGTGCGTGAGAACCCACAGAATACACGAGCAGTGACTATATCACGTCGCAGAACTAGAACGGGACGATCAAAAGCTGCTTTGGTCAGATGGGGCTACAAGACCGGCCCGACCACCTGTGAATGTGGAGAAGCAGATCATACTATGGAGCACTGGCTTGTCTGCGCTCTGCTACCCAACCTCTGCAGCTCAAAAGCCCTTGTAGAGTTCATTAAAATGCAAAGAACTGTGTAAATAAATGGGAAACTGTCATATAACCATCACGCTTCGAAGAATCAAGGTAGAGGCGTTCACGTCGCGATCCCTGTCAGGTAATACTTGGTATTACCTGCGAATTCTACCAAACACTTCGAAGCCGAGCTGAAAGACAACGTAACAGTGATTCACCACTATAGAGACTGAACTTGGGTGGCGCTGAAGGGACACTTGGTAGTTCAGGACCCAGCCCAGCATCTGCCTAACCCCAGCCATGGTGTGGCCTTTGAAACAGCTGCGGATTTGTCAGAAGTAAAGAAGTGATGGTGAGGAGATTCGGTGGCATCAACAACATTGGTTATGACGACCTTTTAACCTTGACCTTGGTTTACCACCACCAATGCAGATGAGTAACCCTAGAGGCTTATTTTAATAACAGACTTTGACTTTGATGCACACAAATCATGTATAATGGACCAAGTGTTTACGTATATGTGTACGTATGGCCGCACTGAGGATACTGGGTTAGAATCATTCCTAAGCACACATTTTATCTGCACAACACCCAAGGTTTAAAGTCTTTTGTCGGCTTTACTTTCCACTTATTGATTGCTCTTCTGAAACGTTCACACTTTCAGCTTTAGATTCCAACTTTTGCAGTAGCATCAACCCTCTTAAGCGTTCTTTCAACTTTATCCAGGAAGAAAACCAGGTCACATCAGTCATGTCAGCAAAAAGAAACGTCAGAAGAACTTGTTACACGCCTGTAGGGTGGACAGTCTGCTAGGAAGAATATAATAAAATAACATTTCTCTTGGAGGTATGTAATTACCTACTCGTGGAAATGTCACGTGCCTATGGCGAGGGCCAGTCCGTCCACGCATCTACAATAAAATGATCTATATTTTCCTTAGCATATCCCTTTTTATGGGTTAGGTCACGTAAATGTCGTCGGTTTTCTCGCCAACATACCGGTGTGCTGAAGTAGTAAAGAATTGGCACATTTTGTCTACTTGACAAGCCTTACTGATTGGCTATGTTGTGTGGAGGCAGGTTTACGACATTTATTTTTTACGTGACCTAACCCATAAAAAACGGATATACTATAAATAAAATGATCGTTTACCAGTTAGAACTCATGTTATGTCACTCTCTGCACATGTACCATGCTACACATGCAGTATAGATATTTTATTGGCATCCAAACCTACACATAATTTGATACGGGTGTGTTTCTCTATGCTCAAGCAAAGTGAAACCTTTACTTGCACAAATGGTTATATAATATGGCCTAATTTAAAACATATGCCGACAACTGATAGTGAAACATTGCAGGCACTCGTTTGCTTTCGGGGAAAGCTTGTAGGTCTGCTCAAGCCATGTAAATTATTAGCCCAACCACACGGCTAGCTTATGCTCAGCCTGTATTAAGTGTAGGCTACATTGACTAATGTTTTACAAAATATTTGTAGTTGTTGACCGAGCCAATAAATGAATGTATATTTATGCGCAGCACTATAAACTGGGGGGGGAACCAATCTGACCACAAATTAGAACAATATGTGACACAAACCTCTTTGCTCTACAAGAACGGTTTGGGAATTTGATTATAGTACAGTGTTCACAAATTTGGTCAAACCAAACACCGTTTCGAATTGGCCACATGTCCCCATATGCAGGACCCTCCTGAAGAAAGTGTCTCGGAACGTAGGCTTTCTAGGGCCTGACTAAGGAATTATAATTCCTGGGTAAATAATTGGCATTACAGTATTGTAATTCCTGGAGCTTGGACCCGATACTAATCGGTGGCGTAATCCCATCAGCAGTAATTATATTTGCTAGGCTTGTTGTTTGAGCGTTATTTGAAGGTGCACTAACGACACCATTTTCAAGAGAATTAAGTGCAGTGCTAATATCGCCGAATGTCTGCTAGATTATGAATAAGAAAGGTTGCGAATGACGTCAGGATCAGCGGCTCGTTGGTAATGCCCTAATGGCTAGTAAATGGTTATATCTGCAGATTCTCCACGCTGCTGGGCGTTGTTGTGCGCATAACAAGATCAACTCTGCCTGTTGAATAATGTAACACATCGAATGGCATTTTCACCTCAAGAATATAACCTGTTTATGTTAGGTGCAGGGGTGGAATTGGGCGAGAAAAGCATGGGAACGCCATTCCCAGGGGGAAGATCCCAGCAGGAACGCATTAAGGTTTCGTGGTCTTAAATTTGGATGGTTATTTTACATCGCACAGGTCACAGAAATGTAGAGAATGCGTTGTCATAAACTCGACATGTTGTGGGAGAGAACCCGTCGACCTCAGCTCTAAAGGGGATGCGAACCTGGGTGAGTTCCCACAGTGATTTTTTTTTTCCCAAACTCACCACTGGTTAGGTGTATTATTTTAATCAGCTGTAATTTGTTGAAGTCATTCCTATTCCAAGCAAATCGTTGAAATCCGTTTATACGCAAATATGATATCTGCTCTAGTCAATGGTAATAACACCAGCAACACCCCACGTTAACAAATATTCACATGTTCACTTTTTTTACAGTATAGATAGATGTTTATTATTACAACATAAAAAAATACCCAGTGAGCTTGCAAGCTCTTTACGGGATTCCTGCCACACAGCAAACATGCGAACATGTAGAAATGTTACACGTTAAGAGGTGGCGGTGGCTTGGGGAGGCCTTCATCCAGCAGTGGATTGGCAATTATGACGAAGAAATATTCCGTGCGTGTGTACTAGCCGATAAAGATGCGTCTATTTTATACAACGCTAAAGATCACGTGACATTATTCACAAGAGTAAAGTAATCGTTTGCCGGCCTCATGGTGCAAATTTGAAAAATGACCCGCAAACTATTGCGAACATTTGTCAGGACCCTACTGGTAAAAAGAGTCATGAGCTTCGAGCTTTCCTGGGAAAACAGGCGTGAAATTTTTTAAAAAGGTGACCGAAAGCCGTCTTGTGCCTCCTAGTGGAATGTCTTTAAATTACAACGCGAAAGGCACGCACATTCAACAATTGCAGTTTAAGCGTGCACCGACTGCAGCGCGACACAGTCCGATTAATTGTGATAGTTTGTCCATTAAATAACTATGAGTGTGTTTATACTTTGGTAAAAGCAATAACACCATGACACTCGCGTTACTGTGTGGTTAAGATGCCGAATTTAAACATTGCATAAACTCTGTTTATAACATAGATTAAACATTCCACGTTCATCCATTTGTTTACATAACCACGCATTAAACTGCTTTGAGGACACCGACTGCTCTTCCAACTCAGCTATATGCCAGAACTGCCGCTAAAATATAAAAATGTGTGCGAATTATAACATTAATCACCTGCGTTAGTGAAGCGCCGCAATTCCAAATATGTTCATCGAGTGCTTGACATATGAGAACAGAATTATCGATACAGATTATGCTTCACAGTGCACAACTACAGCCAAGAGAGCAGTTCGTGCTCCAGGCCAGATATCTCACTTGCTGGTACCACAACTTTCGTGGTTGCATTTTCTTTACGAGGCCAATACCAACTAATTTTGTGATAACCATTTAAAATGAGTGCGTTACCAAATAAGTAACAATTATTGTCCATTTGAATGAATCTTTAATATGTCAGTGAGGGTAAATATTTGTTATCTGCATAGGTTAATTGGACTGCGGACCAAATTGCCCCCGGTGCACTGTGATGGACTGGCGTCCCATCCTGGGTAAAACCCTGCCTTGCGCCCTGTGTCTGCCGGGATAGGTTCCGGCTCTCCGCGACCCTGTACAGGATTTAGGGGATTCTGACAATGGATGGATGGATGAATGCTTCGTTACCTTCGTTGGTACGAATGTCTGCTCTGGTCTATGGACTTAGTGGGTGCACAGGCCAACTCCCCGAAGGCTCATATAGGACAGCAGGGAGCAGCACCTCGAAGCCCCGTGGCACTCGTGAATTAATGAGGCGCAGTGACTCAGCCAAGTGACTGTGTTGTCGATGGCAAGCAGTTTTTCACTAGCCACTGAATATGTAGACCCTTTTATATATAATTGAACATATATGTTTAAAGAAGTAACATAATATACTCTTCAAATGTCACGTCGGTTTTGAGAATTGCTCTCAAGAGCTGTTTCTCCTAGATAGCCATGTCGAGTATTCATCCTCTCTCCTACAATACTACTACAGATATAAAAAGACAACTTTCAGCTAAACCGTTCATTAGTCTGATGATGCCTTCAACGTAATTACATCATTATATACGTTCCTAATTCTGAAAGTAATTCGCTATTCATTTATCGTCAGACTGCACTGCAGCGCTTTGTGAAAGGGTGAAAGGCACTATATAAATGCTATTATTATTATTATCTAATAATACAACTGAAAATGCATACATTTTCCTATTTTGACCTACTGGCATTTTCATGATTTGTAAACATCTGTCATTTGAATGGACATACCCACAATATATTGATAATACAACGTCAAGGTCATTCTTTGTGCAAAGGCATGATAAATGAAACACGATGTTTTTCTAGTGGATGTCAATATATTTCAGTTTTTTTTTTACATAATAAGCTCTGTTAAAATTGAATTTGAAAAAAAATGTACAGAAAGGTCTTTGGAAATGAAATATACAAATATTTAATGTGGCCGAACTGGCCCAATATATCACAAAGTAGGGTATGTTTGTGGCAATGATCAAAACCCCTGCTGTATGAAGACTCCCTCAAACCACCGCCACCTCTCACGTTCTAATTGTGTAATAATCCACTTAGCACCTGAACGCAATACCATCCCTACAAAATAATTTCATCCTCTCATCTGTGAGGCATTCAAAAGGCGAGTGAGAACAAGTTTAAATGATAATGAAACACTGAATTTAATTAGGAAAGTTGACATGCCTAGAGCTTTCAATACTTGCATATTGATTGAAAACATCGACACAGACAACGACAATGGAACAAAACCTGAAAATTGTACAAGCATGGAGAGCAGTATGCTGAACATTACTCTGTGAGAGAAAGGGGAAACGTGCATTGGAGAACAAATGGAAATTAGGGACGTTGTATTGACTGATGGTTGCTCTTCAGAGCTGTTCTTTCAGGATAGCCATGTCGAGTGATCCCCCAGTCTCCCTTGCGACGTTTCGCCGACCACGTTGGAAGCATCATCAGGAAGCATCATAGCGTGGGAGGCAAAACGTCGCGAGAGAATAAGATCGCTCGACACGGCTACCCCGAAAGAACAGCTCTGAAGAGGAACCATCATGAATCGAGACGTGAAAACCTACTTCAGTACGTTGTATTGACTGTTATAAGAAAGTTCGCATGGACAGGACATATTGCTAGAAGAGATGGTGGTGGATAAACAGACCTGGTGATGGATTGGTCGTCAAAAGAGGGAACAAGTCAAAAAGAACAATCATCAGGGAGACGGAGCCACCAAATTATCTGATGTGCAGGAGCAAGATGGATTATGGAATGAATCGCAAGGCCATAAGAGATGGTGATAGCGTGGGGAGTTATTCATATCCACCAGTGGATTGATCATGGCTCTTAATGATGGTGACGAATATAATGATTAAACTAGTTACATTCAAGCACTTGGGGGTCACGCAGCCTGTAGAGAAGCAGAAGCCAAGGGAAAAGATGCAATTTTACACTAATTAGCAAAGATTTGTTCTGGTGGAACAGAGTTAAATTGGCAACAATGTTCACTTGCGAATGAAGGTCGTTGGTGGTTATTTAAGGGCATGGGAGATATGCGAAGGCTGGGCACTGAGAGGGGCAGAGGGGACATGGATAAGAGGAGAAATTACATGCGTTTCATAGAACGCAGCTGGTGCTCACTTTGTTAAACACTTGGCCACTGATTGCTCTCGACATGGCAAGCAGAACCCAGGTGATGTACGTGCATTACCGTATATTTAATCTGCTGGGTGAAACACAACATTACAAAGTTCAATGAAAATGCAAGGGGCTGTGTAAGAAAATGGGAAACTGTAATTTAACATCGCGCTTCGAAGAATCGCAAAGAAGAAGAATAACATTGAACATTGCTGGGTGTGAACAAGTATATATTGACGGTCCTTCTCGAACACAAGACTGTGGACATCAAGACATCTTGACAAATACAGATTCGAAGCTGCGGTGCATGCTTGTAGCTCAGAGTGGCTCCTGATTGCTATGGAAATCACTGGAGCATATATGTGAGGTTTGAATACTGCATGATGGTATATGATGTGTGTCCGAGCGCACGTGTGCATATGAGATGTGGGTGCGCGGGGCCCTGTGAGTGCATGAGCACAGCAAATATTTGGGGGATGGGCGGTGATGGAAAGAGCCAACTGTTGAATTGGTGTGGGAGGCACATTAGCATGTGTTTGAGAACCAAAGGGCTTTATATCTCTGACGCATTGTGCACCACGCTGAACTGCATATTTACCGATAATTAAACATAATTCAGTTTTGTCATGGCCGCTTAATAAAACCAAATGCTATAAACCTCTCCATCTGCAAACAGCCGCACTCACCCTACCGAATACCATTATAGATATTGTGCTGGGCGAAAAAGTCAAAAAGCATAACTGAGTTATTTTTTAAATCCATCAGTATTAACATTAGCTCCCTTGTTGCCTATTTGAAATAAATGTCAGAATCGGCATTTAATAACGCTATGACTTTAACATATTAGTTCACGCATTAGCGTGTATGGATGGGAAATGCATAGCATGCACATGTGGTCCAGAGGCAGCCTCAATAGGCGCCACACACACGAGCGTTTCCACCTCCTCGATGTCAGCGCGTGGCATATATATAAAACATTGTCTTTCAGCGATAAAACAAAAATAAACATCGATATAAAACGATTTACTCTTGCTGGCATAACACAAGTGTTAATATCTCAAAACGCCAAAGAGGCAACACATTTTCAGAAAGCGTCCAGTTTGCAAGAAGCCACATACGACAGCATGTCTTTGCCGCAAACGTATGCGCCTTCTTGCAAACTGGACACGTGAAAGGTGTTGCCTGTTTGGTGTTTTGCGATCATAACACATGTGTTATGTCAGCGAGGGGAAATCTTTTTATATCATATGTATACTGGCAAAAAATAAGGTACCCAAAAATAAACATTTATCACCGAGTGCTGGCTTGCGGTTCGCCAGTGAATTCTCATCGGCACAGAGTGCTTCTTGCCATGGTAACTGGCCTTTCACGTGGACTGGCAGTAGGCACCGGAACAAGCGGACCATTCAGCCCGCCCTGGAAAGCCCCATTTAGAGCACCGGCGTTTCCAGGCACTGCAGCACAGGCATGTGCCTGCAGGGTCACCACTTCATCTGGTAGGTCACACCGAGGAAAAGCTCGGAACACCTGCTGCCCTCAAGCACCAAGGTGGGGGTGTGTGCCACGCGCTGACACCCTGAGCGATGGTAGTGCAACCTTGGCAGCAACTCCCCCAGCTGTGTTTTCGGGTCGTGCAGCGTGTCTTGGTGTCAGCCCATCCTGGGTATAGCCCTGCCTTGCGCCCTGTGTCTGCCGGGATTGGCTCCGGCTCACCGCAACCCTGTATAGAATTAAGCGGTTTCTGACAATGGATGGATGGATGGATAATTAGACGGTGCATGCCTTACATGTTTAGCCGGTGGGTTTAATCCCTCATGCCAATCCTTTGTCAAATTTAAATCAACTCCTTACTAAAAATCCTGTGACTATGCAGATAGACTAGTCCCCTTGCAGTTCGCGTAACTTTGTTTATTTGTGGTGACAGAAGGCATCACTGCAGCCCGATTCACCCGTCCCCTGACATACGAACCGGATCTCACTTGCAACTTTATTTCGCAAAGTAATGTGTGATATTTATTAACACCTCGCACTTCCCTTCCTGCCTCACCTCTGCCGAGCGCGAGCCTCAGAGACTAGCAGGGGAGGAGAAAGGTGTTAATGAATCAAGTTACGCGGTAAGGTCAGGTATAAATATAGACGTGTGGTATTTTAATGAGACAGACTATTGCTCCAAACTTTAAATCAGGTTCATAACAATGTACATGGACATACACACTTACATTGCGCGTACACTTAAGAAGATGTTACACGCAGGACATTTACATAGTACACTAATGTAATGAAGAATGCACAAATAACTATTACTCGAGTTATAAATACAAAAACAAATAATGAAGATGCCTGTACCCTGCAAAAAACACACATTGACAGGTCACCAAGGAGTTCATTTGACTGCATTAGATGCCGGCAGCACAGTTTCCATGGAAATCCACAAACAAATCTTGTTGAGAAAGTATGCCCTTTTAGTCTCCTTACTATATATAGGCAGGATGTTGGGGAATTGCTCGAGGTTTGAGCAAAAACATATGCTGAAAAATGTACATCCACATTTCCAACACTGATCGCAAAACTTGTATAAGTGATGGGTTTAAATCGTAGAATATCTGTTAGCACCGCACATTCTTATTTAAAAAATTCATGGTTTTAAAAATAATTGGCAAGAAAAAACCCAACATAAAACATCCATACTTAATGTATTATAGCAAAGCAGAAGCTCAATAAATTTAAAAAGTGACATATTCTTACCTCTAAAATATACGATTCCAAAGGTGTGAAGGTCATTATTAAATTGCCGCCAGTGTTATACGAGTAATGTAATTCCAATAGGTGGTTCTTCTTCTTCTTGTAAGTTTCTATTTAAAAAAAAAAACATTTACCACAATTATCACTGAGACAACTTGAGTTGTGTATGCACCAGGCTGCTCCTCCATGTCCTTTATGAGAACACAGATAGCAGAGAAAGCTCTCCTCCTTGTAACGGATTATACACGGGCTCAGTGCGGTCTCACAACAGCTGTGCTCCACCGTAAACGTCCAAGGGTCTGACATCACTCACTTATATTTATATCCGGTAGCGTTTATGCATATACATTTCTTTCAATGATCAATTCCCTTTAAGGAACAACTGCCAAAAATATGCCTCGCTGCTCTTTTTCCTTCTCCAATGGCTGTGGACATAAAACTAAACAAGAGCCCACAAGAAGACATTTCACATGCGCTTTTAACTCGGCTATCTCCATCTATCTGCTCGTTGCCTACTGTACATAGCGTTGAACGTTAAAACGGTTGCCAAAATTACAAAAAAAAAACCTGAATAGCATTTGTCCCCCGACGCTGACAGTTTTCCCACTTACTTATTTTTACAATTTTTATCACATTAGGAAGTTTCAAATGGAATGAAAGAAATGCTATTCCCAGCAAAGTGGTGCCGTTTGAGTGCACACATGCTCATGAAAGGAGTTGTTTATTCCCTACAAATGTGCAGGACTGGCTATCGCCCAGCTGTCTCTGTGGCGGTCTCTTTGCCGGCCGTGTGCGGTGACATGCCAGCTTGGATGGAGCTTCGAGTAGTATTTCCTTTAACGTAAACAAGCATTTTCAATTTAACCCACTCACACTGCCAAGTCCGCGGGGCATCTGCTAAATGATAATGAATGTTATTGTGTTTCAAGTGCATATTAGAAATGGTTGGTAAAGCTTAGCTAGAACAAAAATGTATCACTGTAAAGAAAAAAATAATCATAAATGTTGACTTGTTATTAAAGTTCATCCGGCTCTCACTCACCTCTTTAATTTCGTCATGATTGATCCTTGATTCATTGTCTCAGTTATTATAATACTAATAATAGCATTTATAGAGCGCTTTTCACCCGAGGGTCACAAAGCGCTGCACAGGGCTGCGGAGAGAACGACATATCAATAACGACAGAGAACGATAATCAACAGTTATATGTATTCATTAGTATTCGGCTCTGTTTACCAATTATGTTCCTTCAACATTTATTCTGTTTGTTTAGTACACTAGTTGTAGTTGGAGTTACTGGGGAAGACCCAGAAATATGAGGGGAAAACACAGACCGTGCTCTGTCGTTGTCGACATGTCGTTCTCTCTGCAGCTTTGTGCAGCGCTTTGTGACCCTCGGGTGAAAGGCGCTATATAAATGCTATTATTATTATTAATAACCATTCATGTACGGCCATATCCTGGCCTTGTTTTTTAAACCAAAACTTCACCTATATACTTTAACTTTAAAGCCACAATCTGATTGACCGATGTGTTTCGTGTTTTTTCTTTTTAAAACGAGTTGTGTGATGGGAGAAGCAAGCCTATTAGGCATAGCAGGGTGGTGCAATAGTAACATCCGCACCTCAGAAATAAGGTCCTGTCTGAGTTGATTCAATTCCCACCTCGGGTGCCTTTCTGTGTGGAGTCTTTGTGTTCTCCCCCTGCTCCCCCTCCTATTCCGCATGGGTTTCCTCTGGTTTCCTCCAACATATAAAAACAAGCATTGGTTAATCTGGCAATAACTGCATAATATATAGGATAATATATAGGATGCAGTGTCTGGCAAATGGTGGTGCCGGCTAACCGCGTGGTTGTCTTCCACCCGCTTCTCTGTGGTGTCCTCACACCTCTGGGTCATTCTCTCTTGCAACAAATACCTTCAACATTGAACGAATACAGCAGGTGATACATGATAATAATGTATTTTTATTATTACATTATTAACCCCATGCCAACATGCGCATATAGTGACAAAGCACCTGATTTGGTTAAAATTGGTTCTTCCGTTGCAGCATTCTATATATGTGTTTGATGCATCTTCAACATCACAGTGATAATTGACACTCAGGCATACGAGTGTTTGATCAATTTCCGTGAACTAAAAGAGCTGATAAAAGAAGTCCAAAAAAATTACACGGCATTTTCGTGTAATTTGTCATATGTCATACCTGATCATTGCCCGGCAATTTGTTACATGTAATTTCCTGGCAATTTGTTACATGTCAAACCTCATGAAATACATCAATATTTGACCAAAGCAGAAACGCAACCTGCACTAATGATCATGGCTTGTTCGATTGGTGAGTGATTCATTTCGTATTCAGCTTTAAGGGCTGTTCAATTTTAGAAGATATTTGTCAAAAAGTGTACTTGAGAAATAAAGGCGTAAGTGTAGAGTGAAGAAACGATTAACCATCGCAGATTTGCTCCATCATTATAGCCACCAATGGGATGGACTACAGTAAATGATTGGGCTTAAGAGGTATATGAGCAGCACGAAACCAATTTTCTTTCCACATGCCAGAAAAAAAGCCATTAATGGAAGTGCTTTTCAAAGCTTTGAAAATCAACCATCATGCATCGAGTCGTGAAAGCCTCCATTGATGGAAGTGGCCAAAAATCCCAAAGTAGAAACATCCTCAAAGAGAGTATTGAGACTCGTTAAGATGTTCTACGTATATGCTGGAGAGGACATTACTCTTTGGCTCTGTCACCCTCGACTGCCTGTATTTATATGTGGCGTTCAGTCTATATAATTGTCATTCGTCAATCTACTGATAGATGAAAGCCTTCCCACACCATATCGTTTATGGGAGCTGTTTGACCATACATCACCATGCTGGCCAATGAGCCAGCCTATGCTGTTATCTATAGGTTGACTGCAAAAACTCACAGGCATGCATGGCCCAACTGGTTTATGACAGTCATGCACGTCGGCCCAACCCTTTCTTTTAAAGCATATTAAATACCTTACTTTCAAAACCGTGTACCAACACGTTGAAAACGTTCTTTACCACCTTTCTTCTTCAGGAATGTAAGGGAGAGGTTTAAACATTGTTTAAATGTTTCCAATCTGGATGAAGGCTGGGAAATAGATGCAGATCTTTGATAAATGCACGAATAGCTCTGCCGAGCCATGGTTTCTATACGTATCATTCATGATATCAGCGGTATTGTCGGTGTGGAATTGCCATCTGCTATGCTGCACATGCCCTCATTGACATTTTAACAACATTGCCATGTTACATGTTGTCGTCCGCTGCCATCCATCGTGGAGAGGGAGCGCCACTTTCCTGTGCAGGTGCTGGGTGGATTACAACTTGGCAGGATCATGAGAGATGATGGAGACTAGGGGAGGCCTTCATTCAGCAGTGGATTGACCATGGCTGATGGTGATTATTATAGCATTTTGAAATATGTTGTTTGTAAACAGTATGGCAACTCATAAACATTAACAATTTTGGTTGTTTTCACCACACATGCATAGCTCGTGCTTCAGAGTTTGTTTTACTTAAAGAGCAGATGCACTCAAACAGCATTAGGTAACCTTGATTTTTGATTGAGATAAAATAAAATTGTAGAATCTATTTTGTTGTTGAAGATGCCGAATAACGCTGCAGCGGTTAAGATTTTGCAACTACCGGTGCTCTATTACAGGAATGACATCCATTCAACCAGCAGAATACCTGTTGAGTGCAGGCAGCATGGCCAAAGGTCACGTAAGGGAGCAGCTTCAGCATGGGATGCCATGACGTTTCTCACAGTGCCTCATTCAAGCGAGATGACAATTTGTATTTAAATACAGCGTCTTAAGGGCAACTGCCTCTCAGGATGATCAACAAAAAGTGGGACACGCATAGTTTAGAGAGATAGATGTTTAGTATTACAGCATAAAATACCCAGCGAGCTTGTAAGCTCTGGAAGCAGGATGCTTGCGATACAACAAACGTACGAACTAACCAATGTGAGGAATAACGAAATAAATTTTTTTTATTGAAAACACCAAATTAAGCAAAAACATTTTGTTTACCAAGTTAAGCTCCACAGAGCTATTAGCTCTTTTTCAGTGGCAAAGTAAAATCAAAATGGCTTATCACCGAATATAGGAGCTTATATTAACAGCCAAGTAACCTAAACAAACGTTTTTAAATGTGGAAGGAAAAACCGTTGGACCCAGAGAAAAATCCACGCGACCACAGGGAGTGAACATGCGAACTCCAAATCCACAGGCATCGTCAGGGTCAACACGCAGTGCGATGGGGACGCAATTTTAAAATGGGAGAGGAGCTGAGGAATGTGTTAAGCCTGGACTTGAACAGGGGCTGGGAGTTGACGCACTGAGGACTTAGGGAGGGAATTGATGACTACAGGGGCAGCAGCAGAGAAGGAGCAACCTCCCCCCCCATAGAGGAGCGGTGGGTTGAGGGGTTTTTCCAAAGGCCTCGGTTGCTGGAGTGGAATAATCTGTGAAATTGGAGCTGAGCGAGATGCATCCCCCATCCACCACGGATTTGCCCCCAAGGTCACCTAACCATCCCAGTTTAATAATATTATTCCCTTTGATCAACTTGCCAGACAAGCCAAGAGCAGGTAGCAATGACCACTAAATATTATTTTAGGCAATTATGACATGACTGGGCCAAAGGACCTTTTTGCCGTTGTACAAATAAAGTAGAAAATACGAGGTTTTACCCTTACCGGCAATAAGAACACAGTGTTCTTATTGCTGGTAAGGGTAAAACGTCGTATTTTCTACTTTATGACATGACTATGTCATAATCAATAGAGATCTATGTAGAATGGCTTAGAGCACGGATATCATTCGAAATATAAGTCTCTTTAGTTTGGAGACACCTGCCCACATTTGGTTTCAATGGCTAAACACACCATGGTGTGACTCACGCAACTAGCATCGAACCTCACTTTTTAAATAATATACTGGGTTAGAGAATACATTCTTCTTAAATTTGTTTTAGTTTTACCAAACGACGAGTGTACCTGTCCTAAGGGCAATCCTGTTCCAACCATGTAGCACGTTCTGCTGACATCTCTTGTTGATGACGTTATATGCTCACATGACTGCTTTGAAACTAGATTTATTCCTGATGTCCATTTGGGAATAACGCTGGTTCCCTGAAGTTTCAGAAGAGTAAAACATGAGTGGGAAGTGAACCTGTAATCAGACATAAAAGCTTGGTGCTGTGCAGGTAAACTTTGCACTTAAGAAAGAGTTGGACCTGTTACCCACAGTGCAGACATAAGTAAAAACACTTGCTCCATTCTGTATTAGTATTATCCGCATACTCGTGTTTCATCGTGTGCTTGCGCTACCTCTCTGCTCGATGCTTCTCGCACCGATCACTTCCCACATTGCTACCTTCATCACGCCGCTGTCAGCAGATGCTCTAATTTCTCTTTGCTGTTTCCTAAGATGGAAATGTTTTTTCATCGTGCATTTGTAAAAACAAAAACCTACATGTGCAAGCGATTTAAATTTCCGTATTTCACAGTTGGAGATCAAGGAATTAAATGTTATACAAATCTACTATTTGTACATGTTTGAAAAAGGGAAATTGGGATACACACACATTTAGGATCCCTGATTGTATATATAAACTCCCTGGAGAATAGCCTAAAAACAATGTTGTGTTCCTCTCATATATTGGAGTAATCAATTGTTTATTGAGCTCTTCCATCAAATTTGGAAAGGCTGTAACAGTGGAAGATCATAACAAACTCCAATTTCAGATGACACCAGTATGTAATTGCCTGTGGACTGCAATCAAAATTCAACCTCTGTTCCCTGGCCTCTTGAATCACATGTCGAATTTAAACACTTGCTGAAAGTGTGAGTTTCCTCGGCTGGCAGGTGATTGCTTTGTAAATCCAAATGCCAAAGGGTTATTTCACAATACTCTGCAACCAAAACATTCTGTTTATTTATCAGCCCACACAACACATCTTACACCTTTAGATAAGGTCAAAAACACATGTAATAAATAGCTTGCAACAAAAAACAAACAGCTCGAATATTTTTTTAAAGAGGGGTTACGGATCAATGTGCTGCATTCATATGAATGTTGTTTCTGTGTGTGGTAGTAGAGACCACACATAATTGAGTTATTTGGCAAATTCTTTCAATTATCCAGTTATCCGTGAGATAAACGAGTCAATCTTGGTCGGGACCCCGACTATTTGGAACTGGGGTACCCGACCCATCCTGCCTTCTCCCCCGACTGTAACTGCATTTTTCTGAAAACCTTGTGAATACCCTTCATTTGCATTTAAATTCACAAGGAAATATAATGTCACCTCGCTTAACCGGCCACGGGAGTTCCATTTCTTTCTTTAAGCAACTTGATGATGTCGCAACCGTTGCAATGAACCGCATTGAGCTACGGTTATTACGGCTCAGCAATCACACACAGCAACAGCTGTGCACAGCAGTGTGCCATTCTCCAGCCTTGCTCAAAGGTGACAGCATTTACTATTGACGTATTGTACCTGGCATTAGTTTCTGTGTCCTCAAGGTCATTTCAGGTCCCATGCAGTAGCATCCTTTGTTGTGACACGATGGTTCGAGGGTCCAACTTTTGGATGATATATCCACCATCTGTGTTCCTACACAGAGCTTGCCAGGCACTTCCAGGGCTTCTCCATAATATCCTCCAACACTCACACCTGCAAGCATATTCAGTTCAACTCGTGATGATATCCGCAGTAGTGTGTGGCTAAATCTTGAGAGAAGCGCCGAATGATGCCTCCAACGCGGGAGGTGAAACGTCGCGAAGGAGAGAGGAGCACCACTCGACACGACTATCCTGAAAGAACAGCTATGGAGAGCAATTCTCATACATTGAGCCGTGAAATCATTCATCAATACATAGTATAATAACAGTGGCGGGATTGTTGTGCTCTTACTGAGAATAGGGATGGATCTCAATGTTTTGCTAAAATGTATTTATAAGTCATATATAAAAGGTTGCAGAAAAGTCAAGAAGAGATGAAATGAGATGCCTATCAAAATGGTAATAAGATGTCTGTCGGAGGCAGTCAAGAAAGTATTCTTGCTACTTATCTGTGTGAAATTTGAGTGGTTTTTTTTTCAGTTAACACCACCATTCATTCCTCTCACATGTAAGTGAGCTAAAAAAATGGAAATGGCCAACCCTGGTGATAATGAGTTTTTAGGCTATTCGTTGTTGACATGTCGTTCTCTCTGCAGCTTTGTGCAGCGCTTTGTGACCCTCGGGTGAAAGGCGCTATATAAATGCTATTATTATTAATAACATGACAAATGTGTTTTTCATACTACATTTATAGCACTTTGTAGTTGCACATTGTGTAAACTATATTGAATTTCACGTAAACTATATTGAATTGCACCTGAACAAAGAAAGCGTTTCGTGAAATTGGACACTATTATCTCGAAATGTATGTTTTTAACCACGTTATTTTCTTTACATTTAGCAAACTCAAGAGCAAGTGGTGTCTTTGTTTCATCCAAGCGCTGGGCCCCTTAGCTGTTGTTGGTAATGGTATGAAGTCGATTTGCTTGCAAAATCTCTGCAGTAAATCTGCTTTCACGCTGACAAAAATATATCACGATTGTGCATTTGTAAAGTATTTGACTCAAACTGAGTGACTCAGGTGGACAAGGACGGCATGTAGGGTCTTATCCTGTTATTTAGCTGCATACTGACAAACCCTGCATACTAACAATGTGTCTGCCATTTATCTTGACATATTAGCTGATTTGAAATTCTAGTAAGTAATATAATTAAACAGCACCTGTTGTCGAAACCGGAAATTAAAAAAAACATTCATCTTTAAAGATTGCAATTGGTTGCCAATTTGCTCATGTGGTAAATATGCGTAACAACTGCATGGTCATGGTGGGTAACTTAATGTTCCAATACTTAACTGTTCACTCGTGTGACAGAGAATAAAGCACACATAGTGCTGTGTTGGCATTTTCAGCTGTCTCTAGTTTTAATCCGTCTTAGGATATCCGTCTTTATCCTAGAATGACTCAGTCAAAACACTGATCACGGAAAACAACGAAGTCAATAACAGCTATTATTGAAAACAAAATGTGTTTTTAAAAGAACACATTAAAAAAACCCTCATATTTCTAAATTCACCCCCAGGGCAAATGCTATTTGTTTGTTAGGCTTGGCAAGACACGCCAGGTGGTTAGCATGAAGACCGTCCTTTATAATCCAGTACTGATGTTGACATATAGAAGTAGTTCCTGGGAATTAATTTAAAACTGTAGACGTAATTTTTTCAGATGTTGGGATTTTTAAGGGCAATTTCAGATGTCTCTTCAGTTGTTTGTATTTCACGATAATTGTAATCACATTATTATTTGTTTTTGTTCATTCGTTTAGAATTTTACAAAGATTGTGCGCGTTACAAGTTATGTATTATTATTTACATGAATTAGTGATTGAACCATTTCTTTAAGATAACACAATGAAGTCATCGAATGCAGCGTGACACTAGCTTGATGGGGAAAATTAGCATGGAAGTGACAAAATATAATTTACGTAATTTCCTGTGATGTCATATTTTCGGGTCAATCTGGAAAAAAAAATGGGATCATTCTAGAGACCATTGAACCTTTTTGCCGTTGTACAAATAATGTAGAAAATACGAGGTTTTACCCTTTGTAAATGTTTTATTTAAGCCCTATTTTCATATTGTTGTTTTTTTTATTAACCTGAAAATCAGGACTACATTTATATCAGGTTCTTATTTTAGGCTAAGTCAACCTATTGAAGCCAATTCTCACTGATGTGTGTGTCCATGCATTGAACCCAGGTCACCAGTATCATAGCATAATGAATACCGATATGCCACAGCTCCCGACAAATAATCGGATTTTTCATGGACACCTTTTTGCCAGGTACAGATAATGTACCCTCGTATATTTTACAATAGTATTTTTTTTCTGTGTACGGTATGCGGTATAACTTTACTATCGCAGCGAGTTCATAAAATTAATCTCTGCTCTAAGCCATGGATCTCTTCTTCTTTGCGATTCTTCGAAGCACGATGGCTAGCTTCTGGACATCGTCGTCTTTCAGCTTGGCTTCGAAGTGTTTGGTAGAATTCGCAGGCAATACCAAGTACTACCTGACAGGGATCGCGACGTGAACGCTTCTACCTATGGATTATTTGCTATCTTCTTCTTTGCGATTCTTCGAAGCACGATGGTCAGCCTCTGGACATCGTTGTATTTCAGCTCGGCCTCGAAGTGCTTGGTAGAATTCGCAGGCAATACCAAGTATTACCTGACAGGGATCGCGACGTGAACACTTCTACCTACCGGAGCTGACCAGTGAAGTGTTCCTTTCCGTGAAACCTGGCCTTTCAGCGTATGCTGACCACCCAGAACAGAGTGTGCAGTCCATAGATGAGCTGCTGGAGAAAGCGAAGAAGGCCATCCCTCAGGCACAGTGGCAGGAAACCCCCGTGGTNNNNCACAGAAAGGCACCCGAGCCGAGATTAGAACCCGGGACCTTCTTGCTGTGAGGCGGAAGCGATACCCACTGCGCCCCTAGTTGAAACATGAAACACATGTATAACGGTACTCTGCCTTAAATTTGTTACAAAATCTATGTACTAACCTAAACAAATCTACGTATCACCATCGAAGCCAAGCTGAAAGACGACGATGTCCAGAAGCTAGCCATCGTGCTTCGAAGAATCGCAAAGAAGAAGAAGACCATCCCATGCTTATTGAAGTCAATTTGTGATTCGTTTCAGTGTTGTCGTGTGTTCCTGGATCGTAATCTTGTCTCAGTGGAGGGGTTTGCGTGTTCCAGTGAACCCCAGAGCTGTCACCTGGAGTCCACCACACCTTGTAGGATCTCTCTAGGTGAACGGGCCTGGGGGGGAGGTTCCAGACAAATAACGATCCGAAGACCCTCTGACTAAAGGAGGTTGGTGTCATGAAAGTCATCCAGCCCTAACATTCTGCTCCAATATCGCCATCAGGGGGGCGGGGGCATTTGGCCAACCCGGGCCAACCTGGATACCGGCCGGGTATCCAGCCCGGCCGGTATCCGGCAACAACAATGTGCCGCTGTGTACACAACATTTACTATTCCGTGTTGGGTGGTGACTAGGGTGGCTCAGAGATCAGAGAGCTGAGGTGACCCCACTGAAGATCCTTTGTTCAAATCTAGACAGCTGCCGGTGGTTAAACCAGTTTATCAAGTATAGCCGGATCATGGGTCATCACATTAAGTTTGAGACTGCACTTAATTTGGATAGATATCAGCTCTGTGAATTAAACATGTCAGTTTGAATGTCACGGCATGAACGTAACTCAAGTAGCAGAGCGGGTGGGACAGTGATTCCCCTTACACTGTGTAAGGTTATTTGATGGAATATGAGAGGTAGCTTTCTGATATCTGATTCTGTGGCCCCAATATGAAGTGTTGCATTGCTCAGTGAGAGATCTGAATGGACACGTCATCTCATTACATGACGCCAGTACATTTTAGGAAACGATAGAAAACATGTTTTACCAATTTTTTCTCTTTAATATAAATAAATACATAATTTGCCAAAACAATACCATTGTACTGATGTAGGTTTCACGGCTCGATGTATGAAAATTGCTCTTCATAGCTGTCAACACATCTATCCCGAAAGACCAGCAATTCTCTTTAACAATTATGAATGTTTCTCGGCAGCCCTAATATTAGTAGGATGTTGTTGCTAAGCAACAGAGTATGCATGTTGACCCATATAAGGGGTCTCATGATGTGTTTGTTTGATATTGTTCTATAATGCGGCTTTGTCCCCTGGGGTTAAATGTTGAAATGCATTCAAATGCAATCTGGATTTTCGAATACCACTCCCTTAGCCCTTTCCAAATGTCATTAGCGTGATTAAAGTTGTTCCAATCAGATTGCCTATTTCGTTACTCTTGACAGCAAACACTGATGAATGGACAAATACGTAGACTTACTGACACACATATAAAGTTACCTTAATTAAATCCAATATTATTATTTTCTCATAGGTTTACTTTATTTCGCAGTAATGAACAGCCATCCAGTTTTTAATGAGCCATTAAATTCAATGTACATACAAGGCTTCCCATAATACAACAGTGGATTTAGTTTTGAGATCTACTGTTTATAACGTTAAAATGTCACAGTCCCTTTGTCAATCCACTGTTGGATGCATGCGTCCACGTGTTGTGTTAGTTATGTTAGCTATTAACCATACTTGATCTCTCTTCTAAGTGTGGGTTGGTAGAGACGGAGACCAAGCACTGGTTGAGCTCTCCCTGTACACCGATATTATCCTGGCCTAAAAATGAACTGGGTTCATAGCGCAGTGCGCTCATCACTGCATCACCACTACTCTGCGTACTACAGTACATGTATCATGTGTCTTAATTTCCATTGCTAATGCTATTTAAAAGAGTATATTGCCATCATGTGAATTAAAGTCACGAGACTCTTCGTTATTCAATTCAACGTTATTGTCAATTCTCCATACACATGGACTGGAACACAATAACAAGGGTTTTAAAATACTGGAATTAAAAAACAAAATTCTAACATTTTTATATTTACAAGTTAAGCTAAGCTGGGGGTCGGGGGGGGGACAATAACAAGGCACCAGATCTAGAACAAAACCTATATTTATCATCATCATCGTGATGATTCAACTTTAAAACAAATCGCAAACGTGCATTTTTTTTTTTAAACATTGCATTAACGCGGCATTCGATAATAACAACGTGCATGAGCCCTCTCTGATGCATTTGACTTAAGCAGCTTTCACCGTAGATTAATGAACCAGGGCTGGCAGAGTATTTAATGAAAGCAGGTGGCTCGTGCTCAAGAGAAGAACATGGGCCTTCACAGCGTGCCTGTCCCGGCAATACAGCACTCAAACCTCCGCTACCCATAATGGGCACCACATCCCCACTGCTTTCCATCGCAGCTGAAGAATATAAACATTTGTCAAATAACATCCCAACGAAGAGTGGCTCTGCCATCATTACGCGTGCTACTCTCTCATGATGACAACCATTAACTGTCGAGTAGACTAACTTAGCTGAGCTGGTTTTGGACTTTTGATGTGACTGATTGAGTCTACCGTTGCGGGAGGCTATGTTTTAGATGCTACCTAGTGTATGCATGTGTGGTTGAGGTGCCTCAAGACTGTTGGAGTCTTTCTCTTTTACCAAGATGACATTACCCACATATAGTATTGGCAGAAAATACAGAGGACAGTCCTGCTTATACAAAATGGGCTCGTTCGGACTTTACCGCTAAAAAATATGCAGTGTTTTGATACATCCCGCAGGCTAACTATGACTGCTACTATTTAAGTGGCTAAAACCCACTTGGAATTGGAATGATCGTATATAACTAAAGGTTATAATCAAACGTTTTGATAAGCTGGCAGCAAGCCCGGAGATAGAAGGAATGTACTTGAAATCAGGAATGTGTGCCCTTTAAGCTGCAATGCACAACAAAATAACACATACCCTAGATGACGCACGAGGACTTTTCTCCCGTTAAAATGGCATAAAAAATGTGCTCGACTTTGCGATTGTTGATCAGATGCATGAATCACAGCTTCTAAGGTAGCTGTTCATCTATTGTTGTGCAGATAATAAACAAAACTGATGGTTGCTCTGATGATGCTTCCAATGTGGCAGGCAAAACGTTGCGAGGGAGAGAGAGTGGGTCGTCGACAAGGCTATCCTGAAAGCACAGCTTTGAAGAGCAATTATCATGAATCGAGCCGTAAAAAGCTACACCAGTGGGTTTTTTCGCCAGGCACTCTGGTTTCCTCCCAGAGTCCAAAGACATGTTGCTGCATAGGTTAATCGGCCAATGGACTAAATAGCCCCCGACGCCCTGTGATGGACTGGCGTCCCATCCTCGGTATAGTCCTGCCTCGGGCCCTGTGTCTGGCCCACCGCGACCCTGTACAGGATTAAGCGGTTTCTGACAATGGATGGGTGGATTACAAGCGCTTCTGCCGATAGTGGCGTGAATAAGGAATAGCAGGGTTGCGATGGACTGGCGTCCCATCGTCGGTGTGCCCCTGCCTTGCGCCCCGTGTCTGCCGGGATAGGCTCCGGCTCACCGCGACCCTGTACAGGATTAAGCGGTTTCTGAAAATGGATCGATGGATGGATGGAGGGTTGCACCTTTGGCTTTTTACTGCTTTAGCTGAATGTATCCTTGCAATGTGAGGAATCCCCACGTGTGACAGAGGGCACAGCTGCAATGTTCGCTCTAACCTATTAGATATGAAAACTGACAAAATGGATACAGCAGGGTCACACATCTGTGACTGCTCTGAGCCATGAGTGAAATAGTTTTACATATATTTCAGAGATACTTCAACAAGATCCCCCCCAATGGATCGGGACCTTGTCTTGGTTGGGGGGCTTATATGTTCCAATGAACCTCAGAGCTATGTCGTCTGGAGTCCAGTACTCGTGATAAGGTCAGCCACGGTGAACGGGTCTGAGGAGAGGTTCCAGACGAAGTACGGTCCACCCAAAGGCCTTCATGATGGTTCGAAAAAAGATCATGAGAACCCTGCCCGGTCTAGGGTTACAGGGACCCAACCCTGGAGCCAGGAATGGGGGTGGCGTCCATCGGCAAGCGCCTAGCTCATCGCTAACGCGTGCTATATTACGGATATAAATATAATCTCCGCAGTGCTTGATAGCTTACTGTTTGATCGCGTCAGCTATACTTAATCTTCCTATTGCATAGGTCTTGGTGCTATATAGCTCTCCAATGTGTTGGATGGACTTCGTCTTGTTTGCCATGATGTCCGATGTTTCACTGCAAGCAGGTGGAGTGAAAACAGCAGACATCACTGGTACAACCTGACAACGGATAAGAGCGATACATTCTTCATCGTATAAAAATGCACCCAACAGCTGAACCAAAACCATTATCGGCACAAATGTTCCGCTCAGTGCTGCCCACTCTCACCTGAAACATTTCGCTTGGGGCTTATGGGAATGACCGAGTCAGCCTTGGCTGTTATAGATGACATCCTGGCAGGCAATTGGCACACTTGCAAGCTGTAAGGTCGTTCAGCAAAACATAATGTTCCTCTATCGGCCGTAATAGGCAAAGTCATTGCGACCTGGCCAAAAGCAGCTCTCCTCCTGGGCATGTGACAATTGTTAATGTCATTTATGTGGATTTGACACGGGATAACTTTCCAAGTTTTAACCGCATACACCCAGTACCGGATTTCTTCCAAACACTTACCACAACAACATTTAGAACGGTCTGGGTATGAAAGGGGATGTGTGGTCAGAGAGGAATATGCTGTCTTGATGTTATTGACATGCCGTTCTCTCCGCAGCCTTGTGCAGCGCTTTGTGACCCTCGCGTGAAAGGCGCTCTATACATGCTATTATTATTATTGTTGCCTCAGCACTTGCCGTTGAAAATTATACATATCACACATTGCAACATCCACCGACAACCTGGCGGCAGCTGTCAGTGTGGACCGTTTAGACTGATCAATCACGTTGACATTAACTCCTGATTTTCATTGTCGGTGGAAAGTTAAGAATGTGAGATCATACTGACCTATCATCCAGCGATGATCTGACGATGAAACGATCGCTTATTTCGACTGCTTTATTCGATTCATAACAATGCTAAATGGTTAAGACAAAATAGCATTTTGGTATATGGCAATTAACACATTTATCGATACGTGCTGTATTTCCCATTGTCAATCCACTGCTGAATGAGAGCCGTGTGTGTTGTGGGGGGTTATTTAACCATACTTCAACACACTGGTCAGTGCTGGTTGGTGAAGAGAGGAAACATAGACATGAGCATAGTACAGTACAACAATGATTTTGCTGCACGATGCTCTGATGACCACAACGCAGCACTGCAGCAGCCTGTGACACCTGTTTAACGTATCGTGGCAGCCTTTTGATTAATTCAGGCGACTTCTGGGTGTTTTGGTCATAGGCAACAGGTGTATGTTTTGATATGATTGTAAGCACATATGAAGTACATGCTTTTTCCCAAAATGTTTCCAGAATTCTAAGTTCTGTAATAATAATAGCATGTAGCCACGCTGTTTCTCTAGGGTAGAGCAGTGGTAACATCTGCGCCTCACAAAAAGAATGGTCTTGCCTACAGCGGTTCGATTCCCACCGTGGGCGCCTTTCTGTGTGCAGTGTGTGTGTTCTCCCCCCTGTTCTGCGTGGGTTTCCTCCGGGTTCTCCGGTTTCCTTCCATAGCTATAACAACAACACTCATTAATTAATTGGCTGATAACATCATAATATATAGAACACAGTGAGTGGTAATATTTTGGCGCCGGAAAACCGCCTGGCTGCCTCCTCTGCCTCTCTGTGGTTTCCTCGCACCTCTGAGTTGTTTTCTCTTTGAATGAATAACATTCGACATTGAATGAATATGTGCGCATTATAAATTATAATTATTATAAAGATGGCTTCAATACATCTGTTTGCCACCAACACTCAATGGTACTGCATTGCGAGCTTAAAGTGTATTGCCTTTACAAAATTCACAGTTGATATTCAACACTATTTAACGACTAACGTACTTTTAAAATGCTCACGAAATGCTTGGTGACAGAGTACCGGCCTGTGGAGGATCCGTGCTTGATTTCACCGCATGTATTAGAGATATATGAATGGTGGCCACAGACACTCAGTCTTGGAACACCATGGGCAAACCACAATCGGATAGAATGTCTAGGCGCCTTGTAAAGTTTGCGCCCATAAGCCAAAAGTAGCGACACCCCAAGGCGGGTGGAAGATCGCACCCATCGTGATAGACGATTGCAATATTATTCTAAGCACTTCAATGTCTTTGCAACGAATGCCCATGGCGTTTGTTTTGGTCCAAAAACAGTTCCTTATATTTTTTTGCACGGATGAGCATATGGTGATTTATGGATTGTAATAGAAGCAGCCCGGTCAAGTCCTGCATGCTGTTTTTCAGAGGTTAATAACACATAGCTCATCTTGAAAATTGTCTGCAGCCAGTTAGTATATCAGTATCCTTGAGACATACCTTAAGGGCATGCCTTGAGGTCATCAGAGCACACAGAAATTAATTGTCCATCGTTCAAGGGTTGTCTTGGTGAACCTGATCACGTAAGAAAAATCTATAATTGTATAAGCACGTTATCTACTATGTACTGTAAATACATATTAATGCCATCATCACCAGGCTGTATACATCTTCCTCGAGTTTTCCAGAACTTTGGTGACTGTTAAGAATTGGCTGTGGTTTAACTCTGTGATGTCGTCAACGTTTATGTTCCTAGTTATCCTCTCTTTAACAAATCGCACAGTTATTTACAAGATTGCGTTGTCGAAGAGTGATGGAAATTCATTGTCGTTATCGTCAACCATGATCATTCCACTCCCGGATGAAGGTCTCCCTAAAGCGTCTCTTTCTCCAATGATTTTGGGAAATAATAATATTAAAACAACATAAAGCCTGCTGATGCTTCCAACGTGGGAGGCGAAACGTCGTGAGGGAGAGATGGACATCGCTCGACACGGCTATCCTGATAGAACAGCTCTGAAGAGCAACCATCGTGGGTCGAGCCATAAAAACCCACATCAGTACGTAATAATATGAATCCGCCTAGCACGTGCACGCGAGCTGATGCCATCACTCCATCTCCTTGGAAAGACATACTCTTGTATGTGTTCCATTCCCTAGCTGCCACTTCATCAAATGCAATTTAGTTCTGGGAAATTTTCGATTTTGGGATATGGGGTATGGCACCAGCACAAAATGGTCAATTATCAAGAATGATATCACACGGTCTCTTATCATCCATTTAACTGCGCATGACATGCTCCAGTGGGCTCATCAAGAGGCAAGATAATATTGGGTCTACAGTTACCCCACATTATTTAGCACTGCCAAGGCAATTGGAACAAGGACCGTTAAGTTAACCCCATACATTAGCAGGTATTCTCACCATCAAGCGATCACCTGGTTGAAGTATGTACGGTACTTCATTTGCTGACATGCAGGCCATTTACATTAAAAATATTCCACCATTATTCTATGGGTGTGACGTGTTATGTCTGTGCTCTTCATCCACAATGCTTTGTGGTTTGTTTCAGTGAGCACCGTTATTAAATCTCTTCCGAGAAACGCTATTTCGATTGTGACGTACACTATCTTGAGATCATAAAAAGTCTGCAGATAAATAATGAAAGATTTTCCACAAAACGAAGTACCAAACGTTTTGCTGAATTTGAAATTATGTCTGTTTTAAAGTTAAAATGAATGCAGTTATTTAACAGTGTATCTTTAATGAGCTTTAAAATAGCCTGAAGCTAGTATTACAGTACTAACAACCTACTTAAACAATGTTTTGACTGCTCCAAGTATTTTACATCAGCCTCACTGCTATGTACATATCACCTTTTATCGAAGATGTTGTTAAAATATGCCTGTGTATTACGAGCATTAGTGGGCCGTGAGCGCCACCTAGTGGTCTGGGGAATATCATGCCCATGTGGGTCAAGTGGACCTTGAGGTGCACAAGGTTGAGAGCCCCTGATATAAGTCAGTGGTAATTATGTATTCAATGAGAACTGTGAAGTTGAAAAAAATAGAATTCAAGGTAAAAATAAACCTCGAAGAGATTTCCATTTTAAAGAATTACACATAGCCCTAACGAATGTGTAGGCCTTACCCTCTCAACCTAACCCAACAACTACACCTAACCATAACCCTATCTATGTGACTCACCATAACTTGAAGCCACACCGAAACGCTGGACTCATATTTTAAATAAATGTCATTGCATTGAATTGAGAACCAATAGATGAACATGAACCTAATTACACTGTCTCCTGGGAAACTTAAAAGTGGCGTCTGCCTCCAGGTGGGTGCCAATCCTACACCGATCATTTCGTCGACTGCGATGTAGGTCTCCGTAATGGAAGCTCAGGCACAATGTGGCACAGGCACCACTGCTGTGATCTTGCTCCTGGCGCTAAGTGGGTGGTCTAATTTTTCTAAGCCTGACAGCGCATATCACATTTGTTTTTACAGCTTTCATGCTATTTTTCATATTTTCTCACTTGACTGAAATTAATGTCATGCTACCCTATGGATGAAAGTATTTTTTTCTATATGCGGTCTCATACTGTGTGTATTTTTTCATTATTGCTAACATCAAGAGTGACCGTTTGTGTTAGCTGCTTTGTAGATAAGAGAAAGTAGCTTGCTGGTTTGTATTATTTTACTGGATTGTTATTCGACATCAACAGTTATGATCAATCCACTGCTGGATGAAGGCCTCACCAAGCCATCGCAAACTCACGATCTTACAACGTAATAATTCGCAAAGCACCTGCACATGAACCAATCTCATTACTCAATACAGGGTATGATTCGCTATTACAGCACATTATTTTAACAGCAAGCATATCCGTATAAACCTCAGTGATCAATGGAAATGTTGAGATTGTAAAAAAACAGTTCTCTCATATTATACTTGATATGAATGTTATGGGGGATGGCACAGTGGCGCAGTGAGTAGTGCTGCCACCTCAGAGCAAGAAGTACCTGAGTCCAAATCCCGGTTCTGGCGCATTTCTGTGAGGAATTTGCATACTCTTCCTATGTCCTTACAGGATTATTCATGTACTGATAATGTATTAATAGATTGAATGCGGAGTACAGCTGTACTCACAGTTACATTTTCTCTTGTGAGACATACAGTAGCAGCATTAATAATGCATATTTTTTCAATTTTCCCAACACGCGTGCCATTCTTTCTGCAAACTCTTAACTTCATCTGAAAAACGTCCACATTATTAATATTAACCCTGTTCATACAGCTCCTTTCATGAAGGATCTTAAAACGCCATACATGACACAACAGACATTCAGCATCACAATAACTCATGAAACTAAACACAATACAAACATGGCAAAAATTAAGGAAATTCTAAAAGCAGAATTAGCTGAAAGCTGAATGTCTACAAGTTTATGGTTAATATTTAAGAGGTATTTTTTAAATGTCCAATACATTCAGAGATCCTGAAATGTTGTGGAAGAGAGTATTAGATTCAGGGACCTAGACAGGAAAACGTTCATGCACCCATCAACCGAAGCCTCCACTTCAGAACGCAGAGATGATCTCAGGATTGAATATATCTCTTAAACCCTTTAGCACCTCACTACCTGCTTCATTATCCTTTTTTATTCAGGGCCGGTGCCATACACAAATAGTGTGTTCCTTCAGGTGTCTGGAGTAGCTCGGCCCTTCCTGAGGGAGCCAAAAGCATCTGTTTAATTAAGCCAGTGAATGAACATGGCCTTTTGGGCACGCTCACGTGGATTTAAGATTATGTAGTAGTAGTATGTGCCGACATCAAAATGTTGGTATTTATTCCTCAAGGCACCATGAGAACAGGGCTTTGTGCCGCATTACTGTCGCTCACACTTTGACACAAGGTCGCCACTGCTGCCGTGGCAACCGCAGGCATAGCGAGAAGCGTCTGGCGGCTCTGGAAATGCTAATGCCTTGTATAACATTAAAAGTGTTTGGCCCTCTTTGCATAGCTGGTGAATTGAGCGCAGTGTCGAGAGCACAGCGGTTGGACACAGCCTCAGATGCACTTGCTTATCTCGTGAATATAGACCGAATTTAAAATAAATTTGGTTTGATACACACATATAGCATGTTTATGCTTGAGGCAAACGTACACTATTGCACAGAGATTTACATGAAACAGTTGGCTTAACTTCTGTGAAGAAAATATGTCATCTGATTTACAATATATTATTATAGTGACATACGTCAATCATGAGATACATCATTATGACATTTTGATTTTACCACAAAAAATATTATGTTTCTTCGTTAACTTCCTTAGCGATAGTCAAATTAATAACAAGTGAGCATGCACCACTTCATGAATAGCTGACTGGATTTGTTATGAGCTTCGAATGTGGAATTTGCAGCCATCAATGGCTCAACACCAGCGATGGAGAAGGCCACCTCCTCTGCTTGGCCCCACAGCGTTCCCATTTTCCCATGATTGTTTGACCATGGGAACATGGAGATGCTTTGGGCCCAGTTCACTGCTTGGGGCTGTTGAAGTGTTGGCAACACGGTGTAAATATCTTCATTACAACCTGTGGAAAGTCACACAAAAATACGTTGTAGCAATTTTGCTGTTTTAATCTGACCCTTGGACTTACATTTAGAATTCTCCATCCATCCATCCATTTTCAGAAACCGCTTAATCCTATACAGGGTCGCGGTGCATTTAGAATTCTGTGTGTTTTATATATTTTGAAACAGATACAGAAAAACAAGTACCTGTAATGGCATTTTTATAATAATAATTATTATTATTTAAAAGGGCTTTACAACATTTATAGAACTAGTGCACGAACTCATTCCTAGATGTAGCAAGTTTGATGAAATCTACATGGAGTTCAGAAAAAACATGATGTAAAAAAGATACGAGGTTTTACCCTTTCTGGCAATGAAACTAGTGTTAAGATCTTAAAACACCAAATGGCCACCTTGTGTACTGGCAAACTGGTACCCATAGTCAGAAATAACATGTATGCCAGCTCCTCTATGCAGTATACCTATATTCTGTGATGGAAAAACAAAACCTAAAACCCTTCTACATGCACTTGCATAGCCTTCCTCATTGACCACGAAGGGCTGAGGACAAGCCTTGCTGTGTCACAAAAGGTTCATTGTTATCACAGACCATTTATTTTTTTCAGAAACCATTACACAAGGCACTGGCCAAGCCATGTTTTTTTTTACGAATTGAACACACTGTCCCTATTCCAACCCTTTTCAGACAACTTGCTGTTCACAAGAGCTCACATCCTTTAGTAAGATACACTGTAAAGTAATACGTTGACCATTAACACGCAGCTAATAAATCACAATTCTGGTATCTTTCTTTAGCTTTCGATGGAATTTTGCTTTAAAGTAAAAAAAACAGGCTCAGCATCATCTGCACGGTCGTCACATTTGTTTACAAATATAATTGCATCTTTCTCATAGTTATTGGGTGAATAATTTGTTGACTCAGAATTGTTGCTGGACATGAAACATGGCATCATACATCACATGACAATTCTAAATGGTTTGGTAAACAGCACAGGATTGGTAAACAAATGACGAATGGTACTAAATTCCAGCTATGCTGCCTCTTGTTGGCACAAGAGTTTAATCTGTGGGACGTATTCAACGTATTTGGTGATTAAACATGGCAATTCCAAAATTGTAAACAAGTGTAATGTATTGTGTAATAACCCTCTGAAATGTTGTTTGTTTCCGTTGTACCGTGTGTTGTTCAGTTCATGAGCCTCCAGAATGTGCAACTAAACGTAGGACATCATGCCCGAACATCACGCGATACAACCTAAACATGCGTTGAAAAAACAGCACGACTGCCAAAAACACGCAGTATTAGGTATTCTGTATCTTTATTTATTTCAATCGCAAAGAAGAAGGAGCTATGTTAGTTCCTTTGTGTATCCTCCACAGGTCATGTGCTGCTGTGCATGTCCTCCCAAGCACCATTGAGAACGTGACACCCATCACATTTGAGCATTCTGGCAAAATACGAAAGGAATGGATGAAAACAGATGGGCGAGGAGACACAATAAATCCACCCCCTCCCCGAGCTTCAATATCCATTCTCAGTACTCGCCTAATCCCGTACAGGGTCGCAGCGAGCCGGAGCCTATCCAGACAGACACAGGGCACAAGGGCTACAGTATACCCAGGATAGGACGCCAGTCCATCGCAGGGGATTAGGGGAAAATGTAGTCAGGCCAATTAACCTAGGCATCATGTGTTTGAACTATGGGAGGAAAGCGGAATACCTAAATCAAACTCATGCAGACACGGGCAGAACATGCAAGCGTCGCACAGAAAGGCACCTGAACCGGGAATCGAATTTAGGGACCTTCTTGCTGTGAGGCTGCAGCGTTATTACTGACTGCGCCACTGTGCTGCCCATGGCTTATATATACACCCATGTCTAACGAACTATTGATAAATCACATAAAAGCTATGTGAACCCTGCCACTTTAAACTGAAGGATTTGAACAGATACGATATTTTAACTAAATTATGTGATCTTTCAAGCACGTATATGTTGTGAAGTCTGTAAATTATAAATTACGCTATGTAAGTTACAAGTTTAAACTTGCGGGCTATGGCACCTTCAGGATTAGATAACTGTGCAAAGAAAACACACTTATCACACAGGATATAGCATGTTTAGCCAACAACACCAAAGCAATTTTCAGTGGCCTTTAGGTGTCAGAGAAATGATATGCAGGTACCCACAAAGGATTAAATTAGGTGCAGTCATGATATTTTGCTACATTTAATAAGCAAACTGCAGTACACTGCGGTAGTGACTTGAGCAATTCCGTTTCATGATGACACATTCAGCCTCTGAACAGTTCGTATGCTGATGGTGCAAGAGCTTTATGAAGCGCAGCATTGAGCTTTTGAAATCACTGGCAGAGCTTGGTGCTACATACATGGCCAACAGACTAATTTTCAAAAAATAATCTGGGAACTTTAGAATATTCAGAAAACGTTTGTTGCTGTGAATAACTTTGCAGCCGTTAGTCTGCAATAAAGGAGATATTGCCACACATTTTGTTTCAACAAACATTATTGAAGACGTTTGCAAAGAACGCTGCGAAGTTAAACTCACGATATTTATGAGCAAAACAAAATTTATTTACATATTGACTGAAAAAACGCATCGTTGGAAAAAAACTAGAAACCACGGAAAAATGTGTTTTTTTTTTAAGGTGGCTCATGTTTAAAATGAGGAAAGAGCTGCACCCAATGTAGGGAGTTGAAATTAGACACATTGTGCTCTGTCGTTGTTGACATGTGGTTCTCTCCGCAGCTTTGTGCAGCGCTTTGTGACCCTCGGGTGAAAGGCGCTATATAAATGCTATTATTATTATTATAAGTGAAATGGCCGTGAGGATTAGACTGGCAAAATAATGGCAGCCCCAAAAAAAGTATGACAACTGTAGAGCTGGACCAATTATATCAATACATGGGCAGGAGATTGATTGTAGGGCAGTACGGTGGCGCAGTGAGTAGTGCTGCCGCCTCACAGCAAGAAGGCCCCAGGTTCGAATCTCGGCTCGGGGACCTTTCTGTGTCGAGTTTGCATGTTCTCTCCGTGTCCGGGTGGGCTTTTGCCGGGCACTCCGGTTTCCTCCCACAGTCCAAAGACATGCTGCTGCATAGGTTGATTGGCCTGCGGACTAAATTACCCCCGGTGCCCTGTGATGGACTGGCGTCCCATCTTGGGTAAAGCCTTGCCTTGTGCCCTGTGTCTGCCGGGATAGGCTCCGGCTCATCACGACCCTGTACAGGATTAAGCGGTGTGTGACAATGGATGGATATGGATTGTGGCATTGGCAGATAACGAAGAAGTGAGTTGACAATGGCTGATAAAGATGACGGGAAAATATAAAGCACACATTGTTAAAAATGACATACTTTATTAACAAAATATTTTCATGCGCGACAAATTGCGAGCAAAAGTACATTACTCGCTACTTTTGATCAATACTAGCACAGGTCATTATATAATGTATGACGAGAAATGTCATGTCATCGTCTACAAATAGTGAAGCAAACATAACATGATATGCAACATGTTATAAAGCACTTTAACCGCATCACAGCTGAGAGCAGCAGCAAGGACATGGTAAAAAAATGTTCATTGTATTGCCATTATTGGAATAACATTGCAGTGAACCGGGATAGGCTCCGGCTCACATATCCACCTAACAGTCGCAATTAGGAATTTCCAGTGTTTTGTAACAGATTTTTTTTGCATACGTGTGTGTGTATGCAAACGCCTATATATTTATAGTAAAAGCAAGTGTTGCCATGGTAGCGCAGTGATACGATTGATGGCAAAACACGTTGTGAACAGTTGAACTAAAACCTCATTATTGGAGAAGCCTGACAACCATGATAGATAATAATGTGATACCATTTCATTAACATCAGTGAAGGCAAGACACTGTAAAATAGCCTCACTATAATAATATACTAATGTTGAGGGGGCAACTACAGTAATGCGGACAGCTTGAACTGTGTGTATAATGCAAGTTTTCTGTTTTACTGTGATGTTGTTCACTCAAGTGTTGCTTGGAAACACTTCGCTGTGCCAGTTTGGCGCATAGGGGCAGTGTAAATGTTATGTGGCAGTAGGAGACAGAACAGCGGGCTTCAGTGTCAAGGGGTCTTAGAAGCAAAATTAATTCAACATAATGAACGACAGCATGCTTACATGTAATTGACCTTGATCTGTATGCAGTTGTACAAGAAATATCAAGGTTATAGCAATATGTATTAGTTTAAATACCCATTATTTTTAATCAACACATTTTTCAAGGATTGGCATGCACCCCACTGTATACTCATAAGAGGTTTTTTGTTTTGCTATTGCGCTTGTAAAATCGTTCCCTGCTAAGCTGCAATTTAAATAGCAGGCATGCAGTCATTATATTCCTCAGGCATCGTGTAATATGTAGATGTAGAAAATAACATTGTTTCTTCTCCAAAAGGTATAATTAATCAACCCTCTTTACACGCATGGCTTAAAGGGTGACAAAAAATACAAATTAATCTTCAGAAAAAAAACCCGTTGCCAGGATTTAACGTCTGTAAGCAAGAGTAGAAAAAGCCCAAACACACAATTCAAGCAGGCACGTTATAACTGTAAAATTGCTGCAAAATGTGCATTTTTCCAGGTGAAGTAAACACACATTTTAATGAAATAAATATATAAACAATTGTTCATGAAAACATTAAGGCGTATGTATACACCAATAAGATCAACATTAATTTAAAGTATTTTACATACAAACATAAGTGTCTCCTTCGTCAAGGCTACTCGGACAGGCTATTAACCAAAATGTTATTGTAGTATATATTTGTATGTTTGATGGTGAGTTTTTTGCTTGGGCTTGTACAACCACTATCACTGTCAATTGTGGGCCTACATCGTGGGCAGGATAGGAGAGTGCACCCAAATCGTTTGTTGTACTGTAGTTGTATGCACCGTCGTCCATGCTTCCTGCCGTTTATCAACCCACAATGAACAGCATGGCAAAGCATGGTAAAATAACCTCCATGGTACATACGGCATGGGAAGCGCTCATCCAGAAGTGGACTAACACAAGGCTGCACATTTACAAAACTGTCACCATACTCCCCTGTTCTTTTGTTCAATGTAACACAGTAACATTAACACATTTTGGCTTGCAATGATTGTCTCTTTTAATGTACTTTCGCCAAACTTAATGCCACACGCCGAAACGTGCAGCAAAAAAATAAGTATACATTTGTCATTAAACAAGGGCACATGAGTGAGGCAGGTGCTGCAGTGATTGAGTCTCCTATCCATCAGTGGCCAGCAGCAACATGGCACCTAGGATGGCCACATTTTGGCCAACAAGACGCAACTGCAGCCAGAATTCCACTTTGCGCAGGCCGTGCCAGTAGGATAGGTTCCCGTCCGTGAGCAGTGTTAGGATGGGTAACAGGATGGCCAGCAGTTGTGCGGCTTGGCGCACATATTTCCCAGACAGGAAGGCCAGAGCGAGGACACCGTAGAGGAGGAAGAAAGCCTGCAGCACCAGCTCTCCACCAGCGATGTGAGCAAGGTAAGCTCCCTGGTCCTCCTTGCTGTACTGCAGTGAGTAGGCCTGAGTGAGAACACACACATATGCCACATGGACAGAGTGAGCTTAATAGAGCAGAAAACATTTAATGCCAATGATTAACTGCGGCTTTTGGACTGTAACTCTAATGCACTGGGACACAAAAGCGATTGGAAGAGTTTAGTTCACAGCCATGTGCACTTACGGTTGGTTGCATTCACACGGCTCATGGTGTATTTTACAATCAAGAATAACTAGAATGAAACCTAAAAGGTTTAATACCAACCAATGCTAGATGAGTTAAAACACACATCTAAGCACATGAAGAACATCGCACGGGAATTTTACAGAACATGTGAATAGGTACAAACAGCATGACACTTGAGTGAGATCAGTGGTGATGGTGGCTGCTATAACTGAGAGCATGAAAAGGACTAAATTGGATCAGTTACGAAATGACACGTTTGAGGCAAGGATGACAATAGTTGTTGACATGTCGTTCTCTCCGCAGTTTTGTGCAGCGCTTTGTGACCCTCGGGTGAAAGGCGCTATATAAATGCCATTATTATTATTATTTACCCCAAAAACCCACTACATAACTGATTACAGACCTCAGATAAAATATACTATGGGGGAATAGACATAAGAGCTCTATTGTTTCAACACTATCGATACAATATTGAACATATGCAAGAGAGCAACTCCCACATAGCACTCAAGTTATGGAAGTTAAATTTACCTGTGTCAACGTGACTATATCTGTCCACATTTTAACACAAAGACGTTTTTACCTCTTTTGTAATCAGACGGTTTGTCAAAAAAGTTAAGACAATTAGGGGAGTTTGCAAATATGGTCTCTTAGTGTGGCTGAAATAGAAGTCTGAGTACACGGTATCGTTGATTTCATTTTTGCATCACCTTGCCACTATCACGCACTGAAAGACGATTGCAAAATACACCTGCCACCGTCAGCAGGAGTCTAGCTGGCTCATGGAAATCTCTCAAAGCTGAAAAAGCCCATTGTGTAACCTGATCTTGAACTGTAAAGCAGCTTCATCCATTAAAACTCTGTTGGCATACATTCCTATTCCTACAGTGCTTCCTAGACTCTAAAGCAAATGTATTCAAGTGTATACAGTACTGCTTAATGAATGTATAAATTCAAGAACACACGGGGGGATAATCGTAATATGTTCTTGTCCAAGAATCTTCCTATACGAAATTGTTTACAGTATTGCAATCTGGGCCATTAACAAGTACATCAGCTTTAACAAATCCATTCCTGTGTGCTCGTAATACTGCATGTTCATCCATAAACGCAATGCCTGGGACCATGCAGCCACCCTAAATTAAAAATATTAGGCACACATGCAGAACTCTGCACCTGCCCTGTTTTTTTCGACAGATTTGCACTGGTCAATTAACATGTGTGATAGGCCTTCGTAGGTTAACATAATACTCCAGTGACAGCTGGTTTATAAATTACATAAAGATTCTGAATTGTTGCCTCTCCTGCCAAATATTAGTCTAACTATAGATTTAATGCCACTAGCAGACCAATTGATTTTTGTACAAATTATTCAATGCGTGTATCATGAGCTACAAGAATATTAAATGATGAACCGATCCACCTTTGCATATTACACTTAAGACCTATGAACTACCTTGCCAGATTTAAAATATATTTCAATGTAGACAAGAGTTCAATAGAAGGCAATTAAACGCAAACTTTTTTCAACATAGGAGGCAAATTTTTGATTATTATTTTCAATCATTTTTTATTGAATTCATGACAGTAATCGAATGAAGAGAATTTGGAAAAGAGAAGACATTATGCTCATTTATTTTATTTTTAGAAACGATAAAATGGGTCATGTAACAATACAATGTTCTGAAAAAAATCCATCAATCAGATGTACAGATTGTGCTTTTAATTATAGAATAAGAATAATTTTGCACTCAACAAGAGTATGCAGAAAATATCACGAGAAGAAAAAACGATCTAAGAGACCAATTCGATGAATAATTAAGCTGTTAACTGTCAAAAGAGCCTTTATATAGACTTTACCTTTCAAGCATTATGTGAACATTTAATGAACCCAGTCCTACATTGCAGACTGTGAACACTGAAATGGTTTCGCTGCAGTGAGGTGAGAACAAAGCTTTATATTTCTTCTTCTTGGTGCAATTATGCACTTTTTAGGGATTAAAACATGACTTTCAAGAAAACACAATTTTAAATGGTATCAAAACATTCTTACATAATAGAGAGTACAATATGTTTATAGTGTTAAAGTAGAAAAGGCTACATACCTTAAACGTATGTCTGTACTGTGTTTGCAATGCACTATTTATTCTGTGATTGTACTGCACAGAAGTTGACATTCTGTACATGTATCTAACATTGATGTAATGTGAATCTATGACTTGGCACATAACTACGTCTACCACAGCTGGCATTGAAAGCATTGTGGATCCAGAGTGGTGATCAACAATGCAGTGAGTATATCCAACACAGAAATTGCATTCCTATATCAGACTACAGTTACCTTCTTCTTTCGCAGACCCTCTGTAACCATTTCAACTTTACAGACCATTTAATGAAGACTGCAGCCACCTAGGGATCCAGAATCCCTTATATCAGTAACATGTAAGCCTGTGCTGCTTATAAATATGATTATTTATGGTTGCAATGCATGGTACTGAACTGTATGCAACTGTGCAAAGGGAAGCACTGTACTGTAACAATCGATTCGATGCCTAAGGTATGACTAAGCTTGTCATGATGACTCAAGAGCAAGTTTGTGTATCAGGTTACAACCGCACACCTGCACCAGAGTATGCACATTTGACATTTAAAGAAACCTCTCACGCAGTTTTTGTTGACCAAAATATTTAAAATATTCAGAAAACGCAGGTGAACTGCAGAAGCCTCTTAACAAATGCTGGGGATTGACGCAATTTGAGTGACAATTTTTTAATAAAAAACATGTTGGTACCATAATGTCTAACCATAGCACATATGAACACTATCACCAACTATAACAACAACATTCAAAGGGAAGCTGACGACAGACCTGACAAACTGGTTGTCTTCCCACATGCAGGGCAACTCATTAGTTTGCAGTGATTACACAACAAGCTACATAGGTTTCCAGTCTGCCAACATTAACCACATAGCTGCCAATTACACAAGACATTAAACTACTGTATTATCGTACTGGAGGTACCATTACACGCAGTAATGTGTAATATTGATGGGTGGTCAATACATTGAACATAATCATTTAAATGTGTTTTCCGAGAGGACAGACCTTTTGATGAACGCTCCAGAGCTGGTAGCATTGGTTTAAATTTTGAACAGGTACTTCAGAGGTACCAGTTGTGTCATTATATGTGCAATATTCTCACCTGGCAGATGAGGTATATACCAAGGAAGACTTGGCCTATCGTCTGGAGAGACCTGGCACGGGCCTTTTGGCGGTAAGGCTCCCCAGCACCACTGGCCAGCACCAGGAAACCTCCCACTGATGCCACTGTCCGAGAATACATTCTCACCTGTAATCCACAAGGCAAATACAACCTTGCTGATTAAAAACATCATGTTCTACACACACATTGTGTGTTTCAGCACAACAGTGACGATGTATGAAATGTCACGTTTGCATGATTAAAAAAATGTACAACAAGGAATTTTTTTT
>JAZEWU010000001.1:4427022-4473731 GCA_036362915.1 Geotria australis
CGCGTCGTGTGTGTGTGTGAGAGAAGGCGCTCTCGCTCACTCGCTCTCGTTCAAGCCCCACTCTCTTACGACCTGTCTCCGTCACTCATTGCCTACGACTCGAGGAACCTTCTTGCTCTTCTTCTCAAGCCTCTGTGTCGTGTGAAGCCCTTCCTTGTGCCGGTGAAGGAGTGGGGAGCGCCTACCTGGGTGGATTTCAGGTGCGTGTCCCGGGCGCGTGCGTGTGTTTGCTGGAAGAGTCACCGCTTGCTGCGCAGATGTTCTCAACACCCACCGTCATTATCACCGTCGGCATCATCAGCATTTCTCGACGCGAAGCACGACGTAAACACTAATCCTAGCGACACCACCATCATCGTCGTCGCCAGCCTCAGGCGCTTACCGCCACTGGCTATGGTCGATTGAATACATGCCGTGATTTGACTGTGGTTTCCATCGACGCGCTTCGGACTCTTGTGAGTAACTAGGGGGCTTATTGGGCTCGCCGCTTCTTGTCATTGAGCCGTGTTTGGTCAAATAAGGTTTGTTACGTGCGAGGACGGATAAGTGACGGTTGTCTGCTTATTTGTCGTGTTCTATTCTGCACAACTACGCTAGTGATTGTTGTGTGGTCTGAGCTGGTATTCATCTCTTTTTATGGCTTTAACGGTGCCAAGCCAGACAGATGTGGGGAGGTCACATCTTGCTGTTTCTGATCATCATCATCAGAAATTCACTCACTGTAATCTCAGCGGCACCCACACCGTCGCCACCACCTTCTTCAGCCCTTGCCAGATTCTAGTATTATGGTGTCGTCGGCTTAGATCAACGCGCGAGACTATTGTTGAGTAGCGTGGACTATTGTTCCAAGTGTTTGTTGCCCTTCGAGCTGTGTTGTTGTTGTGTTTGGGGCTTTGTGGGCCAGATGTGGATTGCAGGTCAACGCGCGTATTTGTTTTGTCTCGTTAAGAAAATGCGTTTGCCCAGCCCGCACCCAAGAAACCTCTGCCGTGCCAAAATTGTGGTCACTGCCCAAACAAAGTACATTTGATTTAAATGGGTAATTCAATTACGTTTGTAATTGCTATCTAAATTACACACCACAAAGTAATTGGTCACGTGTGTCCATCCATTCACAATACGTATACGTTTCTAGTGATTTAAAGTTTTAATGCTTTTTTGCCTCGACTCACTTGAATCATTCCACGATGTTATCGTTAAGAGACGTCTGTGGGCTGAGTCCACGAGCCACATGGCGTTTTAGTTGTATATTTTAATGGAAGGAACTCTTTTTTTCTAGTAAGCGCGTTACCTCTTAAACAGTAACCTACAATCCCGGCGACCCAATTTCAATATTCGACCCTCGCTAACACAAGTAGCGATCATTTGAACCGGTCCTGTACCACCCCTATATGTACTCAGCCTTAAATGAGTACGGTACTGTCTCTCGCGCGGTGTGTAAAAGTCGGCACTGGAGAGACAAAGGCGGCCGAGCGTGGTTCTGGCCACAATCACTCGCTCGTGCGCCTTTGCCTGGTAAATTCTTAAAGCATTTGCCTGAACAGTATGTAGGGCTGTACGCGGCGGATCTTTGTCTGTGGGACTTAATAAATGCTCGTCAACAGTACCTACCCGCCCTAACCCATTACGGTCTGTGCTGCTGAACAGGGGATGTTTGTTTGTCTTGATGCCTGGCTGTGCTGTACTGGACCTGTCCGGATCTCCTGCATGCGTGTGACCTCTGAGGAATGCATTATTAGCACCGCTACGCTTGTTGGCATTTAATGCTTGGAGTTGGTGTGGCTCTTTACTGTTTCAACTCCTTTCCGTATCTCTGCATTAATCTGAAAACAATCTATTGTAGAGACTGAGTGGCATAGTGGCGCAGTGAGTAGCGCCTCGGTTGTCCTGCCTTGCAACCTGTGTCTACCGGGATCGGCTCTGGCTTCACCGTGACCCTGAAAGAGATTAAGCGGGTACTGAGAATGAATGAAAGTCCTTAAGGCTATCAGCCTATTTACCTGCTTTCCAGACCAACATTATCCAGCAGCATGTGTTTAAGCAAGAAAGTTTTCTCATTGCCGGAAAGGGTAATACCTCGTATTTTCTACATTATGGGTTAGCTTCGTTGGCTAACTAAATAAAGATCCAGAGCCCATGGGGCTAGCTAGTTTATTTCACTTAACAACTAATTATTTAATGAAGGATGCATTATAGAAATGTATTTTATGCCAACGTATAAGTCGTATATAGTTTTAACGGGTGCAACGCGCCCGGAGAAAATGCGCGCGTTACAAAAGTAGATTATTATTATTAACTCAGTTTACTAACCACGTTACCTAGCTAGCTATCATACGCACTGTTGGTGGTGTTTGACTGTATGTTGGCGAGCGATTTTTTAGCGCAAAACAGACGGATGCACCCCACTCCTCCAAACACTCTCACGCACACACACACACACACACCTGGGCACTGATTATCTCGTTGAACTGTCAATCGTCATGATCAAGCGCAGAGTGTACCAACAATAATTTATTTTTGAAATGTTCTTTTTGTTTGTACATTTGTTATGTTACTTAAAAAGAGGCCAAACATACAAAAAACGTTTTAAAAAACACTTGGTGTATGCAAATCGCTAGGATATGGGCCAAGACTTTGATTGTGTGGGCCAGGCCATCTTGGCCCCTCATGGAGCTGGGCCTGCTTTTCTAAGCTACTCGGTGCAGGTTGATTTCGTGAGGAGCCATGACTGGTTCAAAGCTGACTTGCGACTGATGCTAGCCGTGGCTGGGAGCTCAACTCAAGTTGTCGGCTTCATAGTGCAATATGCCAATCACTGTCACTGCTCTACCTGTGGTTGTATACAAACATGTACCACTTTACAAAATCAATTTTACATGAGCTCAAATAATACTTTGGTGGCCTTGAGCCATTGGTTTACAATATTCCTACAACAGCAAAGAAGCTCTTTCGGAGTTCAGTAAACACAGTACAGTACTGTGGTGTTAGCCCACTGCCCCATAAACCCGGCATTCTGAGTTGGGTTTTCGGCGAGGACAAACGTTAGTTGGCGAGTGATGTCTGAACAGGTCCTGGTGTCTAATCAACACTGACCAGCATAGTCGACCTTAATCTAATAAAGAACTGTAACATTTTGACTAATTTTCATTTCAACAATGGGTGTTGTGTTCCTGTTTCAGGAAAGGTACATGTTGTACTGTAATTGTAGAAGAATATTTATTCTTTGGTGAATGGAGGCACACGTGTAGATTAACTAAACCAATCTACAGAAGCGTAATCTGACTGGAGAATGAAACCTGATTCCTCTTGATTACAAGGCCAGTATGATATCTTCTCCACCATAACTACAGTCTGTATGCTGTGCACACGTACGATACCATGGCTGTTCTGCCACGTTATCGTATTTACTAGAGAATGTTTACTGCATTTTTTCAGATAAGTCACTGCGATGCAGTACATTCGCTGCTCGTTTTGAAAAAATATAATGCTTCTGTTTGAAATACTTAATGCGCAAGTCGGCCTTAGTTTAGCGTTATGGCTGACGTGTTTGGTGGGTTGTTGTGGCAAAAGCCCTAAATAATTGTTTGAGTAAACAGTGACATGTGTATATTTATTGTGAATCACCAAAGATGACGAGGTCAGTTTATTTCCACTGTTTGTCCTTCCAAACACCTTGTCATGAAGTAAGCTTTGAGAAAGCTAAACATTATTTTCAAAGCCCATTTTTTATTCATTTAGTGGATTGTAAAACAAGCCTTTGTCAAATGTTTGACAATGTTTTTAAACAGTTTTCCAGTCTTCTTCTTCTTTGCGATTCTTCGAAGCGCGATGTTAAATTACAGTTTCCCATTTTCTTACACAGCCCCTTGCATTTTCATTGAACTCCGCAAGGTCTTTTGAGCTGCAGAGGTTGGGTAGTAGAGCACAGACAAGGCAGTGTTCCATAGTATGGTCTGCTTCTCCACATTCACAGGTGGTTGGGCCGGTCTTGTAGCCCCATCTGACCAAAGCATCTTTTGATCGTCCCGTTCTAGTTCTCAGGCGGTTGAGTGTCTTCCACTTTCCAGTGTTTATGTATTATATGTATATACTATTTAATGATATAAGCCCCATAGAGCTATTGTATTTTGTGAAAAGGAAGGTGCGTATTATTGTAAAATATAATGTTAATGGTTCTATAGTTTAAACGTTTTTATTACGTAACACAATGGAGAGAAAAACCTAAATCAAAATGGAATGACGTTGTTTTCCAATTTGCATATAAAACACCAGCTACCAAAATAGATTGACTGTGTTTACATTATGAGAAATTCTGTATGAGCCACAACACATGCAGAGTTAATGAATTACTCGTTCTGACTAGAAGGACCTGTGATATTCATGCTGACCTATGTACATCTCTTTAACCTAGGTAAAACAAACTGTAACCAAAATTATTGATCGTGGGTAAAATCAAAATGGACTTCGGGTTACGCAGATTGTATATTCACTGAAGTGCTGCGATGGGGTGATTCTACATTGTGGTTTTATCGTTCCGTTGATGGAGACTTTATTGCGCATACACTGGATGAGTGAGCAATAATGTGATGCGAAACCCACAAATTATACGTCTGTTAAGTGTCACTGTTGAGGATTATATTTGCTGACTTTTCTCCCACAGTGATATGAGAGCCTGGTGCTGACAATGGCAGCCAACAGAATTCGTGCTGCAACTGGTGGGGGCTTGCCTCGGTGCAAGTCAGAAGGAACCCTTATTGATCTGGAAGATAATCCATCGGAGCCAAGTTTCCATGATTTAGATGGTGAGTCATTTTACACACCCTGTTCGCATTCCATTCGGCTGTGCTGTAGTTCTCTCATGAATTCCTTACTTATCCCTGTGTCAGGTGTCAAACGTGATAATAAGCACAACCCCTGCTTAGAACAAAGATATTTGTTTGAGGATGAATTAAAGTTGTCTAATTGGAGGTTCACTTTTAGGTGTATAATAACATTAAGAAAACTGAATACTGCAATACAACATGGTGTTAACATATACATGTCATACATTGTTTAGTTAATTGACCATATTAAAAATGATCTTTGCATCATTGTTTTCATGCTGTAAACGTTGTAGTGTACACATGGTCCATCAGTGTACACATCATCCTACTTTTGATAATTTTCCAGTTGTAGTCTAACCCCAAGATCAATTAAAATTAAGCAAAACGCACAACACCTTGTGTATTTTTTAAGTTCTTTACGTTGCTAAATATGCATGCTAAAGTTGTTTACTCACACGCAGTCATCAAACGTTACATTTCTAATAACATTGCTGCAGTTTGTATATAGCTGTTAATTGTGCGTACGAGCAATGTTACAACTAAAACACTGCGATTGCTTTTGTTATGTTAAATATATTTGACTTTAGTAACTATCCTGCAAGTAAGTTGTTTTGTAATCTCTCTCTTTATAGTGCCTTCTCCAAATGGCTTGCTTAACAAAGGCTCCCTTACAATGGAAAATGCCCACGAGGTGGTGGCCATCAAGGACTACTGTCCCAATAGCTTTACCACATTGAAGTTCTCCAAAGGTGAAAGACTCTACGTGATGGACACCTCTCGGTCTGAATGGTGGTACGCTCATAACAACAAGGAGATGGGTTACATACCGGCCTCTTACGTGCGACCTGTTGGCTCTTTGAGCAGCACCTACAGTGACAGTGGCATGGTGGATCACATACCCGAGAGTAATGGCTACAAGCAGGAAATAGATTTGCTCACCGGCTGGCCAGAAATCATTGGCAAGCAGACTAATTTGGTCGCTGCTAATGGCAATCCTTTCCGGCCGAACCTGTCTGCTTCCAATCCTTTCCTCAACGATATATCTCAGTTATCTACCAGCACTGACGATGTGCAAAAGCCAATATCGTCAACTGACTGGCTTATGTTTGATGTTCTAAAACCCAGCAGCAGTATAAAACACAACAATAAATCTGCAACAGACTTGGATCTGGACTTCTTTGAGCGCCCAGTTATACGAGGCAACCCATTCACAAGCAGCAAAAATCGTTGTTACAGTATGTCTGAGCTGTCAGTGTTGCAGGAGCAGGCACAACCAAGTAAAACTCACCAGGCGAATTTCACGTCGGCCTTTAAATCTTTGGACGTCGAGAGCTTTCAAAACGACAGAGATGCATTCAGAACCGCTTGGTTAAACCGACGAAAGCTGGCACGGTCATGCCATGATTTGGGTGCCCTGGAGCAAAACCCTGGGTGGGGACAGACACAGCCAGTAGAGACACACATGATCTGTAGACTAGATAGTTCCGGGGGAGTTGTTCAATTGCCAGAAACAGACATCGTTATTCACGTCCCCGACGGCCACGTAGATGTTGGGGAAGACCAAGAGGTCTCTGTGAAAGCACTGCTTGAGCCACCCTTGGAGTTGAATGGTGACAGATGTACCACGATCAGTCCTCTCATTGAAATACGCCTCAGTAATTTGGACGTGCATAAATTCTTTACGCTAGAGATGAGTGTAGATACAGAAATAAAAGACAAAGTCGCCGAAATTGTTTGCATGAGGAGTTCGCTCAAAGATAGCGCTTATGTAAAGATCCCAACTACTTGCACGTATGGCAACACCATTCAGGTCCAGCTGGAAGACCTAGGACCGTGCACCTATGTTGTGGCTGTAGCTCAAGCCCCAAGCCTGAAATATCCATCCACCATTTGGGACTGTATAACCAAACACCTCACTGTTGGTGTGTATGGCCCACGGCACATTCACCCATCGTTCACTACTGTTGTGGCCATGTTCGGTCACAACAGTGCGCCAAAATCCCTAACGCTGAATGAGATCACCAAGGGGAAAATTAGTGGCCTTCCTTTGGCATTGCAGCTCTGGGGAAAGTACAAATTCGCTGTAGCCACACCTCAAGATGTAAGCTTTTGCCTCTTCTCAAATGATGCCAACTTTGAAGTCAAGCGATCTGGCCAAAACAGTTTGGTTCGAGGCTTCCAGATGAAGCTGGGCATGGTGAGCCGCATACCATTCTCTGTCAATGTTATAAATGAGGAAGCTATGCAAGAGTTCACCATGTGTGTCCAATTTAAGGACGACAAAGACACGCTCTTGTCCCAGTTTTGCATACAAACTCCTCCGGTGGCACCGAAACCAGCAATAAAGAGCGGGCAGAGGAGGTTCCTGAAGAAGAAAGAAGTGGGAAAAATCGTGCTGTCCACGAACGCCATCACCGCCAAATACCCGACATTTCAGGATAGACTAGTGCCAAACCTAAAGTACGCCATCGCCACCAAGACTGTGACCCGGCAGCAAAAACATCCGTACCTGCTCGAGTACAAGAAGGGGGACATGATGGTGTTGCTGAGCGACGAAAGGGTGCGTGTGCGCGGGCAGTTGCGCAACAAAGACTGGTTCGTGGGTTTCTACAGTGGCAAGCTGGGTCTCGTCCACTGCCGGAACCTGCTGCAGCTCGACAAAGATCGCTCGGGGCTCGCGCCCGGGCCGAAGCTCACCACAGCAGCGTTGCTTGAACAGATGCTTCAGTCGTGCAAGTACCTGACGTACGTGTACTCCTCAGTGCGCACCCAACTGATGGAGAACATTGGGAGCTGGAGAACATTTGCAGATGCTTTGGGATACGGTGGTATATCACTGGGCGAGTTCTGTCGGGTGGAAGTGGAGAACGAAGCGGAGAAGGTGGCGTGTGTGCTCGAGAAGCTCAAGGAGGACTGTAACAGCTCCTCGCAGGCCAAGAAAAAGAAGTCTTTTCAGAAGGAGCTGTTTACGGTAAGTAGTGAGCGTTTGTTGTGAAATCCCCCAGCTACATCTTTTGTAATGTTTGTCATGTGGTTATTTAGTTCCATTTCTGTCTTCTCTTGGAGACATTGGCGCAGAAGCAGATTTCTGCATTTATTCAAGTCATGCTTCCTTTATTTGTAGCTTTCTTTCCTGTACTAATTTACATAATATTGCATCAAACGATGTTTTCTTTTCTATGTCTTTCGGATGACAACGAGTGTTTCTTTATCATCTACCTCACATGTGTCAAACTCAAGGCCCGCGGGTCGAATCCGGCCCGCCACGTCATTTTATGTGGCCCGCGAGAGCAAAATAAAAGTTTTGAACAAAGTTAATAACACCTGTTTGATATTTCTCTTTATTTACTTGAAAAGTTTGATCTTCGATTGATGGAGTAATGTGGGTGTCTTAACCTGATAAATTAAAAGGATTTATGTTATAATAACAGAGAAATAAGCTAACATATGTTTTTACATCTATGCAAATGCATACAATTTTGTGACTTGAATAAGTAACAACCGGCCCTTTGAGGGTAACCATAAAGACAGTTATTTAAATATATTGAGTAGTTACATTTATACTGTCTTACAGTTACAACCGGCCCTTTGAGGGTAACCATAATGCTGATGTGGCCCAAGGTGAAAATGAGTTTGACACCCCTGATGTACCTAATTAAATACTTGAACATGCTCCTGAACCAAAGAAATATGTATAAATGAATATGAATCAGCTGTTCACTGATTTGCAAAGACAGGTTGTTGAGTAGAAATATTCAATATACCTGCAATGAACACCCTCAACAGTTTATATATATGGTTAACAAAATTAACCAAAGCTTACTTGGGGTTAAACACGAACTTCATCAATTCAACAAGTACATTCTTCACTTCAAAAACTAGTAAATAGCAAGACTGACTGCTCAACTTCGCACGACAACTTTTAATTAATAATACGTGGGTTTACAAATGTTAATGCTTTAAAAATATGCAATTAAACTTAAAAAATTAATAATGCTTACTGCCAACACACTCCGGGTGCCTTTCATATTAAAGGCTAAATCACGTGGAATGCCTTGCTAAAGAACATTTTCCAAATTTTTACTGTAATCTCCATGACATCCATGCTACAGTGATTTAAAATCGGTAATGATTTTTAACGACACGAATGCTTTGCATGACTCGGCGAGAATTGGCACAAACGGCATGGTAAGCAAACTAGCCTTTGTGCATCTGTTGACAAATCAGGCCCTGCTGAAGATCGACTGCCAGGGTCTGGTCGCCCGCCTCCTGCAGGACTTTGTGTTACTCACCACGGCTGTCGAGGTTGGGACCCGTTGGAGAGAGCTCGCTGAAAAACTCACCAAGGCGACGCGGACTCATATGGATGCCTTTGAGGTCCCTCACCGTGACAAGAACGGAGAGATTGACGATGAGGCAAGTGCACTTGCCCGCAACGCATTCCTCTCTGGATAAAATCACTCCACACCCATATTGTGTAACCGTGTTAACAGTTCTACAATTAAATGCACCAAAAAACACACGTAAATATGTAAGTGATGTGGCAAGTTGGCAGTTAATGTTTTCTAGGAAATTATCCATATTGTCTTGTGTATCCGAAGACACATTCTTCCGCAATCCAGGAACCTCTTTCGTTTCTGAAAGCGCAAGACATGTATTGTAGCATTTGTATTGGTGTTAACCCGCGCGCGCGTGTGTGTTTATTCTGTGGCCGTCGTGATGGTTAGACCATGTGGAAGCCAGCGTACGCGTTCCTGCTGTCGTGGAGCGCGAGGCTGGGCGACAGCTACAGGGACGTAGTGCAGGAACTGCACGCTGCACTGGAAAAGATGCGGAATCCCATTACCAAGCAGTGGCGCCACCTCACCGGCACGCTCATCCTCATACACACCATGGACATCCTGCGTGCGGCTGCCTTCAGCTCCCCGAGTTTGGAGGACAGCATGACTTGATGCGTCGTCAGTGTGCCGGCGTCACGCTCTTGGCCTACCTTAGGGTCACAGTGGTGACACATGAGGTTTTTTTGTATTTCACGAGAACGGAAGAATGTTGAGTGGTTGTTTTAACATGGTCTTCTTTAAGGCTGGTCAGGTGGGACCAAATATATCTGGGTTATGCACTGTGGCTGTCCAGATGAACTGGTTTGTAAAAATCAGTGATAATCTCGAAGACTATCTATATTTTTATTCAAACATACCCATAGAAGTACAAACGCCTACGTGTAGTAGCTGTAATAGTTTTAACATTGCATATCTAAGTGCTATTTTCTTTTCATAATTTGTTTTTTAACATTTGCTTTTGGCAATTTGTGTTTTAAGAATATCAAATGTGTTGAAATGTTAACACAATTGTTCTGTTACTGTATTTATAACTACTGTTTTTACTACATGTAGCAAGGTTTCCTCTTGTAATGAATATCACTTCTTTTAAAACATATCTAAATTAACATTGACATCTTAACATGCATAAACATCAAAAGTGCAAATATGCATCAGTCAAATTAATAACTAATGTTGAGAAGGCAACAATTAACAGGCGTTATATTAAGACAAAATAATGCCTAGAGAGTAATCAGTCATTGCAATGCATAATTGTGTTCCGCATTTGTCCAAAGGAACTCCTCTGCTGAAGCACAACTAGATTGACTATTTGCTGTAATTTAACTTTCTTTGTGCTAATGTGTTAAAATGATTTGGAAAACTTTGAGTGCCAGCTATTTCAGGCGTATATTGATGCTTAAGACTATTCAGTTTGCATGGACAGGCTCTTTTTGTGCAGTGCTGCTATATTGTTACAGTGTTATATGTGGGTGTATTGCAATGAAGGTAAGACAATATATAGACCTAAAAGCATAAACATCCCTGATAAAGAAGATATTTTTGCTTGTGTTTGAAAACCAAATTTACCATTTGCAAATTCTGTAATTTTACCCAGAGCAAGACATGACTGCATTTTAATGGCAACAGTTATTTATTCATTTTAGTTTTTTTACTCTTGAAATTGATTTTTATTCTTGCCAGTTTGTATATAGATATTTTAAAAAGTATTTTAAAATAAATGTTTGTATATAATGCAGTGGCCTTGAGAGTGATCATGGAAGCTGTAGAAAACAATATTAAACCTGCTGTAATGTACATTCCTTTTAAACATGGGGTATGTTGTACTGGCTTACAGGATACAGCATATTTCAATACTGTATGGATCAGTAAGTGGAGTGACAGTTGGCTTTACTACATATTTGATGAAGTGTGTTCGTTTATACTGAAAGTCAGATATAACCCTTGAACATAAACGTCTAAATTAATGCATGTTAAAATCATAAATGTATAGAATTCTCATATGACCTATATTGTACAACGTAAACACTGCTAATAAATGTTTAACCATGTATGTTACACATCAAAAATATAGTGCAAACATTTCCTAAGGTGGGAATTTTATCTGTTGTCAAATATTCCGTGAGTTTTAACCCTAGCGTCGCCTGTTGTGAAAGAGAAGTGCCAATTGTGATGAACATATTGACGTTTTTATCATGTGCATTTTATAGTGGATCAGCTTGAACCAGCTTCTGCTGGGGATTTTAATATACTGCGCTTTATTTACCACAATTCTGTGTCGGCTTGGTAATCAAGGTTTGTCTTACTCCTATTCAATAAAGCCACTATTAACAGTGAGATGACGAGTAACATTTATTGTTTTAGATCTATTTATTCTTGCTGAATGCTCATTGACATTGTCCTAGAGTATGCTACATTAGGGTTTTTAGTGATTCTTTTTATAATTTAGTCTTATAGGTAATTGTAGAATGCATAGTACAGTAATTTAACGTTTGTAAATTAGGTTCTAGGTTGCACGTGAACCAGTGTTTAACTCCTGCAGTACTTTCACCTTCATTTGAGCTTCAGTTCACAATTCCAAAGCCGAACAATGTCATTGTTTTTTTAGAAGTAAATTGTGAGGCACATACTAGGTGGGATATTTTTGGCTTTGCTTTTTAATTTGCCATTTTAATATAGTCCCTCCAATAAAGTGAAGTTATGATCGTGAATGAAATCTATCGTATGAATATTTTATTGGATTGATAGCGTGAATATTTTTTGGAAAAAGTAATCTGCTCAAAGTTGTGTGTAAGCTCAATTATGTAAATATTGTTGTGCTCAAAATTATAACATTGCATAGATAGGTGCAAGTAAATGTTACAAAAACGAAAATGGATTAGTCCCATGCTTAGAATAAATGAAGTGCTGTACGACACGTGGATTGGTGTCACAGGCAATCTAGCAATGCACAAGTCGTGTACAATCTTAGTAAAGTAGTATTTTCCTAATAAAATTTATTTCAAAAGAGAAAAACACATTTTTACAGTATCATATCCGATACATTAGTTTCCTAGCACACAATTACCCACAATTGAAGTTTCAAAATATTTTAAGAATATAAATATATAACTCTTACTTGCCTTGTGAGGGCAATGCCAATACCAGTACACGTGATTTCATGACATTTCTTTTAAAAATGTAATCGTTTCAAAAGTAGAATACCTGAATAATCCTTTTTGATTAATTGTTTATTCAGTTAAGTCGATCATACAGGATTTTTTATTTTATTCACTAGCACAAATAATATTTAACTATAACATCACAAATTCAGTACAGATACTTTACTTTTCAGTTACATTCAACCGATCAAATCAAAGATCATGGCCAATCTGAGCACAATCAGATTGATATTAATATTTGTAATATTTTTCTTTTTTTTTCTGTGAGCAGTAGCACACTTGATTACATTTTGAGCTATAATAAATGTATGCACTTTCATGTTTTCACGGAAATTGATTATTGCTATTTCGGGCGTGAATTAAAAGTGCACATTAACCAACATTGTCCCGGATTTGTTTTCATTGCAAGGTCATTGCTATTTAAATACCACTTACGACTTGCCTTTTTGTTTGATCATACGTGGTTTCATCATGTGCTCACTGCAACATTTTACTGATTAACTTTCTGTTTGTCCTTAGGTGACTTAAAAATGTGTCTGGTAGTGTTTGGCGTATACTGTGCAGTAGTCACTTGTCTACCGTCTGTTTATTGGCAATTTATGGGTATACTTTAAATCTGCTTTAATATTCATAAGATGTACATGTATAGTTTCTGAAGTATATCTTCATTCAGAAAGTTATTAAGCTGCTATTCTCTGTTATGTATTACATGGTTTTGCGTAAAACTCTTATCTATATTTACCACAGGTTCCTTTTCTTTGAAAATCTTGGTAATTCCCTAGCATTGGTGCAAACAAGTCTGACTGCTGACGGGACGGTAATTGTGAAAACCGTTACAGCGTTTGCTTGTGTTCAACCAATGCGGTTGAAATTTCTCACTCCCAGAAGAACATATGGCTGATAGAATATGGAAAATGTAATGTTTATTTGGAGAGGCCATTATGGAACGGAGGCAAAGAAAAGGTGATTTATACATCAAACATGTGCTACTACCCAATCCTAAGTTTTCCCCCAACCTACCCCTGTATCCCTCCCATCTCATTTGTTTATACATTTTCTCTATATATCTCTACCATGCACTTTCACAAACCTTCAAGTCAACGGCCTCTTCCTTGACTTCCCCTTGTCGCTGCTGTTCCCCACCACCTCCTCTCATCTGCACGTCTCACTTTATTGCATTTTGACTCCAGCAAATGTTGCCTCCTGGGCCCCATTGGTCTTAGGCCACTCTAGTCTCATCACTAATCCTGCTTCGTGTTGGCTGAAACTCTGGTGGCCTCTCATCTTAACCTCTGAACCCTGGATCTGGCTTCTGGATCCCATTTGCCACCACCTGTTTCTGATCTTTGCAGATTCCCGCTTGCTCTGAATCCGGTCAGCCATAGGCATTAGATTGCGTATTCAAATCTGGACTTGAATATTCGCAGGGAGTTGATGGCACAAATGACATTGAGAAGGGAATTGCAGACATGGGCACAGCAGAGCAGAATGAGTGACCTCCCATTGAGCGAAGGTTGACTGGGGTATTCCACAACAATCCTTTGTTCCTCGAATACACTTATGGAGAGGAGTGGAGTCAAATGAGAGCAGAGGGGTATGCTGGAGAAACTTGCCGATGGAATGTGGTCTTGAAATTGATCCTTGATTTGATTGAGGGCTATTGGAGTATTAGAGTAATCTGGATTCGTTCACAGGTGTGGGTGATAAGTCTCCCATGTATTTCTACCCTCACCACTGCATTGATTTCATGAATTATCCTTCCCATTGTTGACCCCCACTCCGACACAGGGTCTTGAGATGCAGTTGCATACATATCAAATTAAAACAACAATTAACACTTGAATGTATAATTGTACATTATATCCGTGCATTATTATTTGTGCCTTGATCTGGTTAAGCACTTGTTTATAACATACTGGAACGGATTTTACTTGTCGGTGGTCTAAAATTTGGCAGTTATTTTATGGAGAAACCCTCCATAATTGACACACGGTGATGGAATTCTCAAAAACATGTCTGAGATTGATCGGGGTAATTGTGCCTATATATATCTCCCCGCTAAATAATGACGGTGCAAAGAAGGTTGGCGTTTTTTTATGTGCCCCTGAACCCTGCATGACTAGTTCTCTCTCGAGATTATTTGCAGGTGAATCATGACCCGTAATTAAAAGCTTTAGTTATCAGTGAGCCTTTCATTGCAATCACTTAAGAATTAATTGAAAACATGGGGCCTGCTCGCTAATGGTACGCCAGTTATTCATTATTTTATAATTGCATCAAAACAACCCAGGTCGCCCTTACGCAACAATGTTTCATGTGTCTCAATGTATTTACGTACTGTAATCCCATAGGTAAATATAGGGCAATGATCAATTGTCGTGCAAACACATCTGGATGTACTATGCAGCCAATGTTATTTGGATGAACATATTTTAACCAATAAGCTACGTAGACAGATGGTTTACTTTGAAAGGTACCTAGGTAGTTATGCAGGTTCTACGTATTTATCCACGTGCGCCCAGCATCAAGTGTGATGGGTACCCACGCTGGATGTGATTTAGCCTGTGTACGGCATTTACACGATGTTCACAAGAGGGGGGGGGTCAATGGCTGGGGATTTATTTTTAGAAAACTTTACCTCTCACGGTGGCGCCGTGAGTATCGCTTCCGCCTCACAGCAATAATCTCCCGGGTTCGAATCCCGGCTCGGGTGCCTTCCTGTGTGGAGTTTGCATGTTCTCCCCGTGTCCGCGTGGGTTTTCGCGGGGCACTTCAGTTTCCTCCCACAGTCCAAAGACATGCTGCTGTATAGGTTTATTGGTCTGCTGACTAAGTTGCCCCCGGTGCCCTGTGATGGACTGGCGTCCCATCCTGGGTATAACCCTGCCTTGCGCCCTGTGTTTGCCTGGATTGGCACCGGCTCACCGTGACCCTGTACAGGGATAAGCGGTTTCTGACAATGGATGGATGGATTTACATGTCACATATTTCCACTAGGGCGGCACGGTGGCGTAGTGGGTAGCGCTTCCGCCTCACAGCAAGAAGGTCCCGGGTTCGAATCTCGGCTCGGGGTGCCTTACTGTGTGGAGTTTGCATGTTCTCCCCGTGTTCGCGTGGGTTTTCGCCGGGCACTCCGGTTTCCTCCCACCGTCCAAAGACATGCTGCCAGGTTAATTGGCGTACTGGCTAAATTTCCCCAGGCGCCCTGCGATGGACTGGCGTCCCATCCTTGGTGTTCCCCTGCCTTGCGCCCTGTGTCTGCCGGGATGGGCTCTGGCTCACCGCGACCCTGTATTGGATTAAGCGGTTTCTGAAAATGAATGAATGAATATTTCCACTATCTTATTAACTTGATTCGGTCATGTAAAATCCGCCTGAATGTTTAGGGATAATCAACCAACATCAATAAAAATGAACGAGCCCACATATGTGTCTAGCCAGTGGGTAAATACGATTAGTACAGGAGAAACAATAAACTAAACAAAGGTTGCCTAACTCATTTGGGAAGCCATTCAGTGGGCCTGTGAAGAAATGGTAGTCGCTATCTTTCCGTGAGTCACACTGCAAATGTGGTTACAACAGCCAAACCGGTTTGAATGCAAAACAGCTTAGAGCAGGACCCACGTGATGTCACAACACGGGTCGCACCAGACAGGACACTTGTGTCGGTGGGAAGTTACACCCCGGCGTAAAACGTTACTGTAGTTTTAGCAAGAATAAAGGAAATGAACACTTTACTTCTGCCATGTGCAACTGTAAGTCAAATTCAATGCTACACCCATGGTTTAAAATTGTTTATTGTTTTGTCAATAGACGAAATCCTGGCACGAAGGAGCTGCGTTTGTGTGCTGAGTAGCGTATAGAATTTGTTTGGTGTTTATGGCATAACTTTGTCTGTCATTTGAAATAACACAACCATTACGGTGACATTCCATGTACTCTAGTAGCCGAATTCTCAACCGGTGGGTCATGACCCATCAGTGTGCCGCAAGCGCTACTTAGTGGTCCGTGGAGACCAGACGCAAGCAGCCAAAAAGTGGGCCTTGTATGTACAAAAGGTTGAGAACCCCTGCTGAAGTACATTATAGTAATATTTTCACTTGAAGAAATTATTAAGTTAATTATTGCTAGCTGCCGGATTGGGGCGTGGTCTGGTAATGTTCCGTTCTCAACCTTATGCAAATAGTCTTGACTGAGGTGTTACTGGGTAAACAGACATAATGTTGATAATGCGAGAAGGGCTATTTTTTTGAAACGACACCTATTATATACATCCTCTTGAGAGCAAAGTGACTGACGGCTCGTTGAGTGTTTATTTGTGCTTGTGCCACACAGCCAATGCAGTATCACATTATTATTAGTTTGATCTCGGTTTCCTGTGTCACTCCTTTCTTACACCCGACTGCTTTGTTTTTATTTGCGTTTGTAACCATCCTTTGGTTTAAATTATCTATTTAGTTCATAGTAGCTCTCCTTTCGCACCTTGAACTTTTAATTACACCAAACAATGTGGTGGCTTTGGTATAAGAACATTTATACAACACATATATAACGTATGTCTTGAGAAAATGGCAAGCCTTTGTTACCATTTGGGTTTATGCAGTGTGAACCAAGTAATCTAGTGCAGGTTTGGGGCTTTGAAAGCCTACTAGGTACAGCACAGTGAGTCAGTGTTTTCAAAGGACACAGGCATTAATTAGGTCCCCAGATATTACCATATAGGCGGGCAGAATTTAGTTTGTTTAGTAGGCGGGAGTCCATTATAGTAGACTGAAGCTCAGTTCTCAGGGAGGATTGGAGTTCTCAGGGAGGATTGGGCACATCGAAAAACAACCAGCCCGACAGCTGTGATATTCACAGTGGCCATTAATGTCATGCTCACTGCCTAACCAGTCAAACATCTCCTATCTGCTTTGGCTGTTACGGCAAACAGAAGGGAACGTGTTTTCCATTGTACTTTACATTTAAACAAGAGCATCAATGAATTGTATACCTGTTCCGGGAACACATGTGGTTGTGACTTTGCAAGTCACTCCAGCGTGCGTTAAATCCAGTGCAGCATGACACGCGGCCATTAAACCATTTTTCCAGACAAGGGTTTTTCTGCCGTGTGAAACATTCTCCAAACCCGCTACAGCATTGTATTGTTGCGTATGGCAGCATGTTCAAGAGTTGAAGGCCAGTGTCAACGTCTGCCAGCCGCGACGAGAGGACTTGAAGAGAGGGTTTGTGTGATTTCGCCTTTCCTCCTTCATCGGACCGCAGATTACAGTGGTTTACTACACGCTTCTTCCTACTTAATTCACAACAGCTTTAGCATTTGGCCCCTGACACGATGAAGGTTTCAATTTGCTTACATTATCAAAGCACAGCCAGCGGAGCCGGGGGACAATGGTGTGTGCCCGCTGGGATGTGAATTGGATTTGATTGAGTTCTATTATTGGCGATGTCTAGCAGCATCAGTCGTCAGTTGTGTCTAAACTTGTCTGAGGATCACTCACACCTTCACCAACCCGCACTGACCATCGTAGTGAAGTTGGATAAAAACAACCGTCGTGCTGTGGGGAGGCATTCATCAGCCAGCAGTGAATTGACAGAGGGCCATAAATGATTGTAATGACGTTATCCTCCTTGTTAAGGCATCATTGTGTTTACATTACATTACCAATTGAAGGGATGTTGACACTGTTTTTCATATAAAGGCTATTTATCAGATATGCTTGGATGGCCTTTTTCTGTTGTAAAAAATAGCCCGATCTAAATACTACCCTGACACAACTCAGATCTAGTCACTGCACAGGATAACGTTTGCTGTTAGAAAAAGCAGCCTGCAAGCCGTCATGGTGCGATGATGCCATCGCATGCGGGGAATTAACGCAAGGGTGTATTGTGGGCATCTCGTGTAAAATACCTCAATTATTGTGATGTTGGATTGAGCTGCAGTCTCCGAAGACAAAGGTCCCCCGTATAGCCTTAACAGACTGTAGGGTCAAGTGCTGTGAGCAAGCACCTATGAAGGCCGGCACAGCACACTAGGGGGTTTGGTGGCCAGCACCACGCCCGGCCGCCTTTCCCTTCCAAGTGGCGATGTTTACACACCGCAGGAGGTACTCATTTGAGGCTGAGTCGACCTAGGGGAGGCCCAGGACCGGTTCAGAAAATCGTCACTGGTGTTGGTGGCCGTGAGTGGGAATCACACTCGGGTCGTTGGGTTCGTGGCGCAACGCGCTAACCACTCACCACTCCTGTCTTTAAAGCAACATGTAAACAACCAAACCAGTTTGATAAAGTGTATGGACCACAGCCAGCCACGTTTATGGAAAGCTGCAGCAAAAGAGATGTCTGCAAGTCGGCACGAGATGTAGTTTTCAGTTACACGTCCCATCGTTTTAAACGCAGCACATTCCCCTGAGAATGCTTTCAACAGTTCCCACACATTCCTTTCTAGATACCGTGGTTCCATTTGCAGTGACCATGCACGGGCGCTGATAATACACGACTAGTTACATTTTAATTGATAACATGCTGGCGTCCAGAGCCTTTGTAAAGCTCGTTAATTTAGTCCACGTGTTGGCGCATCTTCCCGTAATGTTAAGGTTGGAAAAAGCATACATTCATTGTTCGCTTGTCTTTTACATTCGTTTGCATTGACATTTGTCCAGTATTCATTGCAGATTTCTTTAACATTTACAAACGGTATTTACCGTATGGTTTAATATGATAATTATATCCATAGTATACCTTTTTTATGGGTTAGGTCACGTAAAAAGAGATATACTATGGATATAATTATCACAGGGGATGCACGGTGTCGCGGTGAATAGCGCTGCCGCCTCACAGCAAGAAGGTCCCGGGTTCGAATCCCGGCTCGGGGGCCTTTCTATGTGGAGTTTGCATGTACCCCGTGTCCGCGTGGGCACTCCGGTTTCCTCCCACAATCCAAATACATTCTGCTGCATAGGTTCATTGGCCTGCGTACTAAAATTGGTGCCCTGTGATGGACTGGCGTCCCATCCTGGGTACAGCCTTGCCTTGCACCCTGTATCTGTCGCCATGGGCTCTGGCTCACTGCGACCCTGTACAAGATGAAGTGGATTATGACAATGGATGGATGGGTGGACAATAATCACAAAAGCCTTCGTGTTAAATGATAATCGTATTTATGCACCTGACGGAGGGAACTTGAAAATTAGATCACATTATTTATTATTCTGAGCTTTACACTTATGATATGCGTAGGGGCTCTCCAGAGCTCCCCTCAGTGAATGGTGTCGGCAGCTGTGTGAACAATTAATTACAGGCTTGCATCTTTATATTTTAAGTCTAATGCCACTGCATTGTGGAGTGTTAAGGTTCCGCACTTCCGACCTGGTGGATGGAATGTAAGTTTATGGATTCATCTTCTTTAATCCACCAATCTCACCTCCATTTTTCTGGAGTACAAGCACAACCACCACATAGAGATAATTCAAGTGCAAAAGACATACAAAAACAGCTATCACCTCTGAGTTTATAAAAACAAGGACACGTGTTTAATTGCATGACTAACTGGGTTTCATTACTAGGGGTTGATATCAGTTTCATTGGGCTATACCATGAGTACAGAATTTCTAAAGCAGGGTATGACAAATCGACTATACCATTGTGAACATTCAAAGCATATAGGCTATAGGGCATTATTTACCATTTGAATTAAAATATGCTTATGTAACTATTGTAATGTATTACTGAAAACCACAATTTGGATTCTAGTTGCTTTGCCAAAATGCCAGAGGCAATGTCGTGCACTTGACATGTTGCTATACAATAATATGGTGCTCGCACAACTTCCAAATCACATAACGTCCTATTTCACAGAACGTATCGTGGACGTTAAGCAACGCACGACTGTACATTAATTGAAGTATTACTATTACCATGGACATAGGTCACAAGACTCTACATTGAGCCGTACACATATATATTCATTGGAAATTCGTGAGGTTTATTCGACTAGATTCTCCCTGGTTTAACTGCTGAGCAAGCTGATGCTTGAGGCGCATGCATAGACGTGAAAAGTTGTAGTTGTGCACCACCACCCGTTCTCTATTGGAATAGCATTTACACACCTGTCGTGTGACAAGTGACAGTACATATAACAACATCAACAACCGCCGTTCGCCAAGTGGCGGTGACGTCACCACGGCGCCTGTGCCAGGCCAGGTGCACCTTGAGGTCACGCAGAATGTCGAAGGCGGTCATGGGACAGATCCAGGTGCCATGGGCTGACCCACTGACATGACTGGCACCACCTGTGCTCCCTACCGTGCCAAATAGAAATATCCCGTACTATTATACACAGGTACTGGCACGAATATATAAAATACGGGCACTTTACCGGTCTGTGGTAATGAAGCGGGAGCTTGGTCCTCGGACAAAGCTCTCGGTTTACAGGTCAATCTACGTCCCTGTCCTCACCTATGGTCATGAACTTTGGGTAATGAATGAAAGAACGAGATCGCGGATACAAGCGGCAGAAATGAGGTTTCTCCGCAGGGTTGCTGGGCTCACTCTCCGTGACAAATCGAAGAGCACAGAAATCCGGGAGAACCTCAGAGTAGAGTCGCTGCTCCTTCGGATCGAGAGGAGCCAGTTGAGGTGGTTCGGGCATCTGGTAAGGATGCCCCCTGGAAGGCTCCCCCGGGAAGTCGACCAGGCACGGCCCACTGGGCGGAGAGCTAGAGGCCGACCCAGGTCACGCTGGAAGGATTATATGCTTCGACTGGCCTGGGAAACCCCCAGGATGAGCTGGAATCTGTTGCTGAGGAAAGGGATGTCTGGTCCACTCTCCTTGGACTGCTGCCACCGCGACCCTCACCAGGACAAGCGGTTTAGAAAATGGATGGATGGACGTAAGTTAATGTCAGAAATAAAGCTTTAGAAGACTGAAATTCACCTCAAAGTAAAATACATTAATTTGGCTTACATTTCAAATAAAAATTACACATTTTTTTTCGCGCGTAATAACTTGATTTTTCTCATCTATATATCTGTATGGGCAATTCAGTACAATGTTTTGATTTCGAGATAAATACTATTTTTAAAAATCTGCACAATATATTAATGAAAACAGTTAACATTATGTGCATTCGTTTACAGCACGTTTTGTCAATCGACTGCTGGATCATGGTCTCCCTACACCTTACGGGCCATCAGGGATATTTGACCATACTTCACCATGCCGGTCAGTGCGGGTTTGTGAACAAGGGGGGAGTTTGATGTACATTACTGCCCTCTACTGACTACAGAGCTCTATTACACTTTGTTCACATGGTGTTCAACATCAAAACGCTATGCAGGGTCAAACCTCCTCAGCTTCCGAGATCTGGGTATAATTTGATTTGGTCGTTGAGTATACGATTTACCGACGAAATCTTGAAGCCAATGGAAATAAATTAAACTTCCTATGTACAGTACTATATAAGCATACCCAACGCCTATACTATTTCAACAACAGTGTATCCGAGTTTTCAAGGAGATATGTGAGTGGAAATAAAGTATGTCAAATTCTATGTAAGAAGTGCAATATAAGAAATGGTGACGCATGGTTGAGACCAATGATGGAGTGACAGGCAAAGAAGAGTAACACTAGAGAGCAACTGCAGAGATGGAGCGATTAAATCAGCTCGTGCAGGAGTTAGAGGGAGTGTTATATTGTGGGACTGAGAGATGGCTACATGTTCAGGTGACATCCATCCAGCAGTGCATAGATCACAGGTGATGGTGATGAATGACATCATTTTAATGCAAGGTGAGCCACGCTTACATTGGGAGAGTGTCTTGCGAAATGTTAAATAGCAAAAGTCATTTGTAAAAAAAAAACACTGGAGCGCGAAGATATGCTTTGGATGTTATTAATTCTAACCGATGACGACTTATCAACGAGTATTTTTCTCTGGAGTAATTATGCGCAGTGAATGTAACCGCAACAGTGAGCTGAGTGCATGCAGACAATGCCCAACTATTCATAAACGAAGTAGCTGCTTCGTAAGGCTTTGTGCTCCATGTCAGCAACCACTGAAATGCTGGGGCAAAAGTAAAGGTGGAAGCTGTCACGACTGCTTCTGTCACTGGCTTAAGAGGGTCATCATCTGCACACAAAAGCGTCACTCATCTTGTCTCTCTGCAGCTGCCCCTAATCCCAACGTTTCCCGGCTTGCATCCAGGCTTGCATTCAAATGCAACTTTCCATGCACTTTCTAAATTAACTGTGGAAGCTTGCATACAGTACAATGATCCTGAGGTTCTGTTACTAGATATTTACACTAGTTGTGATTGGTATCTGAACCGGGGTCAAATTTGCGTCCTTCCTTTATGTTGACTAAGCCAAAAATGTGTATTCTCTGCAGTGGGCGCTAAAGTCAACTGGCATATGTGATACTTTTGCACTTGACTTATGTACTGATGTAGGTTTGTCACTGCTCAATGTATGAGAATTGTTCTCCATAGCTGTTCTTTCGAGATAGCTGTGTCGAGTGTTCCTTCTCTCTCCTTCGCGACGTTTTGCCTCCTACGTTGGAGGCACCATTCGGCGATTCTCTCAAGATTCAGCCACGCACTACTGCGGATATAATCACGAATTGAACTGAATATGCTTGCAGGTGTGAGTGTTGGGAGATATTATAGAGGAGAACAGAAAGCGCCTGGCAAGCTCTGTGCAGGAACACAGAACTGGGGAGAGAAGAACGTGTGGAGTTGGCCGTTTTAAAGATGTTCTTTTGACGACGGTCAGAGAAGTTGAATAGATGGCTGGGGGGTGTTATATTTTCTAGACCAGTACACAAATTACTGTATTACTGCTTTATTCCCATCAGGATTGTTATTGCACCATTAAACAAAAAGACCAAAACTCTGCTATGAAGAGGCCATCAACATGAAGGCTTTCGTGACTAATTTTATCCATAATATATGACTTTTATCGGGTGGGTCGCATCGAAAATAAGTGACATAAAGACGCCTTGACCCAACATATTGTGGATATTATGTATTAAGTATTCATTTTTATAAAATTATTGCAAAGAGCCATTGCACGTTCTGAATTGTTAGTACGGTAGCTTTTTGTCATAAAAAATTCACGATACACTGCGGCGGATTAAAAACGTTGCACTGATCACAAACTGTGAAATGTAGATGTGGACGTTCGCTAACGGAGAGCTGCAGGAACAGAGCTGCAGTGGAAATAGCGGAGGAGCGGAGGGAAACACAGCGCTACCGGGGGAGATAGTGGAAGATGCAGACACAAACAGTGGTAGTAAATAGTTTTATTAATGATTAATTTTGCCTTGTATTGCATAGTAGCTATGCTAACGTGATTTGTTTTGTTCAGCATTGTTGCATATTTTATAATTTGGATATCCATTACAAAAAGAAAATCCGTTAACATTGCTTTGTGACCCTCGGGTGAAAGGCGCTATATAAAATGCTATTATTATTATTATTGGCCCATATGGCATATTTGTGTTCATGTAGTAGCTAGTAAGAAGCGGCTGTTCAGTAAACAGTCACCTACCGTGCTCCCTTGTAATCCGCGAATTCACCACAGATTCAACTCCAAGCGAATACGGCATTTGTGGAAAAGTGCATATAATGCCTCCCATCATCCTGCAGCACACCTCGTCAGAACTAATTTTATCCGTGGATTTTTTTAATGTAACCTCCACAGTGCATGGCGGATCACAGATTCCATAATATGGTTCCCCGATATTAACGCGGATTTTCGAAGTTCTGCTGTATTGAAGTACGGAGAGAAAATAGTAAAATAAAATTGTCATATTCACAAATACACCTGAGGTATATAGTATTCAGGATACGTACAGTATTACTAAACAAAGTCGTTTTAAATGCGCTTTGTGCTCACCGTGTTGCTGTATGCGAGTGAAAGTGTACTGCGTTTTGACTGCACTTTTGATTGCATAGTAACTTTACAAACATTTCTGTAAGTTCAGGAACCCGGTTTGAATGTATTGCCTTGTAGTTGTGAGTTGTCGGGGTAACTGTAAGGTTAGCAAAATTAGTTATTTCGCTTACAGGGATGGGTTCTTATGGGAAGAGCATAATGTTGCTTTCCATTCATGTATTATTAACACTAATTGCTGCAATAAATCATTAACTGCCTTTCAGTAAATGGAACAATCACCTTAGTAGGTATTTAGCCTTGCAGCCTCATTTGTTTTGTTCTTTGAATGCACCAAGTTACATAACGGTGAAGAGTATGACTCGTTTGTGTAATTGTCGAGGTGCATTATGATAAGCTGCTGCTATTGTCCATCATTGGGTTTAATAACATATCGGCACCATACAGTGCAAAGATTCGATACTAGGATTTTTTTACAATGGTTCAGAGAGATGGCTGAGTGAATTCCCACTATTAGTATAATTTTGAAGAATTTAAAGAAGCAGAGTTTGATGATTGCTCTTTAAAGCATCATCACAACGCCTGATGATGCTTGCAAGGTGGGAGGCGAAACATCGCGAAGGAGAGAGGGAGATCACTCGACACGGCTATCTTGAAAGATTAGCTCTGAAGAGCAACCATCATGATTCGAGCCGTGAAAACCTACATCAGTACAGTATGAGGAATAAGCGAGGGGACAAGACATGCGGCTGCATAGGTTCGAAAGGATGACAAATTAACATATTCTTAATAGTATTTGTAAAATTGTGATAAAATAAATACAGAGAGAGCAACATGGAATTGTGTTGAATATGGATAATAATGATTATTAATTTGTATTTGTCAAGCCACTTTAGGATATGACCAAAAGTGTGTTATTAAGAACACATGTGCACGTTTTTAACAACACATGTATACGTTTTTAAAGCACCTATTATTGCTTCAGCTGACTGGTAAGTGGGCTAACAATGATCACAATGCAATTCTTCAATGAAATACGACATTCTATTTGAAACTACATCTCACATCATGGTTGCTCATCGAAGCTGTTCTTTTGGGATAGCCATCTCGACACGGCTTTCCCGAAAGAACAGCTTTGGAGAGCAACCATCATGAAAAGAGCCGTGAAAACCTGCATCAGTACATCACATATCGTCAGAACGAACCGAGACAGTTGCAGGAAGAATCCAGTAAATAATAATCTTTAACGGGACACAATAATAATCTTTAACGGGACACATTTGCTCAGATCATTAAATTGCCTGACCCAAAAAAGTAAATCGTGAATCTTAATGTTGGCTGCAAAAACTTACGTGTAAGTTATTTATAATCATCACTGCCATTCAGTACTCCTCGGTGACTAAAAAGGCACTGAATGCATCCAATATAGATGATTTTGTCTCAAAGGAAAACCCCCTTATGGTTGATATTCTCCATTACGAAGTGGTTCATGCTGTCTTCATTCATGAAACACAAGCTAATGTTAATGGATAATCACAAAACTATGGGGGAAAGAATGTTTATTTAATGCAATACAAATTCACCCGTCCTTAAATGTTTTCATTTATATAACCCACAAAAAGCATGGTCTTCTCTATTAAAATACAATAAAATGACAAGCACCGGAACATTCTCACCCAAATTTCAAATCCTAATTTGGGCAATTGTACAATAACACAACAGAATGATTTCCTTCAATTGCACTTTTCTTTTATAGAACAATTGCTCAATATTTTTTGTTGCACATCTTACAGATTTTTAAACATAAGTATTGAAATGCCTATACAATGTTCTGGCATGGTATAGATTCAGTCATACGTCTTGAGGGTGTACATTTGGAGCCTGTTAATGAGCATAATACAAACTCCAGACATTAGCCGTCAGGCCATCTTGGCACTGACTGCACCCCTACCTCTACCTTGTGCCCCTTCAGGTTTGAGAACCCCACAACTTATAAAAGATCTGGAGGTTCGGAAAAACAGTCAATACAACCTCTCTTTCCAACGTGCTTCTGGTTTATGACGCGAATAGGGTCCAACAATTCTCCCCACGTGCATCTTCAGAAACTGAATCAGTACATGCCGCAAACGGTTATAAACGAGGGGGGTTGTGCCACATGGACCGAATCCGTGCTTGAAGGAGTTCGCAGCACGCGGAGCGAAATGCCGAACATCCTTGCGAAAACACATCGGAGAACCAACCAACACAACCGTGAAAATGCATCGGCAGCAGGTGCAACCTCCTCCTCCTCCTGCTCAGGGCATGTCGTTGTCTTCCGTCCAATGCTTGCCCGTGCGCTTCTTGCGGTTCCGCTCTGCCATGACGATGGCGGCGATGATAGCCACGGCCACGGTGATGGTGATGATGAGCATGGTGGCCGTCTCGGCGATGCACAGCTGGCTGTCCACGCTGGCCATCGTCCTGTTCCTCAACGACGGGGGCCAGTGGCACTCGACGTGGCCATAGTCCTCGATGGCGAGGCGACGCACCTGCTCCAGCTTGTTGAAGACGCGCTGCAGCTCGCAGTCGCACACCCACGGGTTGTGGGACAGCTGGATCAGCGTGTCCCGCGTGTCGATGTTCATGAACACCTGCGCGGCACACGGAGTGGACAGGGCAGATGTGAAGCAGTCTGTGGCATTCGCAAGTGAAATGGAGCTTTCGAAGCCACACGGCAGGTAAGTGCATGAGCCGTATTTGCAAGGACATCATTTTAATTAGGAATAGTACTTTTTTAACGGAATATTTTTTCTCATTTTTGTTACATGGCGTAATATAGTGAAAAGTAAGTAAAATAAAGCAATTTTAAAATATGCAAATGGTAATAACATGTGTTGTGCTGGTGGATTGTAGGTAATGAAAGAAAATAACATTTTGGTCCAGTTTGGTCCATCAGCCCGTGGGCCTTCTGGACGAATGTTTGCCAAGCTACACTCTGCTGATGGTACACAGTTAAAGTCGATACAAGTCTAAGGTTTCCCCTGCTTTAAGATGTTCTGTAAAATATTGGTTGCAAAGATTAAAAGCGAAATTTACGTAAATGTTATTTTTCTTTTTTTTGTCAGGTAAAACAGTTAGTTTGAATTTAAGTTGGAAGAAACGTTGAGCTATGTAGCTTTTTTAACAGTTGTCCAGCTGGGGACAATTTAGTCAGGACAAATTAACCCTGGCATGTATGTTAATGAGTAAACAATTTTACATTTTATAATGCATTCAATGACAAATTTTGATCTGAGGTTGTAGCAAGCAGAGTAAGAATGTAATGTACAGCATTATGATATATGTTCCTTGATATTTCCATCATAAACAATAATGCATGTCAGCAGAAAACGTTTGTTTTACAAAAGGGAATGCATTGTTTCTCTAGAGCAAAGCACCCAATTTCAGTTACCTTAAACGTTATGTCACTCATATTATTGTGGCTCAGATCCAAAATTGTCAAGCTGTGCAGAGACACGAAGGCAGTGGGTTCAATTGTGGAAATCCTGTTGTTCTGAAGTTGAAGTACTTCCAACTGCTGCAGCATTGAGAACATCCCATCTGTGAGCACCTCCAAGTAGTTGTTGTTGAGATTCATCTGCCGAAGACGGGTCAGACTACGGAAGGCACTCACTTCGATCTGCGTTATCCTGTTGCTGTCCAACGTGAGCTTTTCCAGCTGTCCCAAGCAATGAAACTGCGCAAATGATATGTTAATAATTTCATTGTCAGAAAATCTGAGCTCAGTCAAATCAGACAAGCCATAGCAGAATCCGTTTGGGAGGTCTTGTATTCTGTTACCACTCATGTCGAGCTTTCGCAAATTGTCCAGGTTCTGGAACGCTCTCTCTGCAATGTGTACAACGTTGCTGTTTCTCACCACGAGGACATGCAGCCTCCGGAGGAGGATCATGGTTTCGGGACCAATGTGGGTGATGTTGTTGTTGGAAAAATCCACATACTCTGTGTCGTGAGGGACTTCACTTGGAATGGCAGTGAGGCCTGCTGCTGTGCAGTTAACAAGCTTTGCAACTTGGAAGCACGAGCAAGCGCTTAAGCACGGGTTGACCGGAATCCCATGAAGAGCGTTGATGGAGCTTCTGGCACTAAGCAGCACGAACAGCACATACTGGGTCGTAGAGCTGAGGATCACGCTCCCCATTATGTCATGTTAAGGCTCGTCAGACCTGTGAATGGAGAGAATCAGTTTAATACTTTGCGTGCAGTAGAATACGGAAGTAGTAATTGTAGTGCTGGCTGTATTGTTTAACAGAGGGCAACTCAGTTATTAAAGACTGCAAGGCTTGAAAAATGGCTTTAAAGGTTGTACAGCATTCACATACTATGGTGCGAAGCCCAAAATTATTACTTTGAATTAAATGTAACATGTAGAACCTCAAACACAACAATATTTAAAGAAACTAAGAATGTGTTGCACCGGTAATGTAAATAATAAGTTCGTGTGTGGACGTTTCTTTAAGTTTATTGAGCAGGAAAACACAGGCTCGGCTACTGTTGACCTTTTGATAGGTTATTGGTATTTTAAGCCTTAAGGGTTTAGTATAACTTTACATATCGCATATGAACTAGAACCTTGTCATTGCGCTATGTTGTGTCACCTATGAATACTCGATATGCTTTCTCTAGGAACATAACATGAAATTGGTGAATCCACGCAGATATGCAATAACTGAACAAAGTTAATGTTTTTCTGTAAACATTTGTCTTAGTATCCAAGTTACTGAACTGTTGTAATGAGCTTTTACAATATAATATTCACTAACACAAACACTGCGTTAATGAGATATCTTTCCACAGTACTTTTATCTGTTTTGTAAAAACATTGCAGAAGGATTGCCCAATGAACTTAGTTGGATAACGGTTGTAACACCGAACTGTAATGAATGTTAATAGTCCTCACTCTGAACACACATTCAGTGACGTTCAGTGAAAGGATTACGCATGATTGATAGGAAGTGTACTCACCTGACGAGCAGGTTAGGAGGCACTCTGCGTGTTGCTTCCAGCGCAATGCTCTCACATGTAATCTACTTTGACCTGTGCGAGCTCACACATAACTTTTAGTGCGAACGTAAACACATACTGAGCAACTCCAGCCACAGGGTCCAGCATAATTGACAGGAAGCTCGCTCACCCGACGCGCAGATTAGGAGCCATCCTGTGTGTAGCTGGACCCGATGGCATGATGATGCTTGTGTCGCTGTGGGCACCGGTGGGAGAGCGAGCTGCTGAGAGGTGGCACACGCAGCGGGCAAGCGGCACCAGTGCTGAGGCCAGCAGCCCTGAACCTGAGACCCACCTCATAATAGTCACCTGGCTCTGCCTGTTACCCTCCCTCCGCACAGCACACCCGCAGCCCGGCTCATCACCCAACCCCGATTCATCACCTCCCCCTCTCACACTTACACACCTGTAGGGCATTTGCTTTTATGCCTGTAATATTGTGACGCGTGAGTGCTTGCTTTCCATAGGTTTGGTACGAAATAGAATGTATACCCAGTGTAAAAGGAAAAATCATCAAGGGGAAATTATTGAAGAACGTGCGTGCAAAAAAAAAATCAGTATCAAGTGCCGTTATGTCTGGACTTTTTTTAAAGCGTTTGACCTGAAGGAAACTGATGAAGTGACCAAAGCTTTCATACAAAAGATCCGTTTAAATAACTAATTAATCAATATCGTTATGAACTACTGACTTCGGAACTCAGAACGCCTGAGGATGCCTCCAACGTGGGAGGCGAAACGTGACGAAGGAGAGAGAGGGAACGCTCGACACAGCTATCCCGAAAGAACAGCTTTGGAGAGCAATTCTCACACATCGATCCATGAAAACCTACATGAGTACTTTATAAATATGGTGAGAGACAAATCTATCAGTGTGATTCATAACCACATTGATCAGGGAAAAAATAAAAACGAGAGACATGCTAGCAAATAGGCTTGGGTAGGATATTCGTTGCAGGCCAAGAGACGAGACGGAATGACAGCCAAAGGATGGAATAACCACGGCAAGGATGAGCAATGAGATCAGTTTACTTGTAGGATTAAGATTGTGGGGCACTGCACGACCAATGAGAAATGGTGACGCTATGGCAAGAGTCATCCAGCAGTGGACAGACTTGCACTCATGATGATGATGATCCAGCAGTAAATAGCTGCACTACAATCAATCGGTAGGACGTGTGCGGCATCAGGACAGCATGGCAGAATACGGATAAATAGCCTCTACAAGGGCTCTCTGGAGCTCCCTGGAATTAAGGCCCTTTCACCAGCAGTAGATGTTGATGTTTATTATTACCCAGTGAGCTTGCAAGCTCTTCACGGGATTACCGCGACACAACAAACACGCGAATTGACAAAAATAAATAAAAATATAAAAGTAACAAATTAACCAAATAACCAGTGGCATGAACAAGCAATTTCAGGCTCTCACCTTGACTTATATTCAACAAAAGTGTCTTGCGCTGGCCATATGTATACCTGTGCTCCTGTTTTAAATAATGAAGGCCGTTTTTTCTGACAGCACCTACTCTGTCATTGTCTTTTGAAGGTTGGGCTGCATCTTTACAATCCCCAGAGGGATGCATCCACAAAGCATTGTTAAACACAGCATCATTGTTGCGAACAATTTTCAAATGGTGCCATCACATTACACATTACACAAAGGCCACATGTATCCACAATGCATGTGTCACTGGACGCGTGACTCGCTAACAGCACTTGTCCCTACAGTCTGTTCAGGCTATATAGGGGATCTTTGTCTTTGTCTTTGTGACTGCTAAGTGTGTGGCGTCACACTACTGTGGCTTAAATCCATTTGTTTATTGGGTTTTGACATCAGAAAAATGCAAATAATACCATATCCTTAGAAATAACACATCTGATAAGGTGTCGCCGTATTAGACAAGTGTACGCACGGTAACAATACATCAGACTTTAGAATAACGCGCTAACATGATGTAAATAGGAACTTCAGATGATACTCCCGTTATTTGTGTGATTACGTAACCAGCTTTGGAGCTGGGATGGCATTTTTTCCGTTTGTAGACACTAAACATGCAGTCATCTTCATCATCATCTCCAGCAGCCGTGATCAATCCACTGCTTGATGAAGGTCTCTTGCAATGTCATAATCCACCTCATTTTGCACACAATCTAACCTCATTGTTCCACCACATTTCGTCGATTTACAGGTTGTGTGAGGTGGGGTAAAGTGTGGGTGCTTCCACCTGTTCCAAATGTATGGCCAGCGTGGAAGAGTAGGCCAAATAGCCAATAGATCGGCACTCTAGAGCTCCGTCTAGTGGAGGGCCTTTAGGCAACAGTGGCCTGCGCATAGAAATGCAGGGGTGCATCTCTACCTTTAAAATATATTACAAGCTGTGCAATCCATAGTTCAATAATTATTTCCCTTATGCTGTTAACATGTTTCATAATGGTATTTCTATTTTTAAGGCCCAGGTTCGAATCCCGGCTCGGGTGCCTTTCTGTGTGGAGTTTGCATGGTCTCCCCGTGTCCACATGGTTTTTTTGCCGGGCACTCCGGTTTCCTCCCACAGTCCAAAACACGCTGTTGCAAAGGTAAAATTGCCTGCGGACTAAATTACCCCCGTTGCCATGTGATGGACTGGCGTCCCATCCTCGGTATAGCCCTGTCTTGTGCCCTGTGGCTGTCGGGATAGGCTCCAGCTCACCCCAACCCTGGACAGGATTAAGCGGTTTCTGACAATAAAAGACTTAAAAAAAAGATGGTAAGTCAGAATTGTCCATCCAACATTTATATGTTGGTGTTTAGCTGGGTGAATGTTCAACTCACTCATGTTAGGTTGTTTTACATCACCAGCTAGCTTTATTACTTTATACATTACAATGTAATTCAATTTGTATTTAGTTGGTCTTCAGCTGGTTACTTCAAAAACATAAAACATTGCAAAGTTAATGTGTTTTGAAAAAGGCAGGTAATTAATATTTTAGAATAACATGGTTTCGTAATTATATCAATTTACCTGTTTACATATTCATTATCTTTAGCATCACGAAATTGGCTTCAAATACTCTAATTGCGTAATTATGTTTCGTATAATTATAGAAAACACTCATCATCGTATTATATATCATCTGCCAGAGAACAGTGCAACACTAAAATATTGTTTTCTTAAAAGTGCAAGTTGTTTAAACTACAAATGTAGTGTAATATAGGGTACATTTTTGTATGCACTCAAATAATGAAATAAAAGACGATACGTATTGCAGCATTCTTGCCTACATGAGTTACTGAGTTACACAAATACAAACAGCTGGTATAAAAATAGGAACACCCATGAGTAGTCATTGTATAACTGTACATAATTTATAAGGAGCCTGCATATTACAATGCTTAATTTTACTACGTATAAGCCTAAGGTTGCCGTGTTGAGAGATTCACTAACAAGGAAGCACCTCCGTTTCCATACCATTGCCCACTCAAGCCTTGCTCCTCCTAAGAACTGGTGGTTAGGGTTGCCACCTCTGAAGCATATCGTGGGCGTAAACAGAATAAGAGAGAGGACTGTACGTGTAACGGACAATAACCCGGTCTTTGAATGACTTTTTCAGTCTTCTTCTTTGCGATTCTTCGAAGCACGATGGTCAGGCTCTGGACATCGTTGTCTTTCAACTCGGCCTCGAAAACGTACAGATTTCCCAGGACAGCAGTGTCAAAAAGGTTCTTGGGAAGAAAAAAAACAAGACAGGTGGCAACCCTAGTCGGTGACTGTCAGCCCATAAACGACCGAGGTCTGGTCGAAGGAACCGCATCTAGGATGGATTCCAGTGGGTTACGCTTTGTAGGCTTGATCTCCACCAGCTACATCCTTCACCTCCTCTTTCCCCCGTGTACTGATCAACTTCCCTGCTACTCTATGGGACCGTGAGTTCAGGTTCAGACGTAATCTTAAAAAAAATGCCACGTGGATTTGGTGTGAATCATCATCAGCCATGTTCAGTCCACCGATGGGTAATACCTTACTGACATTGTTGCTGCCACTGCCCAACAGAGTTGATCGAGGAAGTGTCGCATTTTCGCTACCAGCAGGCGGCGTACCATCATTAATTATCGTACCGTGCAAATTGATCACGCACGTTTTCTACTGATGTACGTATTTACGGCTCGATGCATGACAGTGGCATCCTCGGGCATCCTGAGTTCCCAGTGGACGCCTCACGATGCCTCCAATGTGGGAGGCGAAACGTCGCGAAGGAGAGAGAGGGAGCGCTTTACACGGCTTGTCCGAAAGAACAGCTCTGAAAAGCAACTATCATGCACATTTTGTCTCCTCAAATACGGTAGATTAATTTCTAAGCACAACTTAAATTCAAAAAATGGTATTCCTTCTCGGCATGTATCCCTTAACCCTCCATCGCCCTCAAACCTCAAGTTATCTGTCTTCTGCCAAACCCAAATTCAAACTTCAAATCTGACTTTTTTGATCTCATCATAATAATATGCATGTCATCCTCTCCAATAGTCATTACTGGTAATTGCAAAGTCCATGTTGACTGTCCATATAATTCCATCTCAGCCACCTTCCAGCAATTCTTAGAATCCACGGATCACTTCCAGCTCATCTCATCTCCCACAAACTCCCATGACATTGTCCACCTGTGACACCGAGTCCATCCATCTCACCACCATTTTGCCTGTCATTTTAGTGACCACCGCCTGATGTCTACTTTTTTTACCCCTAGGCCACCTGCTTCCAAGTCCCAAATCCCATTCCTCCCCACCAGACATCTGTCTCCTTCACTTATCTGCAAGCATTTTCCGTCTCTTGATTGCTGTTTAATGACCCCAACAATCCTTCCACTGAACCCTGCAATGCCGCATTGTCTACATATGTGAATAATCCCTGCGCTCTCACGAATTATACCTTTTCCAGTACACGACTGTCCTCTGTGAGCAACAACACAATTCATCATAGACTTAAGAGACGATTGAAAAACAATCCAGCCTTGAAATCCATGACTAAATGTGACAATCTGTTTTCCCACTCCAAGAGTGATAACTTAAGTTATTTTGCATACTCTGCCACCCAAAGTCTGTCTTATATCTGTTTGAAACGACTCAACGTGCACTTTTCGGAATTTCCTTAATCAATATATCATGTAAAATAAACTGCTCTATAAAGACCTGTTAAATGTTATGCATGCGATGAAAGAGAAATGAATAATGTTTATCCCACGCTGAACTGCTGTGTGTGGGGGGGTGCACCAGAATAAGTGATTCACCACGAAGGAGAGCGCACTTGGGTTGGTGGTGGGTGACGAGGGAGGGTAGGAGTTTGGTGACAAGGGATGCTGGGAGACGGGAGATGGAGGTTGATGGGGAGGGTGCACTCCGCTTGTGCGGGACCTTTGCGCTTAGTTATTGCACCGAGCACTAATGCAACCCATTTCCCATCGTTTTATAAATATTGCAGAGTGTTTTACTGTTACAGTTGGAGAACATTCTCTCGAGGTATGTGTCTGATGACACGCGCCACTGCACAATACAGACAACACTAATGAAATCCATTTCCCGGTATTCTCTATTGTCTAGTTCTTGGTTTGGATAATGTGTCCGTCAGAATCATTAGTTGGCGATACACTGTTATCACTTATGGCTTATGAATCCACAGCGAATCGTCGATTTTAAAGTGTAAAGACTGCATGTCCGGAAAATAAGAGACGGACATTTATTGTAAAGGAGACGATCATAAATGGACTTTCAATGTATTTATGCTCTCTGCTTCATGTCAACGCAACGATGAGTGACAAGCCGTGGTGCGCACTGGGTAAATGTATTTTGGGGAGCAAGGAAACCCGCGGGAGTAGGGCAGGAAGGCGTGTACGCAGTTTATGATAGATTTGAAAGTTGCTTTTCATAGCTGTTCTGTCGGGATAGCCGTGTCGAGCGTTCCTTCGCTCTGCGTTGCGACATTTTGCCTCCCACGTTGGAGGCATGCCCAGGTTACAGAACAGCTTTGGAAAGCAACTCTCATACATCGAGCCGTGAAAATCTACATCAGAACATGACACATTTGTTAAATAACCAGCGTTGAAACCGATAACTGTGTATTGATGTAGGTTTTCACGGCTCGACTTGTGAGAGTTACTTTTAACAGCTGCTCTTTCCGGATAACTGTGCCAAACGTTTCTCCTCTCTCCTCAACACGGTTATCCTAAAAGAGCAGCTGTTAAGAAAGCGGTAACTGTTTTTCTAATAGTCCCAAGGGTCAGGAACCAAACCTGCATTTTTTCAATCGAATTTTATCGATGAACGCACCGATCGGCATGTGCGAACATGGTATAAAGTCGCCACGTGGTACATTTGGTGATAAGCTAAAGGTGCAATCCTGCTATTGCTTGCTCGCACAATTGCTGGCGGAAGAGCCTCCACTAGGCAGCGCTCTAGACTCTAGAGGCTATTCGCCGACTCCTGAACGTTGACCAGACAAGTTTTGAAAGTGGTGGACATACCATGTGGGTTTTCGCCGGGCACTCCGGTTTTCTCCCACAGTCCAAAGACATATTGCTGCATAGGTTAATTGGCCTGCTGACTTAATTTTCTACCGGTGTCCTGTGATGAACTGGCGTCCCATCGTGGTTATAGCCCTGCCTTGCGCCCTGTGTCTGCCGGGATAGACTCCGGCTTACTTCAACCATGTACAGGATTAAGCGGTTTCTGACAATGACTTAATATATTGATGTAGGTTTTCACGGCTCGATGCCAAGATGGTTGCTCTTCAGAGCTGTTCTTTCGGGATAGCCGTGTCGAGCGATCCCCATCTCTCCACATATTTCCCTCGCCTCCAACGTGGGAAGCAAATCGAGGGAGAGATGGAGATCGCTCGACATGGCTATCCCGAAAGAACAGCTCTAAAGAGCAGCCATAATGAATGAATGGACATACCCACACTTTACCTCACCACACGCCAAAAGTATAATGTACCACTTTTTTCCCCCCTTCCCAAACAATCGCTTACACGTTTCGACACAGGTTACAATGCATAGTACACATACATTATATACTATAGCACGTATAGTAGTTTAAATGCATCTTGCATGATGGTAAATACGTACAACTCGAAAGTACAAAACAGCATTGTACATCGACACCACTTTTCTTACGTTTCATTTTTGTCTAAATATTTAATCCAATACAGGACCGTTTTAAAATATTTAGAGTCGTGTTCCGCGCCTATGAATCATCGCAGGCTGCTGTTACAATGTCTTAACCCCCCCTACGATTAATCGATTAAGAAAACACACACATTTAAAATGAACTTAAATCGTTTGGACACTGTTATAATGATGTCTGCATCACACTCGGATGCCATTCGTGTAACAATGCAGCCTTGACAATTGCTGTGGGGTAACAGCTGTCACAGCCAATAAGAATGCTCAGCCTCCACGATCTGTATGCCTTTTAAAATAAAACGCACTTCATGTTCCTTTTGCCGACACTGCTGGCTCTTAGAGTGCACCAATGTGTTTGGTCTTACACAATGGACAACAGTGCGAGTGGAATGGCTCTCCAGAGGCTAGAGACCTATGCACGAGTCGCAGTGTTTTCAGTCTGTCTATGTACATGTCGTGCTTAACTCGTGAAGAACCGTCGTGTAGTGGTTAGTGCGATGCGCCACTCACGGCCAACATCGTTATCTGAACAGGTTCTGCACCTTGCCATAGGTCAACGCAACCTTGAAAATGTGGCTAAACTACCACTGGGGAGATAAAGGCTGCCGCGCGTGGTTTTTGGTCAGACACCACCCTCTCACGACCATATCAGATTTAATAGGTGCTGGCTAACGGTACTTGCCCCACTAGCCTGGGTAAGCTACACGTCCAATTGTGTGCAGGATGGCTCATAATGATAATTTGTTTGAACCTATACTCCTGCCAGTGACGTGATCTCATTGCTCATCTCTGCCGTGGTTGTTCCATCCTTTGGCTGTCAATCCGTCTTATCTCTAAGCCGGCAACAAATGTCCTACCCAAGCCTGATTGCTTACACGAACCGTTATAAAGATGTGTCTAATTTCCATTTGTTCCTTGATCCATGTGATCATGAATCACACTGAAAGACAGAGTCGTCTCTCCCCGTTATTTAATAGGATCTTGCTGTAAGAATTATTTGGTGGCTTCATCAGTTGCCACTCGTTTTGCGTTTACAGCACTGATAATAACGTTATTGTCATATATTTTAGAAAAACCCTCGGTAATGCTAAGTCAACAGGAGACAACGGTAATCTGGTCCCGACTGGAGGAATAAGGAATGTTCGCAACTTACTCAAGAACACCAACAAATGTTGGCACTTTACTGGCAAGAAAGCTGAGCTATAATCGAAGCATTTAAATTGGGAAGAATTACGCCTGCATACCACAACGCGGCTCTATAAGTAATTTAACTCAGGCATCAGGTAATACTTGGTGTTGCCTGTGAATTCTACCAAACACTTCGAGGCCGAGCTGAAAGACAACGATGTCCAGAAGCTGACCATCGTGCTTCGAAGAATCGCAAAGAAGAAGAAGAAGCGGCTACTGCCAGGAGATACATCCTGGCTCAAAGTAGTCTGACATTGCGACCTTCTTTAACTTTGCTTACACACAGATAACAAGGTCCGTTCTGTCCCAGAAATATGGCTATTATCATGCAAATGTTTAAAACACAACAGTTTCAACTGCTCGTTTATGAACTATATCTTTTCAGTTACAGATTGTCTCCTCTTGGTAAATGTGATGGACAGCAATGACGTCACTCAGCTACACACACGCATCCTGTCAAATTCCCGACAACCGATGCACATTTATATTCTGGCAAGAGGCAAAGTAATAACAAACCTGTTTTTTCAGGATATTCCATAACTTTTTATCTTGTCCTTGTGATGTTAGGTTTTCAGTTGTGCCGATTGATGTTAACCTTTTGTCGGAATCTCTATTCAATTGTGAATTGAGTTTAGCAGCAAAATGCAAGAGGGCCCCGCTTAATTAGCCCCCGACAAGAGCAAGAAACCAGAGTGTGTAACCTAAATATTGTAGAACACCTTTGGACCCCGTGCACATAACAGGCATTCCCAGCAATACAATTTGCAATGTTCCTTCGACGCTGTCAGCCAGGTGTACCTTTCGTAGTTGCTCGATTGAAAGTGCCGCACAAATCCTTTGCCTGGCTGGGACAGGGCTGCTAGCTGCGGGGTTGGTCGACCGTTCTCCACAATTTCCAGCTTTTCTTGAAAAGTCCGTCTCGAAAAAGGCTTTGCTGGTATATCCACCACCTAATCCATGTCTTCTTCTACTTCAGCCATTGTGCTAGGTAAAAATCTAAACAAAACATCTAAAGCACTACATCTAAAAATCTAAACGTCACGAAAGAAAGTTTAAATAAATCTTAGAAAATGCTAGGTTACGTGCTAGCTAGTTTTACTTCAGTTAGCTAACTGGCCCTCCGATCACGCCACACGAAAAATGCTGACGTAGGCAGTGTCAAAGAATGCGCCCAACATGGCAAACTTGAAATATGATTGGTTAAAGAATATGACAATCAGCAACATCGTCCCTATTTGCATCAACAGCAGAGGGGATTCACTCGAAATTCTGAAGGCCTCAGGGTAGATTTTTCACCCAGAGACAGCACAGGTGGAACATCTGATTGGATAAAAGCTCTAATTTATATGAGCTGCACTGGATGCAGCGCAACTGAGGGAGAGAGTAGCAATGAACTGACGTTAATAGAGTGATGGTAACGACCTTTGTAAAATACATATAGCATAAATGAAAATATATATTAAATTATAAAAATCACATTTTCTGAATCTGAAAATCTTTAGGCCAGCAGAGAAGGTCTTGCTGGCCCTGACGGCCCGCCTCTGCTGTAAATACATACTGTTAACAACGTTGCTAAGTATTTAGTTTATAAGTTTGTTACACTGTAGGAATTCCGCTTCCAGAGCATGCAAGCTCACTGGGTATTTTATGCTGTAATAATAAACATCTATGATCAAACATCTAAATGAATGGAATTTCCATAAACACTGTAAATATGATAAACTTTATAATGAAAAGTAGTTGTCATTTAATTATACTTACGTCTTGTGTTTTTTTTACTTCAATTGGTCGCTGAGATCCAGATAAAACGTGCATTATGTGTTTTCCACATAGAGCCAACTCGGGTGGCCACAAACGCATGCGACTCGGCCAGAACTCCAGTTGAGGGACAACTCCAGTTGAGGGACAACTCAAGTTGGTTAAAAAAACAGTGATGTTCCATTATTTTCCTATTTGGAGTGATTGAGGTATCATGTTAGTTGGGCAAGGTCTCTACCAGATATACACGCGAGTTAAAGGTCAAGACTACGTTGCTGACGAAATGTTCTTTTAAATATTGTATTAAACGTAAAGCCAACATTTCCGACCGCCTTTCGCGAATTTTTTTATCCTAACACATTTAGTGATTTACGTGCTGCTCTGCCCAATTCGTGTTGTTGGAAATTCAGGACAACCTGTGACATAAAATTCGCCTGGAGAATTAGGGTTCCAGCCCGAAATGGCAGCCAACTCAAGTTAAATAAAAACATGGAAACACGCTGCCGGGGGAAAGAACTCAAGAAAATACTCGGGTTCTGTGGCTCATGGGAACACAATAGTAAAATATGAATAAAATAACTTGACATCACATCAGTAGTCAGAAGGTGACTGCATATATATATAATATCCTGTGATGCTTGGGGAAATGGTTTAATACATAGTTTAAGGAGTGTATATAAATCTGTCCACAGCAGAGTTCTGCTCTTTCGCAATTACCTAATACTCATAACATATTGCGGTACTGCCTGGGAATGTTTGTGAGATGATGTAATGTCCTTTGAATTTTAAAAAAGGAAAAAAAGTTTGATTTGAAACAAAATTATACTAACGACATGTTGGTCATGTGAAAATAACATTGCAAAACAGCCATCATTTTTGTTAAAATGTTAACCGTTCTAATAATAGAACGTCTGTTTTTTTAAAATCTAGCGAAAGGTATTGGAGCACCCATTTTAGTTACATGTGGAAACCATCGCGATGATGTGTCTAGGTTTCAATTGCCACCCATTACTTACAACGTGGCATAAAAATAGCTGCTGCTAAATTGTATGTAGACAGAGCTAGGTTCAGTCATGCTTGTAAAGCCCAAGTATTCTGCATTAAAATGGTTCTTATCAACAAATTGCACGGTCTAATTATATAGTTGAGATTTATTACATAACCACATTACAGTAATAACATTAGCGCAAAACAAGAGACGTATCTAATCGAATCTAGGTTTATTAGATAACCATAAAGAACACGGCTGGTTGGACGTTTTTGTATTGTTTACCATGAGGCATTCATCTGAATAGCACACAAGGAATACAAGTTATTTAACATGCCTTCGCCCTGAGGAGAAAGTAAATAGTCGTGATCGACATATTGCAAAGGACGTCATGTGGATGGGCATGGTATAAATACAGTCATTTCAGGTTAAATGACCCATTCATATATGATGCCGTACGGTATTTGGACAGTGAAGCGCGTCCATCGCTCGTGGGTTTGCGGTTTGAAACCAGAAGTCCACCCTAGTAATTACTGTGTGTATATCTGCGTTGATGTTGTTGACGTGCCCTTCCCCTAGCGACCCTTGGGTGAAATGCGCTCTATAAATGCTATTATTATTCATTATCAGTACCCACCTAATCCTGGAGAAGTTGCGGTGAACCAGAGCCTATCCAGGCAGACACAGAGTACAAGGCAGGGGGAATACCCATAATTGGAGGTCAATCCACCGCAGGCCACCGGTGGCAATTTATTCAGGCGAATCAACCTAGCCATCATATCTTTGGTCTGTGGCTTAAACAACGAGAATCCATCGAAAACCCACGCGGACACGGGGAGAACATGCAAACTCCACACAGAAAGGCACCGGAGCCAGGAGTCGAATTCCATTACTTTCTTGCTGTGAGAGTGGACGCTAATGATAATAATAAATCATCAGTGGACGCTAATGATTTTCGGACGTTATTCAAAACGAGTGGGCCATCGTGTGCCGGCGTTATGGTCTAAATTTGCCAAATTCCTCCCCCCCCCCAAAAAATGCTACGAATACAAAATGTACAGATTTATTAATATACGGTTACATCCTATGAACACCCAGGTTATTAACTCAGCCATTTGAGTGATGCAACGGAAGTCACATGCCATCTCGATCACTGTGCAAGGCAGTGATGTGACCAGCACAGGATTTATGTATGTGACAGAGCTTCCTTTATGCAGTTAGCAGGAAATGTACATTGGTGCTGCACGTATGACATGCTATAACTTTGTCAGCATGATGTCTACATTTCTGAGAGCAATCCATCCATTCATCCGTTATCAGAAATCCTACACAGGGTCGCGGTGAGCCGGAGCCTATCTCGGCAGACACAGGGCACAAGGCAGGGCTATACCCAAGATGGGACGCCAGTCTATCACAGGGTACCGGGGGCAATTTAGTCCGCAGGACAATTAATCTGCGCCGCAACATGTATTTGGGATGTGGGAGGAAATCGGAGTGCCCGGCAAAAATCCACGCGAATGAATACTAAATATCGAATACAGTACCGTGTGCATCTACCGCATGTACTTGCATGTCGTCGGTGTGTCAGTGGATAATCTGCACATGTCAATGTGTGCTTTTGTGTCTTTGTAAGTCTGTGTGCGAGGTCTGTGTGGAGAGCTGATTTAGGACCTTTTTCACCCACGAAACGCCACTGGCATTTCTTTGCACTGTACTTTTAAATAGAATTAAGTGGTTTTCTGCTACAGCGGTTACAACACATTACATTTAACTTCTCCTTAAAGAAATAATCTGATGAAATCAGTCTGTCGTCGGGATCTAACCGTTTGTGATAAGAGAAGTGCTTGCCAAAGGGAGTCTCGGGTGTGAGAGCTGATGTCTGAACCGAGAGAATGGGAAGGCGTTCGTAGAGCCGGGATAAACCTCGCTGTTATATGGGGCCACGAACATCTCGACACTCACTCAGCTCGGAACGATTTTCATTCACGTTGTAGTAATGTTTGCTAAGTGGGTGCCTGACAAATTACCACGGAGCCGAACCACGCAGGCGAGCACAGCACATTGGAGGTGTTACATCCGCTTAATGAATTACCGATACGGTTAAAATCATATGCCCCGATGTGTTTTTGTAAATTAACTCACTCGCGTTGCTCGGCTGAGTTCACGAAGAAGGTCCCATTAGACGGGGCGAAACGTCGAACACATCGCCGGACAATACGCGGTTGAATCCGAAAACAAATCGGCGAGGTATACAGCAGCACGACTGCATACACCTACAAGAGGAATTAATGTCATGATCTGTGTGACTCTCTGTCAACAGATGAGACTTTTAGCAATGTATATGTTAGGGCTTCGCTGTGCTGCACACATTTGACTGTCGTCACACTTGCCATTTCCAGAAAAAACCATACACGTTTCCTGGCCAACGGAATGTTTAAATTTGTATGTCTGGTGGGCACAGTTTACTTTCCTTATTGCATGTTTAATGTATATCTGTTGAATGATTAACTCTATTTTAGTTTAGTGCACAGTGCGTGTTTTAACTTAACAGTCTAAACTCGTGCTGCACTGTATGTTGTTTAGGTAGGATCTGACAAGCACATTGAGCGCATGCTCTAAGTAATTAAAGCAGACAGAAGAGAGATGCTTTAGAACAAAGGTTCACGTAGAGGATAACTCGGTGCCACTGTATTCTATTAAGAATCCTGGGCCAGTCAGAACAAGCTTATAAACCCAGCTCACCTTGTTCAAAAGTTTTGTCCTCGCAGCTATTAAAAAATGACCCGCTGTTCCGCCAGTGACCTGAAAAGGGCACGTTAATTGCTCTTGAGTATGATGTAGACACGTTGCTTAAATGCGTTATTGTATACATCGAAACGGAGAGTGCTTTGGAGTGTATCCATGGGACTCCTTGAAGCACGGAAAGGGCATTAGCAGTCAGTCCTGTCAGCCGGAGTTCCCAACATTCTGAAATAGATGATAATTCTTCAAAACGAATATTTGCTGTGCAGCACTTTGATGAAAACAACGGCATGAAATCCCTAATTTTGTTATCTGCATGAAATTATAAAATAAACCCGTAGGTTTTCACAGCATTGCTTTCCAAAGCTGTTCTTTTGGGATAGCCATGTCGAGCGTTCCATCTCTCTAATCGCGACGAGAACGCCTGAAGATGCCTCCAACGTGGGAGGCGAAACGTCGAGAAGGAGAGAGGGGGAACGCCCGACATGGCTATCCCAAAAGAACAGCTTTGGAAAGCAATTCTTGTACCAGTAGGGTTCTTGTAATAGTGTAAATACAATAAAATATTTGTTGAATCTGACTGCATGGCACCAACAAATGTTACTTCTGATGAGCTTCATTATTGAGGCCGTTTAACGCTAAAAGAGACAAAGTGCCCGTGGGAAACTTTGGTGTGAATGAGAAATGTCAGTTGATCCATCAATGTGTGGGCACCTTCATGACTACATCAGGCTAGTAGGCGTTTGCTGTCGCTGCCAGCCAAGGTGACACACGGGCAGCTCTCGTGAAACCTCGGGGGAGTAGTAGTAAGGGCTGAATTGAATACAGAAAGTGGACGCGATTGTCGATAATCCTAGCTGACGTGGCTTGTGACCCGCACATGAGTTTAGCTGCAAAATCTGTGCATGCGAAGCTCTTGCCTGCTTCTTACCTATCACAAATTTCCATCAAAGATGTATGTCGGTTTTTACTGCAGTCAAAATGTCACAGCACACAACTCCCATCGCTTATCTTGCACTCTGCCCTGTTCGACTGGAGGTGTTTTAAAAAAGAAAAGGTTGGACGCTTCCGTTCAAGATGATGCCATGTCGCGTTTAACGGTTGGATAATGCTGCTCCGTACCACATGATTTAGTCGAGCACAGCCAAGGATTAGGGGTTGTTGTAATTAAAGTATACTGTAATCATAAATTAGATTTTCTCTCCATAGCTGTTATTTCGGGATAGCCGCATCTCCCTCCTTTGCGACGTTTTGCCTCCCACGTTGAAGGCATCATGGCGCAGTGGGAACATCTGCGCCTCACAGAAATAATGGTCTTGCCCGAGCAGGTTCGATTCCCGCCTTGGGCGCCTTTCTGTGTGGAGTTTGTGTTTTCTCCCCCTGTTCTGCGTGGGTTTCCTCCGGGTTCTCCAGTTTCCTCCCACAACTTAAAAAAAAAACACATTAATTATTTGGCCGATAACATAATTTATAGGAAGCAGTGTGTGGCAATATGTTGGTGCCGGCAAACCGCCTAGCTGCCTCCTCCGCCTCTCTGCGCTTTCCTCGCGCCTCTGAGTCGTTCTCTCGTCGAATTAATACCTTCGACATTGAAGGAATATGTGCGCGTTATAAATGTAAAAATATTATTATCCTCAGGGGTTCTGCCAGCAATGTATCAGGCGAAACGTCGTGAAGGAGAGAGAAGGAACACTCGACACGGCTATCCCGACAGAATAGCTATGGAAAGTAATTCTCATACATAAAGCCTTGAAAAGCTACATCAGTCTGGCTGATTGCAGGCAAAGTTACCTAATATATTTAGAGGAATAACTAATGTGACAGGGTTTTAAATGATCATATCCAATTGCAGCCAGTTATAACTATAAAGGCATTAACATGAACCATCTGTTGTAGAGTGGATGTCAGAATCCTGTGATTGCATTGTGTATTTGTCTCACAGTCTCAATATATTTAACATAAATACGATCTGCAACTTTAACGTGAAATCTACTCCACTCAAAGCAGTGACATGTGAAATTGATGCCGCTCACTATAAATTCGACGGCTTGCTGTTAAAGCAAGTTTAACGTAAAGAGGATAACATTAATATCACTGTTCCATTACTATGATACTATTTTCAATAGCACACATGATTCATCAGATTTAAAGTGAAACGAATGGAATTTGTGTCAGTCAAAGGCAGAGACAAAGAGCAAGATCCAATGGAAGCGAATATCTGTCAATAAACTGGACCGCTCTCTTCAACAAACATTCATAGCACGCTCGCGGACCACACAGCCTGCAAGGTTGTGTTTATAACAGAGGTGTGTGTGGTTTACATTACGCTCTTGCACTTTTACTGTGTTATTCAAAGTGTTGTTGGCACAATGGCGCATATTTTAAATAATTGAATGCGTTTTAGTTCGACAACGTTTCACGTTTGGTCATAATACAGTACAAACAATGTCAGATATCCATCCAGTCGACACATATCCGCCTCGAGCAATTAATAATAATAATTTTAATAATGATAAATATTTTTTTAGAATAATTTTACATTTGTAACGCGCACATATTCATTCAGGGGCTGCACGGTGGCGCGGTGAATAGCGCTGCCGCCTCACAGCAAGAATCCTCGGGTTCGAATCCCGGCTCGGGTGCCTTTCTGTGTGGAGTTTGCATGTTCTCCCCGTCTCCGCGTGGGTGTTCGCCGGGCACTCCGGGTTCCTCCCACAGTCCAAAGACATGCTGCTGCATCGGGGGCGGCTAATCCATTGGCAGTATTGGGATGTTGGTTTTAACGTGACCGGGATCAAATATTTTCTGTGAAGGAATTATCATATCCGAGAACACTACAAAAAAAACATTTTCGTGAATGACACTATTAACTTAAAACGAGAAGCATATAACCGGCGGGGTTTTGCCAGATGGCTTTCCTTCGTGAAGGCAGTTTAATTGACGATTGTATTTGGGGTTTTTTTCGTGTGCTTGTGAGGCAATGCCAAAGCAGCAACGAATTTGTTTCATTTTACGACAACTCGGAATCCGAATCGGGTCGTGATGAGAGCCCACGTCCTCAGATATCAACCTAGACGTGGGAACATCCAGTCATGTTACCTTACCTTTTGATTCTATCACCGTGTGCAGGCATAGCAACAGGGAGGTCAGGGGAGGAATATTGGGACCCAGTAACCCCGGCTGGCCATGTGATGTTGTTTGCGAGCACCGTCCCTTGGACGGCCATTGTGTGGTGCTTGAGTTTAATCAAACTAGGGTTACTAATTAACCAGTGGGTCGTGATTCAGACCACGAGGTCCAGGGCTATATAATGGGACCATAGAGGCGCATCGGGGGCTCTAGTCTCGCAACTGCGGGATTCTCTCGGCTTCGCCTTTGCCGGCGCGTAACGGTTACAAAACCCGAGTGCAGTGGAGAACCTCGTCCGAACTCGACTATGAGTGTGTCCGAGGATGACGAGGTGACCTTTAAGGTCGAGGGGATGATTGACGTACGAGAGGGGAACGACGAGTCAGACGACCGGGAGACTGAGGAGTCAGCGGAGGAAGACCCCGGAGGCTTTATTGGTCTCTCCCCGAGACGCAGCGGCTCCCGACCGGTGCCAGGACAAGTGCGTGACAACCGTGT
>JAZEWU010000001.1:4478971-4489010 GCA_036362915.1 Geotria australis
AATTATTATTATTGTTTTCCTGTTGTTTTTTCTTTTGTCCTTTGTCTTAGAATTCGTTGCTATCGCTTGACTCAGTTTTCTGTCTCCCCGTTGTTGTTAAGCCGTTCTCTCCACAGCTCGGATTGTAAAAAAAAAAAACCCCAAAAAAAATTGTTGCTGATTTTCCGTGCTCTGTCGTTGACATGTCGTTCTCTGTGCAGCTTTGTGCAGCGCTTTGTGACCCTCGGGTGAAAGGCGCTATATAAATGCTATTATTATTATTATGTACTGATGTTTACCTGTAAAAATATACTTTTTTGTGTGTTTGGTTACTTACGTGCAATGCGGTGTAAATGGTGATGTTTTGTTTTAGTTTGGGTAGTTTTTAGTTTGTATTTTTGTCAATTCGCGTGTTTGTTGTGTCGCAGGAATCTTGTAAAGAGCTTTCAAGCTCAATGGGTATTTTTTCTTCATAAAAAATACGCATCTATCTGGCAGTAAAAGCTCCATTATTACATGTGTCCCTATGCGAGCGATGCCAAATTATCGATTTCCAACATCGATTCCCAACATCTACCCCCCTCAACCGTCTTCCGGGTCTGTACTGGAACCGGATCCCTGCACACAAACTGATTTCATTGCTCCCTCTCCTCCATGGATGACCTCTTGGATGCGTTTAATTCCTTGGCTACCGCTCCATTAAACATTACGTTGTGTACATTAAGATTCATTGAAAAAAAGTCTACACACTGCAACATGTTTTATTTGTGCCTCTCTCAGAAGTATTATATAAGAGCGTTCAGCCTTAAGACGATCGCAATTGCCAAAAGCCATAACTATTGCAAGTACGTTATAGCACTTCATGCAATTGTCAACCTCAGCACACGTGCTAAATAAATCTCACGTCTCCACGTTCCTCACCAGTTCCCTTGTGGTGTTGCCAGATTGATTTTTTTTTAAACAGAGCTCTGAGAATGAGCTCAACGATCCCTGGTGAACTGTCCTTTTTTATTTCTGCAATCGTTATTAGTAATCCTTCATGAAGTATTAAACACACCAGTGGTTGCTTAAAATTCTTCTACGTGTTTTATGTTAATCTGTGTTTCTTTCAAGGCAACCAGAGTCAGTAATATAAACAGAAACTGATGCGAGAAGTGGCAGTTCATGCCAACTTCTAGCCACATCAACAGCTCTGATTTAACAAACTCAGCATATCAACTTTAGGACTGCAAACATATATTACATCTGAAAATATACATGGAGAACCACAGCAGGGTATCGCAGTGGTAACACCAGTGCCTCACAGCGAGAAGGGCTGGGGTTTAAAGTCCCACCTTGGGTGCCTTTCTGTGTGGAGTTTAGATATTCACCTCTTGTTCTGCTTGGGTTTCTTCCCGGTTCTCTACTTTCCAATCATCGCTAAAAACATACAAAATACTGTGTGTAATATGATTTGAGTGTCCAGTAATATTACGTGTTTAGTATAGTGGTAATGAGGTTTGGTGGGTCTAATCATGTCAAGTTTGGTCACACCAGAATCATATCTATTGATGACCACATCCAAGCTTCTTCTTCTTTGCGATTCTTCGAAGCACGATGGTCAGCTTCTGGACTTCGTTGTCTTTCAGCTCGGCTTCGAAGTGTTTGGTAGAATTCGCAGGCAATACCAAGTATTACCTGACAGGGATCGCGACGTGAACCCTTCTTTCTACCTTAACCCCCAATCAATGCTTTAAAAAAGGATTCCTTGCCAATAGTATACATACATTTTACACGTGTTTTGATACTTTGACAGTATACTTATGTTTAGCATTAGGCAGTACAGCACTTACGGAGTTAGCAACTCAAAGGGCTCCCTGTGTGGCAGTGAACATATATTTGTTTACTTCCCAATTCATCAACATAGGATATCAGGCCTGGATGTATACCATTTGAGGCGTTGACATAAGGCTGCTGAACAAGCAAAACACATACTGCATTTATAAAAATAATGTATTTCTCTGTTTTTCTTTAAGAGCGCTAGGCACAACTTCCTTGCCGTGTCTGATAAAAATCAATTACCGTCGTGTAAATTGGCCTTTTCCTGGGCAGACTGCTGCACATGCAGGGGGGCTGCTGCTGCTGCTGCACTGTTTATTTGTAATACAGCAGATGGTGAACCTAACAGGATGCATTTTGCGGTATTGTTTTCAAAAGCAGCAACACACTAATGTATCTCGTGTGATTAATATGGGAGAGAGCTTGGCACAGTGCTAAAACTTGTACCTCACAGTGAGATATCCTGGGTTCGATTCCCAACTTGGGAATATTTATTTGTGAAGTTTTTATATTCTTCCCCTGTTCTGCATGGGTTTTTTCTGGGTTCTCCGGTTTCCTCCCAAAGCTTCGTCTTCTTTGCGATTCTTCGAAGCACGATGGGCAGCTTCTGGACATCGTTGTCTCTCCCAAAGCTTAAAGACACATACAATGTACTGGTGTAGGTTTTAATGGCTCGATCCATGATGGTTGCTCTTGGGATAGCCGTATCGAGCTCTCTCTCCCCCGCGATGTTTCGCTTCCAACGTTGGAAGCATTCTCCCACGTTGCTTCCACGCTGCCTCCAATGTGGGAGGTGAAACGTCACGAGGGAGAGCGCTCGACACGGTTATCCAGAAAGAACAGCTCTGATGAGCAACCATCATGAAACATACAATGTAATGGAATTGGTAAAACAACAACAACGCTGAAACATTATGTGCACATTGCAGAATCATGGGTACACCCCGTACAGCAAAAACGTGGCTACACCCTCCCGACAGAGTTTTCAGATTCAGTGAAGCGTTCCTGAGCAAACACGCTTATAATAATATGCAGCTTTCATTAGTTTTATAACTGCAGTATTTATAGTTAAACCGGGGCAAATCATGAGTAGAAGAAAACAAGAACTTAAGGAATATACAGTTGAACTTAATAACAAACAACAACAACAACAGTACGTGCAAAATATAATGTAAACATTTTGTGACCGTTGTTGCAATTTAAAAAGGGATAGAATGGAAGTTGTTCAAACTGAACACATTGCATGCAATGCGATTTTTCCACCAGTTTCCTCTTCTTGTTGCATGTCACGTTATTCTCCATCCGCGATGGTTTATTGTGTATGAATTATCCACCCATTCGTTGTCAGAAACCGCTTAATCCTGTACAGGGTTGTGGTCAGCTGGAGCCTATCCTTTCCAACGCAGCGTGCAAGGCAGGGTTATTTGTAGGATGGGACGCCAGTCATGTGTTTATCATGTGTGTATCGTGCGGGGTTTCCCAACCAATTCTGTTTATCTAACTTGATTTCTCATCTTGTTATTGCCTACGAATTCTACCAAACACTTCGAGGCCGAGCTGAAAGACAACGATGTCCAGAAGCTGACCATCGTGCTTCGAAGAATCGCAAAGAAAAAGATTAGCAACAGACACATTCATGCGTTTGTTTACTTTCTGCATAGTTAGCTACCGAATTTGTTCTTCCACATCCAGTCATATTCTTATCTCCCTGGTCGAATTGCTGCAAGTTGCAGAATGGTTCACTTGTAATCCACTTCTCTGCTGTGTGACATGATCTGATGCTATCTTTGGAGCGTGCTCGCCTGAGGCAAAGCCAGAAGTTGGGCTTGTGCCAACCTCTGGTCACATTACTCCTTCTAAATTATTGTTGTGGGCTGTCCCAGATCCCCACCTAGAGGTGATAGAATCCACCCACCCATTGTCAGAAACCGCTTATTCCTGTACAGGGTTGTCGTGAGCCAGAGCCTATCCCGCCAGACACAGGGCGCAAGGCAGGGCTATACCCAGGATAGGACGCCAGTCCATCACAGGGCACTGGGGGAAATTTAGTCTGCAGGCCAATGAACCTATGCAGCAGCCTGTCTTTGGTCTGCAGGAGGAATCCGGAGTGCCCGGCGAAAACCCACGCAGACACAATGAAAAGCAACAAACAATTGTAATCGACTGTTATTTAGTGTGGTTGATGGCTCCTATAAAAATGGTGAGCACCTCAAGATCCTGCCTCCCTAAGGTGGGAAACCCTCAACACGTCCCTCCAATGATGTCACTAAGGCTCTCCCGCCACCTCCTGTCCTGTCGGAACACAAGCGAAACTCTTTTACAAACATTGTTTTGTGCTTACCAATTAGTGGCGTACTGCAGTCGAACCGACAATCTCCAGAGTAATCGATTGCTTAAAAAAAGAAAGCTTTAAATTATGCATAAAACCAAACATTCCTCTGAGTTGCAGTCATTCAATTGCACACACAGACACACGTGTGAACTCTACATTGCATTATCTGTGTCTCTGGTTAAACACGGATAAAAGTAGCCAGGTTCGTCCGAGTTGGTGACCCAAAAAAAATATTTTCGCATCTGGCAAACCACATCTATTAGGATGTGGCTACTAGTCAAATGCCTACTTTCATCTGATAGTGACTTGGAAAATATTCAGTGAGAAAGTGAGCCCTGGATTATAATACTATGCTTATTTTACATCGGAAAGCCTCACCCAGTCTCTGGACTTTTTCAGGAGGGTGGCTGCTAGGTTTTTGCAGGAAGGGGGTGATGATTGCTGTGCAGATTTCAAATGAGTAATATGGATGTAATTTTTCCAATTGTTTGAACCATGGGGCCACCACACAATGGCCTACTTTTGTGACTGAGACCACAAGATCTTTAAATTCCACTGTGAAGCACATGGCTTGTATTTCTATAGTTAATGCACTCACATTTCCTGTGATATGCTCCTATCAGCTTAGCTGCATTGTCAAATATGTGATAATCTGCATCACTGTGGCACCATACGTCATGAATGTCCAGCCAAAAATGAGTGTCATTAGTGATTATGAAAAAGGGGAATGCAATTGTCATAAGGATCCGTTTAAAATAATTCTGAGCCTATCTCTTTATTGGATTTATTTTACATACGTAGTTTAACATCACTAAACGCATTCAGGTTTATTAGATTCTATCAGCGAAAAAACGTTGCTGTAAATAGCCTTCCACGAGGCACAAGGAAATCGAGCTTTGTTGATTAATCGCGAGGTATAGCCTAAGCCAAGATGTAATTCTCTATGTCTATTTTGACCTGATGTAACCAAATAAGGGAAATCCTAACCCGCCCTTAACAGCAGGCCTGTATCGTGTGTAAGCGCTTGTAACTGATGCTGGGTCACCCCCTGGTGATGTGACAACACAGCAGAGGACTGACCCAATTTAGTAAGCGGGGAGGAAGTGGTGGGAGGGGAAATGTTAGCATCAGTGTGGTTACATAAAGGTAAACACACATGATCGTGTGCAACAGCTGTCCTTTGTCTTGTTACTAAGTGCATTGTGGAGACCTTGTGCACATAACCCATGTTTGGTTCACTGGCTCTGCCACCGTTGGTCATTTAGCTTCACCTCAGTTGGGGAAAACAAGATGAGAAACAATGATTGCGGGAATCAGGTTGGGTCCTTAAAGCGCATTTTATGCACAAATGAAACTGGCTTTGCAAAAACGAAGAACTGTGCAGTGTAAACTTGGCTTCCTGATAAAATCGTAATCTTCCCTAGTTACATATCAGATTTTACTTGCTGTTGCTGTCTGCAGTGAATAGTCATCTGGAAGGTCATGTGTAGTTTATTTTGTACTGCCAACACAGATATGCATTTGATTTGTGTAAAAATAAGACGTGTGGGTTAAACATCAGAAAATATGTGTGTGCATGCAATTTAACCACTGACGTTAAAGTTGATATTGATTTAATCATTCACAAACGATTGCTGTACGTTTATAGCAGGCAATCAAGGGATGAACAGATGGCCACATTTGAAAAAAAATAATCCTACTTTAAATGAAACGTGTCTTTGTTTGCATTGGAACAATTACAGTATTACAATTACATCATTGAATGACGCATGTATGCCAAAGCCATGTGTTTTATAAAGCCGCAGAATCATAGTACATCCAGATAGCATTCTTAAACGGGACTGACAAATGCTGGACTACCATATGAATATAAATAATTATTGCAATAATAACAGTGCGTTTCATAAAAATGCACACTTTAATTAAGGTCTGTTTTTGCATGCATGGGATGGGCACTGCTCACGCATAGCTGCTATACCCCCCAGCAGTGGGGAGGGAGATTGCTGATTTAGGGCCCGTTTAGACGCCTATTAAAAGCAAATAAACATCGAGTTATACCAATGTTAACGTTGAAAGGCACTTACTAACTCAGTTGTTACAATATTCCTGTTCTGTCATACCAGTGTGTGCATACCAACAATAATTTAAGACGCAAAATTAACTCGTAGGCTTTCATGACCAATGTTATTCATAGTGAGGCTCTGTTTATGAGTTTAGGTCATGTGAAAAGATGTGTAAGTGAAGTGCACCCGTCGATATGCCGGAGCAAACGAGCGAGCACATGCGTCACTTACCTCAAAAGATGGCACCGACGTTTCGCTGACCTTCCTGTCAGCATCATCAGGAAGGTCAGGTCAGTTTGCCAGGTTCATAACATAGATCATTAACAATTCGACCACTGTTCTTTAATTGATATAATCATTGAAAATTATAATACGCACATATTTGTTCAATGTCGAAAGTATTTATTTGAAGAGAGAACGTCTCAGAATCGCGAGGAAACTGCAGAGATGTGGGGAGGGGGAAGGCAGCCACACGGTTAGCTGGCGCCAACATTTGCCAGACACTTCGTCCTATATTTTATGATGTTATTGGGCAATTAATTGGTGTTTTTTTTGTTGTGGGAGGAAGCTGCAGAACCTGTAATAAACTCATGCAGAACAGGGGTAGAACACACAATTACTACACAGAGAGGCACCCGGGGCAGGAATCAAACTGCATCTGGCAGGACCCTTTCTGTGTTACCACTATGCCACCATGCAGGCCATAACAAAGTGTTGCTCAGTAAATGTTTATTCGGTCATTGTTTTGGCCAAAGAGGGAAAAAACGAATTTCAGTTGCATGGCAATAATTATAATAAACCAGCGCTTTGTGACCCTCCGGTGAAAAGCGCTATATAAAATGCTATTATTTTTATAATAAGCTGTAACTCAAGACAAAAATGCTACTCGGGAATACAACTTTAATCGTTTTCGATTGCTAGGATCTGTAATGTTTTCTCAATCAGAGTACAATTCTGGCGTTATCAGAACAACATTTCAGCATGTTTTCATATCATATTACATGTGCTCAATGTTTGCCAGTGTTTTTAATGCTGAGCAAAAAAACACATTGAAGTCGAGGAATGACTATAAAAGGGTGTTTGTGATCCATAAGCACAGTTATTTTTCTTTCATTTATATCCATGTAGTGTTAAGTCCTTGAGACGACTCTATGGCCTCCAGGCTGGCTCCAGGATATTTCTCAGCTCTTGCCCCTGACCTTGACCTCGTGGGTGTGGCCTAGGTTCAAGGAGTTGACTGAGCGGGCCAGCTTTGACACTCCCAACTGAAGTGGGCTTCACACTGGCCTCGACCTTGACCTAATAGGCTCATCTACTTGACCTCGGTCATTGGCCACATGGGTTCACTTCTTGAATCCAAGACTGTCAATATGTTTAGCATAATATATCCTATAATAAGGACATATTGTCGACTGTGAATATCTTACAATATACCAGTCTTGTTAGGCATACTTGTTCGCAAAAATGTGCCGCATCTAATTTTGCTGAATATGTTTGAAAACGTTGCCAAAATGGCCAATAACATTATTTGTAATTATTCTCTTTAATGTGGTCATAACACCAGAAAGAAAAACAGCATGTACAGTACTATCTACAGCCTCATGTTTTATGTTGCATAATAGCAAAGAGGAGCACTTTACCCCAAAACCACATAAACGGGCCGTTCAGCACAGCTGTCACCCAAAAGTTCTTTGAATTGCTATGAGGCTGCTTAAACATATGGTGAACGATCTGCCAAAACAACCTCATTTCTGAATAACAAATTACTGGGATGAAACATCTGTCATTGTTCCTGTTTGCTCTTGACAGTTAATCTGGGGTGATTCATTTCGGGTTCTCTGGAAATTCATTTTTTTTTACCCAAACGGTTCACAGCCTCTAATCATCAAACTTCCCCCTGAGAGTCCCTTGTTCACCAATCAACGGATGGGTGTAATCGTGTAAGATTAACAACCAGAGAATAATGCTTGACACTTAACAAAACGCATCATTCATCCAAGGTTAATCAAAGGAATTGCTACTTTGTGGGAAATCAACACTCGTCATGCTATGGATGGATTTGCCTCTTGTCATGAGAATGTGGAATTTCCAACACTGGCTCCGAGATTTCAGCGGAATGTGCACCTCTTCAACACACTTTTTGATTTTACTAATTTTTTTAAAACCACTCCATACGTCATTATCCCATACAAATCTCCCATTCTTACTGATCCAATGTCTTCATCGTCAACGTTAAATATGTATATCGCATCTCCATGCAGTATGTCTGCAGTGTTCCAGCTTAGCTCAGTGGGGAAGCACCAGCAGTCTCGAACTTTCAGGACCTTATTGACCTGCCGATTGAAATGCAGATTATATTGCTTTTATGTTAAAAGACATATAAGTGCACCACGTGGAGGTGATTTATGCTGTTTGATTCTGCCATTTTAAAACTACAGCTCTTTCTACTTTAATTGTTTGTCTCGTATACATCATGATCCACTTATTTCTTAAATCAGAATAATAGATATGTTTACTACCGAACATGTACGTATTTGTTGGCAGCCCATATGCTGCCTTAATCAAGGTCAGATGAAGGCAGTTAGATTGCATATTGTGTTTTCTTTAGCCCAACGTGAAATCTTCTAATTTTCTGTTTATTTCGAGGCTTTTGAGAGGCTTAGCGAGGAATTTAGAGTGAGAATTAAAGGAAACTGAGATCACAGCTGTCTGTACTATTGACCTGATTATTGAAAGCACACGTGAATGTCTCGTGTGCATCTTTTAGTAGGGCACATCTACTCTTATTTGTCTTTTTTGAAATTTCACGCTTTTTATCTAGACTCGCACAAATTACTTCTTGAATTTGCAAAACATGTGACGTATATACAGACTCAACAAGGTTTTTGCAGTTGCGCTGTACAGCTATCTGATGTGTTTTTGAGTTTTACAGCTTGTTGTTCGGCACAATGTTCAACATTTCACTTCACGTTCCGGGAGCTTCTCCAGGAAATGGATGGAGCACTTGACATTCAAACCGCCAGCAACTTACGTAACCGCAGAAGAATGTCTGTTGCTTTATTCAGTTCCGAAAGCTTTGTTACAGATATGAAGTTAACTGAGTATCATTTTACGAGTTCAGCATTGCAGTGACAATACCAATATTGATGCGAAACATCTAGTACTGGAATGCAAAGGCATCACTTGTAATTTAATTACACAGTTGATTGTCAGTGATATCAGTACTTCATATCAAAACTAGTCATGGAAATGGAACACATTCGTGGATATCATATGAAACACTACTTATTTTTATAATATTTTTTAACACACATTGATGGAGAATACATCATTCAATGTACTTGGGAAATGTTGATAAGAATAGAAGGCGATTGAGCGATAGTACATAGTTGGTGGCCTTATTGTACCATTGAGTCTTCTAGCATGAGCTAGTGCGTATACTATTCACTGCAAACGTTAGAGCAGATTATTTATGGTCTGGGAATAATTGGCCAGTGTTTGTTGATAATTTGATTGTAGACGACGAGGATTTGAAACGTTATAGCTTTAGCTCAGAGGTACGCATGCTTCCTCAAGACCACCCACAATGTGATTATTACAAATCACATTACTCGACAGCACTTATGTTGAGCCCCTGTCAAGTAAATCATATCAACATTTCACAGTTGCCCTGGAATTATTTTCACTTGAAAACTGTTAAAATTGTCATTAATATTGGTTTGAAAATAAATCCAGGTCAAACCACATTGTCACACTAAATGATTCATAAAAACAAACCCCCAAAAAAATTGTTGCTGATTTTCCGTGCTCTGTCGTTGTTGACATGTCGTTCTCTATGCAGCTTTGT
>JAZEWU010000001.1:4489390-4521693 GCA_036362915.1 Geotria australis
TTTCTGTATGTGGCCCTCAGGAAAAAAAGTTTGGACACCCCTGTTCTATTGGGTACAACTGTGTTAAATATATACAAATAATTGCGTTTTTCTGAGGAATCAAAAAAGAAACCAATGTTGTTGAAATTGTTGTTCCCTCTGTCTTTGTTAGTTGGGCACCATGAGCCAGGCGCTGCTATTGTTCTCACGGCAGACACTTTCCATGTACAGCAGTACTTCCTGGGACTGCCACACTATTCCTTGTGTCGCCTCCTCTCCACTTCCCTCCTCCACTTGTGTAAAGGAAACGCAACTTCCTCCCTATCGCCTCTTCCTCTCCACGTCCAGCTCTGCTGATGCATGTCAAAAGAATTAGGATATGGAGGAAGTAACTAAAAATAGGCACAAGAAAACTAAGTATAGCGCGGAGAAAGACAAATGCAGCCACTAATGATGCCTATTTTGTAAACTTTGTTTTTGCGTTAGAATATTAGACTGCTGTTACCTTATACATTCATTCAAAGTAGTGGTATGGGGCAATCTTCTTCTTTGCGATTCTTCGAAGCACGATGGTCAGCCTCTGGACATCGTTGTCTTTCAGCTCGGCCTCGAAGTGTTTGGTAGAATTCGCAGGCAATACCAAGTATTACCTGACAGCAGAGATTCTTATGGGGTACGAATTCTTAATTTTAATAACAGACACAGGTATAATCTCTGTGCGTCACTTGGCTCCGATATAAATTTGAGAAAAACATTCTAACGCGTGATTTACCAAACTACATTCAGGTGGACGTCAAAGGAGCAGATTGAGAGATAAGCGCTGATCCAGGAGAGAGGTGCGCCGGATACACTTACATAGCTGTGGAAACACTCAAGGAGGATATAGTGGTCTTTGGTGTTCAAAGCGGCAGAAAGGTTAAGGAGAACCAGGAGTGAGAATGATTTATGGTACGAAAAGAGAAGAAGGTCATTTGTCACACGGATAAAAACACATGCCTTTTACCCTCGAAGGTTAGGATGCGCACTAGGTCAGGATAGATACATGGAGTGGTACAAAGCTCAGTTATTTGTTTTGTTTACTTTCAGAGATGAGTATGGCCATGTTAGTTGCACATGATAATATCTAGAGTATATTGAATTGATGAAACATTCTCTTTTATTTTATTTAAGTCCCATGGCGCAGTAAGACTAATCTTAAAAACCGACATCAGCTACAGCTGTAAAATCCTGTTATGTGTATATAATGTGCCATAACTATGCATAACCTTCAAACATACCACAAAGTACTACATGAATGGCCTCTTTCATTTTTCATAGTGTAGACAACATTACTCAGCGTATGACTTTTAAAAAGAATGAGGCAAACCTGTGGGAGTTTACACAAATTATATAGGTTTTAAATCGTGCAACGCCAAGGGGCATGGTACCACTGGAGTCATCTCTGACAGAAGTGTTTGGTGGAAATGTTTTCATTGAACGTGCTCATACTTTCCTGCATTATTGCCTAAGCTGTCATCACTAGAAATACAGTTTAACCTTTGGTAGCTGGGACATTTAATTCCGGGATGGGATTGCTTTCTAGGTTAATATACTGTATACAGACAATGTGGTGAGCAGTTTGCTGAAATTATTAAGAAACAATTTTGTGGCAGTTAATCCTGAGATTTTCAAACGTGTTTGCAATTTTTTAAAAATCGCTATCATATTCTTTCTTAACCGAATAAATAATGTTGAATTTTATGCTACTGTAAAAGGTAAACGTGCAGCCCTGCGTTTTGCTTGTTCATGCTACTGCTGGTGAAAGGGCCTCCACTCTAGAATGCATTTAGTCAACTAACTCTTCCATGCTGGACTCTATCCCACCACTAATTGACGAACTGTGGTTTACCCAATGGATGTACACATGTGTGACCCTCGGGTGAAAGGCGCTATCTAAAACGCTATTATTAGTATTATATTACACCATGGCTACATCCCAATGGATGTACACTTGTGTGTATAAATAGTCATCATTGTCAGAAACCACTTAATTCTGTAGAGGGTTGCAGTGAGCCGGAGTCTATCCCGGCAGACACATGGCGCAAGGCAGGGCTATACCCAGGATAGGACGACAGTCCATCACAGGGCACCGGGGGAATATTAGTCCGCAGGCCAATTAACCTACCCAGCAGCATGTCTTTGGACTGTGGGAGGAAACCGGACTGCCCGGCGACAACCCAAGTGGACACGGGGAGAACATGCAAAACTCCATACAGAAAGGCATCCGAGCTGGGATTTGAACCCGGGTCCTTACTGTGAGGTGGCAGCGCTCCTCACTGCACCACCGTGCCGCCCTCTATAAATAGTGCACTTGCTCAATGTGGTTGGTTTTATCTTTATTGGAACAGTATTGAATGATTATGTTCACAGCAGGGGGGCTCTTGTGACTTTTCCTCCCATGGCTAAAATGGAAATACACTTTAATATCTGCCCTCAAAACTGATTTCCAGTGTCAACTGTGACAGCCCACTCGCAATGCTAGTCGAATTCAAATGAGACATTAATAGTATACATATCATGTTCAACAAGAGATATTACTTTAATGAACGTAAAATAGAAATACTACATTTGAGTCATCAGCGTGTACATTTGGCTATGCCTCATTTTGGTTGTGTGACCCTTTAAAATGAGCGTGTGCGTTCCTTACAATAGTGCTTTTAAAATGTGTTCATGTAACTAAAATTAGACCTGTTTGTTCTGTTTTCACGTTTTAAGCTTGACTTTGAGAAACATGACAAATTATGAGGAAAGACAGCCTGAATCAACTACTGGTTCATGACTACGTTAACAGTACACCTATTGTTGTCACAGTCCAGGATTATCTCGAAATAGTATCAGCCATGGTTTATGCATTGCTGGATCGAGGCCCTCCTTAAGCTGCCCAAGGCTCCTGCAGTAACAATCAGCAGATACGTTGATTTCATTGCTCATTCTCCACGGTGGATGTCCTCTGAGACACATTCCATCCATCCATTGTCAGAAATCGCTTAATCCTGTACAGGGTTGCGGCGAGCCGGAGCCTATCCCGGCAGACAGAGGGCGCACGGCAGGGCTGAACCCATGATCGGTCGCCAGTTCAGCACAGGGCACGGGGGCAATTTAGTTTGCAGGCCGATTAACCTATGCAGCAGTATGTCTTTGGACTGTGGGAGGAGACCGGAGTGCCCAGCGAGGGGGTTTTCAGACAAAGTCCATTCCTTAGTATACACGTGCTCTTTAAATCAAATGAAACTGCACTGCAAACATTTACATGTTGTGTGTTAGTCGTGATGGCTGGGTTGTAAAATACACCATTTATTTTAGAATCAGATGCACTGATTCAAAAAATAACAATCCCAATTTCAAAGTTGTTTTTACTACTCTCCGTAAGATTACGTTGTTGAAATAAAATTGTGATGTGAGTTCCTAAATTCTGCTTACCTCAATTAAAACATAGTGGTCACATCTGTATACACGAGTCGCTGTTTGCAAGCTACGTTTATAGTTTGTTTAGATATTATTGAAGTAACATTTATGATTTTGGGCAGCAAAATAATATGCTAAGACAGCACGGGCACAATGGGTAATTTTACTATGGGCAAAATATGTTTCAGAATTGGAAAGCTCATATTATATTGAACTGCTGAGATGGAATTAAGGCGTAGGAATGCTGGGAGGGATAGAAACACGCATATTAAAATTGACTTTGCACATTTGGCAGCAGCTGTGTTTTTCTGAAGACTTTATACATGATTAAGAAGAGGAGACAGAGAACGAGAGACAGACAGATGGTCTTTTGTTTAATAATAATAATATATATTTGTAACGCGCGCATATTCTCCGGGCGCGTTGCACCCGTTGATTTGGAGGCGTACACTACAAAAGTAGTAACTTTAGCTTCCATATAAGTTTTGAAGTGATTCGAGCCATCTTACAAAATAGTATATCTGTAACTTTCCCGGGATTCAAGAAGACATTAGAGTAGTAACTCAACACCATCATAAACTTTCTTATAGAGCCTGGCTTTTGAAAGGACGCCAGTGTTAGCCTTTCTCGTACATTGCATGGCCATGAGAGATCAGTCAGTCAGTTTTCTTTAAACTGGAAGGAACCGTTGAGCTATGTAGCTCTCTTTAACACTTGTCCAGCAGGGAGGGGTAAGAAAGTTACAACATTTCATGGCTCGGGGGGCAATTGATAAAAAAATAAAGTACGTAAAAAAAATGTTATTTCTTCTTAAAAAAAACTAAAGTTTGGATTTTTTCCCCCCAACTAAACGTTTTTAATTGTGCCGTGGCTTTTATGGAGGGAAAATAAACATCAAAACAAGTCTACAACAAAATAACACAAGTCCTTATCAAGATGATGCTCCAAATCCACAGGATACTTGAGAATTGGCAGCAACAAAAGTGAATACATAACAGCACATATTGGCAAACGATGTTAAAATGTGTTTGGTTGTTTTAATTGATGGTTATTAACTATATTTTTATACCCTACAATGAGCGTATTAACTAATGTGTTCAGTATATGTTGCAAATAATGATTTAGTGTATATACTTAACTGCAAAATTATAAACCAGTTATGCATGCATGAGGGACTTGGACTGGGAAAGTTATAAGGATTGAGTTGTAACGCTGAAAAATCTTTATGATCTTTTGCAAATAAGACATGCACCCCAAGTGTTGCCAAAAAAGTGCATAATTCAGAACTCACAGATTTTGTCAATGTTTTCTCATTTGGGTCCTGAATGGGAAATGAGATATTTGCTTTTATGGTTGAAAATTAACTTTTCTTAGTTGGAAGATTTGCCAAATATTATTTTGGCTACTGCTGCAGTGGGATTTTTTTTCACCAGTGTAGAAAATGGAATTATTAATGTTTCACCAGAGCAAAACTGCTTTATTGCTGCCAAAGCAAACCGATTTTCATGCTCATTTGTACCGCAAAACAGGGATGTGCATGAAAAGTATACTCTGACTTGACGACTCCCTTATAGACTGTGGTGTAAATATAGTACTACTATAGCGATGATTTGAAATCCATTTTCTAAAATATTAACACGTGTGTCCACAATGACAATTATTTAATTGCCAGACAGCAACATTGAAACATTGTTATAATCATAGCACATTATAGCTCAGCATATTAAGTTCCAGTGCACTGTTACAAATCTAGAACAATTTTGGAGCATTATTTTATGTAAAGTGATGTGTAAGATGTCATCTTAAAAACAATCGCAAAGAGCTGCCATAATGTGTAAAATAGGTGTCTCTTTTCAATAAAGAGACAGTAAACTATAACGTATGGCCTTTTCTATGACAATTTCAGATGAGTCGCTTCCAGGTTTCAGCCCTTACCCATTCAGTGCAGCAAACTATGGGAAAGAGGCTTCCCACTCGTGACCAATTGGCTCCATAGGAAATGACCTAAGTTCAGCCACTAGGTGGTGTGGTAAAATGTGGGTCACTTTGCACAATACTTTGTTCTACCATCTACAGTTCTACACTGTTCTAGTATTCTCCCAGATATAAATAGTTTAGATTATAACATAAATAAATATTCGCTCTTTTTTATTTTTTAATCTTCAACTTTGACTTCTGTTCAACACAATTTGTTGAGGGTCAACCAGAAACAAGGTGGATCTGTATCACACCTCTGAAAGGCCCTGTTGCTGAGCTGTGTTTTTCTCAGATATAGCATAATTGCTATTCAAAGTAGAACATTTCTCAGCTTGACTCTCTGATGAGCCCTTATTAAGGTGAAGCTTGCCCATGTCTCCATGATGTTTCATGAAGGCCTGTTAGGGCCAAACTTGTCACCTTTTCCACAGAACAAATACAGAAATTTTTCAGCCAGCCTAAATCTATAAAAACTGTAGTACATTGCATTAATGTTCACCGCAATACCGGTACCATACCAGATTTTGGTTCAAATCAATTCGTGCCACTTGCCACAGATACCACAATTCCTGGACTGTCCTGGCTAAATCCAGGCAAGTGGCAAATCCTACCATTGGCTGAAAAATGTGACACCAATTAACCAATTAATGTTTATACATTTTTGTTGATACAATTTTCAGAAGAATACTGTTTTTTTATTTTCAGAAGTACAGTATCTATTTCTAATACCCTTACCTGGGCAACTCAAAATTAGGTGTTGAGGCGAAATTATGTTCAGACATCGACTAGATCCACCTTACCTCTCTGTCTCATAATTGCATATGGAGCCAAGTGGCAACCAATGTTTTGAATATGAAGGCCTTAATCAAATTCAGAACACGCTTTTTGGTGGGTAGAGTATCTATGTGTACAGGTGTTCAGTGGATTATCACACTGCTGGAGCATGAGATATGGTAATGGATGGGGAAACCTCCATCCAGCAACAGTGGCTGGAGTTTTTATGACCGTCAGTGAAATGTGTTGTTGGATCATGTGTGTTGATACAAGTGTTGTTCTGTCTATCAGTGCTGGAGAAGCAGCCGAGGAAGGCAGCAAGAGTGTGATGGCCGATGCCATTGGAATTGGAAGCTTGCATGTTGTCGGGCACGTTTTGAACTGATGGTGACAAGTCTCCTGGGGTTAGTGGGATTAAAAGTTCTATTTTTGGTCACAATCACGTCAGCCAAGAGAGGGGTTTGAGCCGCGACCGCTGCTGGTGGCGATGGAGCCGTGTGTCCTACTCCACAGGAAAACTTTTCCATCGTGTACTCTACCTGAGTTTCCCTTCATCTGCATATATCTCAGACTTTGATTTCAATTGCAAGTGTTGACGTAACTCTGCTCTAAAATACCCCTGAAGGCAATACATGCTGCTGTTACATCACATTCAAATTAAAGGACAGGACCTGTTCAGGTTAATCCAGCAGAATTTAAGCAGAGTGAGTGGTCGGTGACGAAAAATGGAAAGCCTGTGGATTATGGAAAAAGTGGTGCTGTTACCAATGCACACGAATGCGTGTGTGTGCATCTGCCGTCAAGAAAATACAACCTTATGCTTTCCTAGAGTTGCGCCAAACATTTAAAAACTCCCCGGTCAAAATTGGTCAATGGTAAAGTGAAACAAAGACCCCAAAACACATTATTACATGTCGGAGGTTGTGGTCACGTGACATAAGCCAAATCCCCACATTAATTGCAAACAAATGTCACAACATATTGTCAGTATTCTTGTAACTCGTCACTCGGTTATCTCATACCAAAGAAGCATTAGTGCTCAGCGAGTTCTCACGTAAATAAATAAGACTGCTCACCAACGTATGCATGGACTACTATGGAAATACATTTATTTTGAACTTTCAGTGTTATGTGAGGGCTTGAAGAGGTATGAAGTCTTAACAGGTCGGCACCTGGGTGAGTTGTGAAATAACTCGACGCTTAGTTCATTATACATATTGCAGGTTCTTTGAATGTGACACCTAAAGCTTATAGCAATGGGAATAACATTTGATTTAATCAGAGTCAACAGACAACATGTCATAAACTACATTTAAATATGCATATTACAATTAGCCAATGCGTCAAAGGAGACGACTCAGGTGCAATACAAAATAATTTAGGTTGCATGTGATAGCCAAACACATCAGGTGAATTATGTAAAAACAAGTTGAATTAACATATTACTGTCACAAAATATTACATCACCTTCACACATAGTGGAAGTGGTGTAAGGCAGCCTTGTTTTTTTTTATGTCTACATCACTATTAATTAAACCGTGTTTATAAATAGGATACGCATTAATATTCAGAACACTTACTTTAAAGAAGACCGCTCATAATGCAACAACTGTTGGGTCCTAGAAGCCAAACTCTTGCCAACGGAATTCAGTGGCAAGATGCTAAGCATAGCAACATCCATTCTCCTCCGCTTGAACCCTAAGTGGTGTATTGAGAAAGCGCCGGGGAAGGAGGTGATGTGTTGGATGCATTGAACTTAAAGATACCTATTTGTTGTGTCAGTGAAGGTCTTACCAGTGACTGGCTGTGCCTGCAGACAAACAGATCACTGCTCGAGGGGCTGTGGCTGTTCTACAGCACTAAGAGGGTGAGACACGAATTTAAGCAGGACAGATGGACGAATGGATGCATTTTTGTGAAAGGGTAGGTGTTAGTAGTTGGCATAGGCAGTTACATAATATTAACTAGAGCGACAATATAAATATATGCTAAATGTCGAAACCTATTTCTCTGTGCAATTAACAGAAGCCACGTTTGTGTTAATTAAGATCTATCTTTGCTACATGTATGGCTCCTAGTTTCCCATTGTTGCTTCAATTGACATTTACGTTCACCGTTGTGATGTAATGCACATTAGCTTTTTGTAAATAACCAATTGTGAAACAAGTAGCCATCTTTACACACATTGAAATAAAATGTCGTTTGCATTTCTTACCCTGTTTTTAAATGACCATCTGTTACATTTAACGTTGCAGTTCAATTTCAATCGGAATTGCGATTCTATATTGTACATGCTGATGCATAAATTATACATAAGCTGATACTATTTACAATACAATTGTGCATGGATTTTGAGAAAACAGCCATGACACGAGCATAAGGAAGTTCCAAACATGAATTACATAATAATAATAGCATTTATAGAGCGCTTTTCACTCGAGGGTCACAAAGCGCTGCACAGGGCTGCGGAGAGAACGGCATGTCAACAATGACAGAGAACGGAAAATCAGCAACTGTAGGAAAGCACAAAATCCTGTGTGGTTAAAAATGATGGACAATGACGTCATAGCATTTGTTTAAAATGAACATTGTATTCTGTATACTGTACTAACATTATTATGAATTTGCTCGTTGAATGAGAAAACAAATAACACGTGACTGAATAATGGAATGAATGAAAAAAATAGATGCGGACACAAATTCCACAAAATTGCATTTTTCCTCTACTGTAATCAGATGAGGCTATTTTGAAGAAGTAATACTCACATTTGTGCATTCTGAGGCACAATCATATTCTTTTGGGGGGTGGAATGTGTGATGAAAGCTGACACTGAAAGGCAGCCTGCTGGGAGGCTCTTTTCATGTTAAATCTATCTTCCTTTGGGATCTATCCATGCAAAGATGCCAGAATATCATAAGCATGTGTGAAACCAGGCAGATGATGTATAAAGCATTTAAATATTGCGTACGTATATCTCAACAGACATCTATTTCTAGGGAAGTGTTAACCAAAAGCCAGAGGCCTTGCTGTGCCCTTTACGTGGCACCCAAACACCCAATCATTATTTGCGCAGCCCGCCGAACTTGATATATTCATGACTTAACAAGTCAATTCACACCGGCTCTGCTCGCAAGACAATCAGATGCTTCAACCAGCGCTCTCCCCTCCGACGCCTGACACACATTTCTGGCACCCCCGCTGGTCACATTCCTATTAAAATAACTGACACTGGCAGCTTCAACTCAATTAAAGCTGCTGTGAAAGGTTACAGTTAGCGGTCCTTAATTGCTGGGGCACACAGAATGTTAACCGTGCATGATTAATCTCCGAAATGGTTTGTCCGTGACCGTGGCCTCGGTGCCTTCACACGCCTACTGGCTGGTCGCGGTTTCTCGCAGGGGGTTGGGGAAGGGTGGAGTGAAGCAAAAGAAAAAACTCACGCGAAGCGCGCACTTCTTACCCAACCACCCACCCACCCAACGTCTTCACTCACAAGCGGAGACCGCCTTCTCTGAGCCTCTGTATAAACTCCCTTCTGCCTGCACACCCACTGCCCCCCCAACCCCGTCCCCTCTCTCCATCGCAACCGTCCTCTGGCACAGCGACGCGGTGGTGGCGCTTCTTACTCCGCTCAGGAGGAGCTCAGGCTGCGCGACGTGTGCGCTCAGAACTGGCCGCGACCTGGACCGTGCGCCCTGCCCTGCCAGTCCGCTCTCGCCGTCGGTGCTTCAAGCTCCCCGTGCAAGTGGCAACTTCAGCCCGAGAGCCGGCCGTCCGTCCGTCGTCTCCCGTGTCTGCGCTGTGTCTGCCTCCGCGTTCAGAGCGTCGCGCCACGGTGGAATTGAACTCGACAGACGAGTCACGGCGTGAAGGTGTTAACGGTCGCGGTTAAGGTTGATACTTGTAAACATTGCGGCGGCAGCAAATAGCCAGCCGATGCTCGCTGCCCTGGGCTGGGCTGCGTTAGTTTTGGATGCCAAAGCACAAGAGGATCAGCGACAGCGCACTTAGCCTGAGCGGCAGAGCCTTGCGCTGAGCCCCGCAGCACCGGGCTGCGTCGTTCCGGTCGCGGAACCGCTGCTCAGCCCCTGCGCGTAGCTGCTCCGCACTCGCACGGTCATGTACGCCGGACGTAAGAGGAGAAAGCCTGTCCAGCGAAGGTACGGTGCCCTGTGCTGAAATCTGTCCCGGTCTCGCTTGACGTGCTCCCCCTTGCATCCGCGCCGCGTCGTCGCGTAACGGAATGTGATGCACGCACGCACGCATGGCAGGCGCGCGAGTTTGACATACGTGCTCGTTTAACATGCGTGTGCCCATGATAGAGCAGCTGTGCATGTTTTACTATGAGCGGACGCTACTGTACTTTGCACTTGCCTCGCGCGTCTTGCGGGAGCCGCATCGGGTGCGGAGGCGAGTAGGGAAATCATGCCGGCTCAAGGCCACGCGTGTAGCTGGCTGTGATGATGGTTGATGCCACTCTCAACTGATGTAATGCGGCTGAATGGTCAAACAAGTTTAGGTGACGGTATACGTTTAGATCACTCATGTAATGCGGACGGTGTATTGACATGACTGGTTGTGTTGAGTTGTGTATTATAGCATGTCTGTGTGACTGGTGTTTTTCAGATATATTGACCACTACTGGTAGAAGAGCAATTTTATATTGCAAGATTTCTATATGTAGTGATGTAGGTTTTCACGGCTCGATTCATGATGGTTGCTCTTCAGAGCTGTTCTTTCGGGATAGCCGTGTCGAGCGCTCACCGTCTCTCCCTCGTAACATTTCGCCTCCAACATTGGAAGCAGCTTTAAAAAAATCTATATGCGAAGTATTGTTTGAAAAAAGTGCATTTATTTCTTATTTTAAGCATAAAACCAATCAATTTCAATAAACTATGTAAAAATAAAAAATACTAATTACACATAGGTGCATTTATATATATACACAATATCCACATCATGCACACGAACAGTAACATGAATACTATGTAAATATTTTGTAATGTAAGTCAAACAGTAAGTCAGATTTTAGGCTAATTAACAATAACGTTTTGAAATAGATTTGGCATTTTCTAAACAACTCTACAACTGTTCACATAATTGACAATATGTATAGTTTAAATACTCTATTAGTTTGCGATCTAATTGGTGAAATACTAAATGTAGGCCACCTCATATCTCTCTGCAGGTGGGTATCCTGCAGGTAACACGCCAACGCCATCTCAAACACTGGAGTCGAGATCACCACGCTCTGCATATTTATCCCTAGTTATTGACCACGGTCCAAACTACACAAACATTGTGATACTGCATTGGCAGTGGTGCACACGCACATAGAACAAAGCTCAACACATTCTGGATTATACGTAATAGGCAATGTTTTGGGCAATGGTCCTTCTTTGCACCAGAAAGATCATCTCTCTCACCTGTTATTGACACATGTTAAGTTGGACTGATGTAGGTTTTCACGGCTCGATTCATGATGGTTGCTCTTCAGAGCTAATCTTTCAGGATAGGCGTGTCGAGTGATCTCCCTCTCTGCTTTGCGATGTTTCACCTCCCACGTTGGAAGCATCATCAGGCGTTGTGATGATTCTTCCAATGTTGATGATGCTTCCAATGCTGAGTTGCACTCCAAAATAAGAGACATTTCTGTTTTGGCATTTACATCTGATGTATAATTTACAATGTCCTCAATGTGAGTTACTTTTCACAGCTGTTCATTTGGAATAGCTGTGTTTTCTCTCCTTTGCGACGTTTCGCCTCCCATGTTGAAAGCATCCTCAGGCGTCTTGAGCTGCAGACAGTCAGACAGAGCTCAACACGGCTATCGCAAAAGAACAATTTTAAAAAGCAACTCTAATTCATCGAGTTGTCAGAACCTCCATTCGTAAAATGTCCTTAATTTTTGTTGTATTACGTGAGCCAAAAAAATACGTAATGAAATAGTAATGTATTTGTATTATTATTGATGAACCTAATTGACATTTTGTGTTATGATCTACGATAATATATGTGGCATAACAATGACATGCCACATCGAACAGAAACGTGGACATTCACCAAAGAAATGGAACAGAGCTGACGAGTTAACATACATAGGTTAGAGGCACATTGACGGTGTTTAGTAAAGTAGGTGGACTTGAGCAGGACACGGTGCCAGAAAGAAGGGAGGATTGCCAGTGGTTGAGACACAACAAGGAGTGGCTGTCAATGGAGTGAATGCACCTGAGTGGAAACCATTGCGAAGATAGAGTACCGAAATCCGCTTGTATGCAGGAGTTAGATCAAGTGTTGTATTGAAAGACCACAGGAGATGGGGGTGGCTTGGAGAGACCTTCATCCAGCGGTGGATAGATCATCACTGGTCATGAATAATATAGTGCATTATTTTTGCGGTTATTGAACCTGAGCAGAACATCTCACGGCTGATTTGGCTAATACAGCAATGAATAATTGAAAATAGCCCACAGTGTGACTGTAGTCACAAATCTGAAACCATGGACCGCATAGTAACGCCACTGCTGACGTCGATTTATTCACTAGCAACATGAACATCCCGCCATAGAGTGTAATAGAAATTGAACAATTCACCTTTAAAATGTAACCCTGTTATGAGTCTTGCATATTACATTCTCAATTAGCGTTACCACGAATTGAGAAGATATTTAAATATCCTTCATTACAATGCAGGCCAACCATTGGAAAGTGGAATTTCCACCACATGGGCTCAGCAATGCCTCCATTGCTTTCTTAAGTAAGAAGAAACTTTCACTTGACATTTTTGACGTTTTATATATGTGATGAATATTTATTTTACTTATTGAGACACTATTGACAATAATCAATAATGTACAAAGTTTTTTGTTAAAGCAGTTTTGTGATTTTTTTTTAATGAGATCCTGGAATGGAATAGATCAAAGTCAGCAGCTACACATAATTTTTTGTACTGTCTATGATATGAACCTGTTATCAGGGGTGAAAGTTATTTTTTTTTACCAGTATGGTAGGATCATAACCCCCCTTTTCACCTGTACTCTGCTGAATGCTTTGGCCACTTTCTTACCAGTACACCGTACCGGACCGTACCGGCTTACTTTCACCTCTGGGATAATGTGCGAGTAGAGGTAGCTCATTTGTAGCTTTACAATCACCTCCACATTTTACCCTTGGTCAAAAGAAATCAATAATAGTTGAGGTTTTGTATTCGTGGCAGTGAATTAGCATGCCCAGAAAATAAAACTTCATAGATTGGTCACAAGTCTACCTCTTGTAGCCTTCTATATGCCGCAGCGTATGTCCCCAATGAACTGGCCATAATTATCTTCTTTACTTATTTAAATTTGTACAGTTGTAAGCACACAGACGTGTAAAGATATGCTTTCTTGGAATTAAATTGGGAGACAGACAAATGAAGACATGCATCACAGAACAGACACAAGTCAGATGCATCACATTGATAAATAAGAAGGTAAACATAGTTGGGCAGAATACACCACGAGATGAGATAATGGGCGATACACGATAATTACATAGCAACCAAAGGAGAGAACGAGTCCAAGACAAAGACCGTATTGGAGATGGAGCTATGAGATCAGTTCATGTGCAGAAGAGAAATGGCTACAGAATTTGTGAGCGATGGTTACAGTGTGGGGAGGCTTTCATTGGACAGTGGATAGACATTGGCTGGATGATGTACATACTCCAACTTGTATGCCACAGTCCTGAAGATGGGTGTCACTCATCTGATGGTCTATGGATATTCCAGCAACCTCCTGCTCGTCCAGAGTTGTGAATTTTAGAGGCATGTGCCACAGTGTCCAGCATTGCCTCTGTGTGTGCATCGCACTCCGTGCATGGTGCCACCAATGCTGCCTTGCTGGCTCGTGTGTTCGCAGCACCAAGCTGGTGCCGGTGGAAGGAGCCAAGTCGAACCCATCCAAGCGGCACCGCGAGCGCCTCAATGCGGAGCTGGAGAGGCTGGCTGGGTTGCTGCCCTTCCAACAGGACGTCATCTCCAGGCTCGATAAGCTGTCCATCCTCCGACTCAGCGTCAGCTTCCTTCGTGCCAAGAGCTTCTTCCACGGTAAAACTTTTGCCCGCATGGACACGTAGATCATTTTCTCATGGTAAAGCGTGTACTTACACATACACACGCAGATACTGTCCTGATGTAGGTTCTCACTGCTCGATGTATGAGAATTGCTTTCCAAAGATGTTCTGTTGGTATGCCTTGTGTGACTGAGCTCTCCCCCTCTCTCCTTCGCGATGTTTCGCCTCCCGAGTTGGAGTCATCCTTGGCGGTCTGAGACAAATTCAACTCTCACAGATATAAAGACATGATTCTAGAATGAAGACATGCATATGCATATAGAGTCTTCGGGGGTTAACCTGCACATACGCATACTACAGTGTTTGTGTCATTATAAGCCAGTGGTGGTTTGAGAGTTACAGAGCAACACCATGTCTTGAGAGTCTACACGTCGAAAGTTTACTCAATTTTGCGCTGATAAAAATAAAGGAAGAAAAGTGTAGGTTTACACGTATTTTTCTTTTAATGAACATGTTCAAATCTAGCACTGGACTCAAATATAGCATTAACATTGATTTTACATATGGACATTTAAAAAAAAAAAACTCTCTATGTAATGTGTATACTGGTAACATATTTTATTTTCCTGCCCGAGTCTATAATGTTTGTTGTCCATCTCTGAAATTAACGATGAGAATCATTTAAATAACATACCATAATACAGATGTTGTTCTTGTCCTTAGAAATAGACGTGATTGCTCCAGTGTAAACATGTTCTCTTTTAACACTGACATCTTTGTACGTATTGCTTTCATTGGCTAGTTGAACAAACTAAAAATCTACTTTCGGCAGAAGTTCAGTCCAACAAAAAATACATTAAGCAACAGAAAACTGTATGTCATTGTATGTCAACAGATGCCTTGCTTTCGTGGGATATGAATCTGTGGCCTATATATACATAACAGTTAGACCGCATGCTAACATTTGTTAAAGGCTGCTATTGCCTGATATAGCCTTTAACATTGCTACATCGCCTTTAACAAAGAGGTTAACCTTCACAGTGCAGAAATAATCAGTGGAAATATTTTGTGACCTCTGTGTTATAAAGTGTCTAAGCTAAAACACCCAAGCTTCCCTGGATAGTGCCTCTGTCTGTCAGCCCAGCATGTAAGAGACGCCAGAGGGATGTGTACAGTCTAATGCTGTAATGCACTTTAAAAGCAGACACATTTGACCTCTTTACAGAGGGCCGTGCAATGTAGCATCACTTTGCGTAATGGGGATGTTTATTTTAATATTTTGGTTTTATGACAGTGCAATAGGGTCATTTCATATAAGGGACACTTTTGCGAATTAATTAATGTAATACATATTGACACTGTGTTTTTTGCATTTGTACATTTGTGCCTTATAATAAAATATAAGGCACTGTATATGCACAGTAATGTAAAATAGATGTTACTGGTGTAATGGTTGGCACAGAGGTCGTGGGTTCAAATTCGGCAATGGGCTGGGTTTTTTAAATACCCGCGCCTCTGTCAACCCAGCATTATACATGGCTTCCCTACAATGCCCCGGACAATATGAGAATAATTGATAAGATTTAGTGCCCTGTCATGGACTGGTGTCCCATTCTGGGTATAGCCCTGCCTTGATCTCTGTATCTGCCGCGATAGGCTCTGGCTCACCGCGACCCTGTAACGGATTAAGCGGTTTCTGAAACTGAATGAATAAATTATGAGATTTAAAGTATTTTTAAAAAATCTTAAATATTTTTCTTCATTGTATATATGTCCGTAATTTTTTTTAAACCCGTGTTCTTAAATATCTTTAATCATCTGTTGTTATAGCAATGGGTCACGAAATATCTATAGTCTGTGCTCTCTGGTTTCCTGGGTGAAAATCGGGCTCTGTCCTGGCCAGCTGGCTCAACAGCTGAATAACCAGTCAATCGGTTGTTTGTGAGTGGGGGGGGGGGTAGAGTGCAAGTTCTCCCACCACTTTTAAGACGTTTGGCCAGTGTGAAAGAGTAAGCCAAAATACTTGCGAGAGGAGCTTTGTGGAGGTCCTTCTGCCAACAGTGGAATAAGCAAGACATCGCAAGGCTTTTACCTTTACCACTTAATAAATGTGACCTGAACCCATGCATTTCTTCTTTGAATTAAACCGAGATTTACAATACCAGAATAGGCTTAATGTATCGAGCGTCTCTCAAAACCATAAAGATGAGTTGTTAAAAGCATTGCATTTTAAGCAGTCTTATAAGAAAACACCATGACATTAATTAGGTAAAGAGTGCAATAATTGCTTATTGATCTCACAGTATGTCAAATTATTATCAGCATTGCAGAATCTGCGACATGTGATGCGTGTGCATGTGTTTCAAAAAAGAACACTGATACATACTGATAACTGCTTGCCAAAGCTGTTCTTTTGGGATAGCCATGTCCAGCACTCCTCTCTCCTTTGCAATGTTTTACCTCCTATGTTGGAGGCATCAGATGTTCCGATGATGCGATAAACGTTCAGAATGAGAGAGGGGGAGCGGTCGACACGGCTATCCCGAAAGAACCGCTTTGACAAGCAACCCTCATTCATCGAACCGTGGAAATATAACATCAGTACACTTTACTTGTACATATTTATGTGTTAAGGAACATATATGGTGAGGAGGCATATTATACACTTATTCGATATGTCACTTCAAAAAGTACGACCATTTTCCAATCTTAATTAAAGCAAGTCCCTTTAAAAAGCACACTTTATTTCAGAACGATTTCATAGCCAACATCTGCATTGCATTAGACTAAGATCAACTTTTGCTTCAACATAAATCTCAGCGGCGCAAAATATAAAAAAAAACCCCTCTGCTACGATGCATAGTGGCGTCGAGTCTCCCGGAATAAGTTTTGCACGATCGCACCGCTGTGTGCATGCCATGGCGGAGTAAAAGGGGACACAATAGGGCAGAAAATCGCTTTACTGAAATATTTATTTAGATGGGCGGTAGCGTTTTTCTTCGTTAAAAGGTGTAGACAAACCATGTCCAAAGCACTTTGCTCTGAGACACTAATAAAAGACACGTGATTCCAGATAGACCATCACATTAAGGAGCTATCCTTAGCCTTAGTAATTTGTAGTGCACATGGACTGTAATGAGGTCATTGTGCTATGTTGCTTTTGCAAATACTGTACAGATGGGCGGTAGGGAACTGCACTGTGTGTGTAGTTAAAAAAAGTAGTTTTGTGAATGACCTTAAGGTTCATAAATATTGTGATATTTATTTTATAATTTGAATTGATGGACACATATATAGTCATTGCACGTGTCACGCCCATGCAGAAAGCGACTTGTGTTTGTAATCCAGTAAGAAAGATTGCATGCGTTCTGTGTTAATGGAGCATGCAGTGGAGAAGCGGAGCGTGTACATTACGCCAAGAGTTCAGCTATACCGGGCTGGTGCACAGTACTCACTGGTTCACTGAAACCAACAAGTGTAGAGAAAAACAACAAATAGAGTAATAAAGCTTGTCTCTCCATGTCAATGTGTATTGCAACGCTATTTGACTCCGGGTAATGTTTTGATGAAGTTCACAACTTAAATACAAATCAGTGGAGAGTGATGGTCCAATTGGAAGCATGCTTTGCAATGTCACACGGGAGGGGGGCTCGGAGTTTGATCGTTTGGGAGGAGCTGTCTAGGTTAGTGGAGGGGTGCTGGGTGAAGGGGGGTGTTTGGGGGGGCTGGGTGGGGGTGTGGGTGACAGGGTGGCGGAGAAAGAGGGAGCACGGCGTGTGTGCACAAGCAGCACTGCGGGAAAATGAAATTTTAATTCCTTTTTGGAATGAAATGCCTTCTGACAGCTGTCACTAAATAATGCAGGGAGTCTGACTTGTCCGCGGAGAGTGCGGCACTTTGTGAGCATAGTGGGCTCTGTCTGCGTGCGTCAGCCCAGTGCTAAAAATGTCCTCATTTATACGACGAGAGATCTGTACAAGCTGGGGCCATTGTGCTGCTTTGTTGCCTCTGTAATTAGTGGGGTGTGGTGGGGAATTAGCTTGGCTCCACAGTTGGAGATTTTTCTGGCGCAGTGTTTTTCTTTCACTGTGCCTGTAATTGCCAAAACGTTAAGGCCGCGTTCTCAAGTCCATTCATGGAAATGTCTACAGCATTAATAATAAAATAAGTGCAAGTTTTGCACACTGCTTTAGTTAGTGGGTCCTTTAAGACCCCCTTTTTTCCCTTCTTCTCGCACGTGGATAAGTCCATGTGAATTTAGTAAATCCCCCACACTTGTTGAATTTCTTGTCGTAAACAAGGAGTTCATGTTTACAAAGTTTAAGTGAACTAGACTGGACAAGCCACTATATAAAACTCTCAACTTGCTGTTTAATTAGGCATCGATTGCACTTAGGTAGTAGGAGAATCCTCCAGAGTGCTGGGGCACAGGTCAAGGGCCTCAACTCCAACATTTTCTCTGGGGTTCCCTGACAATAACATTCCCTAGGGCATTCCCCTGAGACTAATATCATAGTGGGAACTTACCAAACGAAACCTTCAGAGGACCCCCTGAAACGAAGGGCTGGGGGAAAGTGTGTTTTTCTTGTCTGCACCTCAATTTAGTATTGTACTGGAAATCATGTCACTAATGCCGTTCTGTTGCTCAAGTGTTGTATGGTTAAAGGATCAACTAGAAATATCAATCCCTAAATCGGCCACAATTTTCCACTTCTCGTGCAAAGTACAGACGGACTGGCAATAGTACAGATGTCATTCATCGTACATTTTTTTCTGTTTTCTAGGAATGTTACCTACTTGGAATTAAACATATCTGCAGCAGTAAATAACAGAGAATTAAATACTGCAGAGCATGGTAATTGTCTTAATGAGATACATCACCACTGTAGGGGGTTTCCACCAATTTAACAGAGGATTGTGATTGTTTGAAAGTAACAAGAATATGGTCATTACATATATGCTTTGTAAGAGCACTTTATTTTAATTATTACATTTGTCTCCTACACTTTCCAATGTGTCTGTAATACAGATGATTACATTGTTTACCCTGGCATATGCTGCTTCATGTGTCAGATGGCTTTCTAACAATACAGAGGCAATTGTTTGTGTACAAGAGAGCTAGATACCAAGGGTCGGTCAAATATGTCACATTAAGTGTGAATACAATGGGTGACACCCTATACAGAGTTACATATCCAGGTTTGTAGTGGCTCTAAGAACTCCAAAGTCTACCTATAGGAATCTTAACGACTGAACAAAACCTACAGATCTGAGGTGTGGCTTGTGCATTGACACTTTTCTTTCGTGTAAAGTGCTTTAGTTTGTCTCTGAGCTGGACGGATTTCCACTAAATCTGAAAAATCCTAGGAATGCGCCGCCACTGCCTGCATTGTATAATGCAACTCTCTATAGACTTGGTAATGGTGAATGCTACCTACTAAAAAAATGGTTATTTAGAGGGAGTACATTCAGCCTTAGGTCCAGCATCAACAACTGCTAACAAAAACAATCCACATCTTAGAAAAGGCAAAGTGAGCAGTGTGTTTCTTGCAAAGTGATTGATCCAAATTAATGGGTCTCCTGTTCACATGCCTTAAATGCCTCTCACAAACATGTCAAATACAATCTCTACTTGCATGGCCCAGTACTCTAACAAGTCCGAAATAATTTAAATTATTCAAACAATTTGAATGTACATTTTTAGACAATGCAACAACTGTTACCTACCTTCCCTGTGCTGTACGTAAAAAAATGTTAACAATGCTATCTGGAAGTTTTCCAGAAAAATATGCTCCAAGCCAAATTAGGAAGGTCTGTTTAAAAATAGACGTCAACTACCACACTCGTTTCTAACGTGACTTTGAATATTGCAGTTAAGGACGTTTTCTGGGACTATTGGAGACATTGCAATATTGCAGTGGTTAAGAATACGTTTTCTTCATGCTGTCAAATGGCGTTTATGTCTTGAGAAGTTTATGTTTTCATAAGAATATCCTAGATTTGTTTCAGAAACATTTGCAAATACTATTCAGGATTGTGGGCATTAGTAAGGGCTTGGTAGAGAGAAAAACCTAGTCATCGTAATTTGACCTACAGAGCCATAAAAAATGGGGAATGTAAGCTTTATGTAAAGTTGGATTTGTGTGGCAGGGATTTTAGATTTCCACTCATTATGGAGGCCATGCATTACTCCAAAGTCAAGGGCAGCTGAGCTAAAATGATTGGCAGGAACTCACATGACCATCGTACCATAGAAAATATGCCAAACGCTGTGAAAATGCCATCTCCCCGTGTTTAATTAAAAATACCTTTTGTGACTCATTTTATCTATGAATGTAGCTTTGTATCATCATCACGAGAAATCATCAATCCACTGCGGGATAAAAGCCTCCAAAAGTCATCACCATCTCCCATGGCTCTAAGATGTAGCTGCCACGATAGAAACTAAACAATTTCTTAATTGTTCTTTTCATACATGTCTATGCTGTAGTTAATATGTAAATACAGTCATATTAAAATGAGTTGTTTCTGGTTTTAAAGACCAGTGCCCAGGTTGACCTGAGTTGGACGTTGCCCGCTCATGGTGGGGGTATAGGAGTAAAATACTACGGCCAGATACCCTTCATGACATCAACTTACTTTAGTCGGAGGGTTTTTTTGATCGTTGATTGTCTGGAACCTCCCCCCATACCTGTTTACCGAGGGAGACCCGAGTAGGAGGGTTAGACTCCAGGTCAGATTTCTCAGGGATTCATTGAAACACACAAGCCCCTCCACCACAATAATGTTACAATGCATGGGGAGAGGCAAATAAAAAAAATGTACAGTACACCATCTATAAAACAGAATGTAAATTACACCTTTAAATACAATGTATATATTTAGTCTTAAATATTCTTGGTTCTCCAGTGCTTACTCAAAACAAGTCAGTTTTGTTTAGAAATGCTCAAGGCTACATTATGTTTGGTGTCGCCAACATTTTTACCGTGTAAGTTTTCACTTTTCGTGACATTTCATGATGCACTAAATTGTGAAAGCGATTACCTTTATAAAATGTTTACACTGACATTTTAATTTAGAGGCGCCCTTGTTAAGACATGTGCAATACAATGTTGTTATGTTACTGCAGTCGAGTGAGGTGAGTTTGAACTGAAAGTAAAAACAACTGATACGATGTCCTCTTCCTTCGTGATGTCACACCTTGTAATGGTTAGTCTTCCTTTAATATAGCACCTTTTATGATTTTCCATTGCAGGATAGCTTGTTTATAAACACAAAAGGCAGTGTTCTCATATATTTGCCTTGGATTTATACGTGGGATTTTAATCGCTTAAAGAAAACACCGGGGACTTGCATAATTTAACTAAAGCACATTAAGCAAATCCATGCAACGCTATGCCCGATAAACTCATCCACATCAGAAAGGAAATCCTACAATTCTTGTGTAATGTTAATTACAACAAATATAATTTTGACTTTAAACAATTTATGGTTAACAACGTAAGTCTGCTGTGTACATGCTTATATATATTAAGTTTTAAGTCTATTTGACTTCTTACACGCATGTTCCCATTAAGCCATTTCCTGGTCCAGGAACACAGCAACAACAAAACGACGTAAAAATCGTGAATATTATAGAGAACGAGTACAGGGTGCTTACGGATATAGCACAACTAACAAGCAAGGTATTTAAAGGACAGAAATGAAATACACGTGAGTTAAAGCAGTGTAATGTGAAATACATAGGAACAGATAAATAGAAGCGCTCTACTTTAGTCTAACAGTGACAAAAGCACACACAAATCGAACAAAGTAGTACGAACGTGGGAGCAAGAGGCACCAGATGAAGCAATGTACAGGTTCAAGTATGCTCTTTGTTTTGGTTTAATGGTGATGTAAAGAAGGGGGGAAACCAGACTGAAGATGAGTGGCAAGGGTATTCCAGAAACTCGGGAGCATCCATCCATCCATTGTCAGAAACCGCTTAATCGCAAGGCAGGGCTATACCCTGGGTGGGACACCAGTACATCACAGGGCACCGAGGGAAATTTAGTCAGCAGGCCAATTAACCTATGCAGCAGCATGTCTTTGGACTGTGGGAGGAAACCGAAGTGCCTGGCAAAAACCCACGTGGACATGGGGAGAACATGCAAACTCCACACAGAAAGGCATCCGAGCCGGGTATCGAACCCGGGGACTTCTTGCTTTGAGGTGGCAGCGCTACTAACCGCACCACCGTGCCGCCCAAACTCGGAGCAACAGTGAGGAAAGACTTTGTACCAATCAAAGTTTTATTTTTTTACCAAACCTATAGAATTTATCTGCGGTATATATTTGATGCCAAAGCTCATTAACTCAATACATACATACTGTGCGTGATTGGAATGCAATGAAAATTCTGCTCTTTCCTGTCATGCCTGATGTGATTTGAACTCGTGAAGCTAATTTGCATAATCATGATGAAGTGTTAACATAACCTTTCTCAGCGGTGTCCATTTGACATTATGCAGATACGCCAAACCTTGAATGTATTGTCACCTGCAGGTGCCTAAAAGTGTTTCCTGAGAGCCACATAAAGACGAATGACTAAATCGTTTCATCATTGACCCATTAGAGGATTAATGGCGATATAGCTGGAAGACAGCCACAGTTGAAGTACATTGATATTTCTTTCACATGTGCAATATTATAAATATGCAATGTAAACTTGTAAATTGGAAATTAACTCGTAGGCTTTCATGACAAATGTTATCCATAGTGAAGCTCTGTTTGTGAATTGGGTTATCTCATCTCATTGTCAGAAACCGCTTAATCCTGTACAGGGTTGCGGTGAGCCAGAGCCTATCCCGACAAACACAGGGTGCATGGCAGGACTATATCCAGGATGGGACGCCAGTCCATCACAGGGCACCGGGGGCAATTTAGTCCGCGTGCCGCACATTGGGATTAAATGTTGGCAAATGTCCTCTCAATGGGCTAGAGCTCCCTCTAGTGGAGGCCCTTCTGCCAGCAGGGCTGCACCTTTACCTTTTCTTCGATGCGCCAACTGTTTGACTTTGAAATTAAATCTAACTGCCAAAAATTACGGTGCAAATTCTGTGATGAACTTTAACACAATTAGCCATAATGATAATGATTATTCTAATAATGAGAGCGCCAATACCAAACAAACACATGATCTTCTGTAGGAGAGGCAGAAGCAGGCACCACCAGACAAGCTGGTAGCTGCTGCTAATTAGGCCCAGGAGCGATCTGTGTGGTAAAAATATTATCCATTGTGCAACAAAGTGTACAGCTCAACACCGGCCCATTCGGTTTGACCCCGAGACACCGAGGCAGCTGGGTAATGAGGCTATCGACCTGTCCCTGTAGATCACAAAGTGAAGAACCAAATGAAGAAACGAACCCTCACATAAACACCAGTAATGTCGATAAGTGCACATTTATAGTGAGTTTTATTTAGACCAGCCAAAAAGCTTTACCCGGCCATATTACAAATGCTCAGGGCATTCTGTTAAAGTGCCATGAATGTCTGCTAAGCCAGCATGTCATTAAATGAGAAAACATTTGTCCTAGAGTGACATTTGTATGGCGTTATCTTTGGCACACACGCCATTAGATGCAGCTGTGTCTATGTCCAGTCTAAGTTTGCCTATTTTTTCTGCGATTAACTTGACTGGTGAAGGACTTGCAATTTACGTTATATAGTAGTTGTGTTTTTTTAAAACATAAATCTACTGTCAAAGACCTAGGCTTCTAGTTTTGTTTGTTGTAAACGTCTGCAGCTTTTGAAATTTTAGACCATGACTTAACGAGCAACCCTAACATGCAGCTTCATTTTATGATCTGTGCATAATGATAGTTCCTTTTCAAAGCTGTTCTTTTGGGATAGCTGTGAATATTGCTCCCGCTCTATTTCATAACGTTTCGCCTCCCATGTTGGAGCCATCTTCAGGCGTTCTGAGTTTGAAAGGTTGCGAAGGAGAGACTGAGCGCTCGACACGGGCATCCCGAAAGAACAGCTTTGCAAAGCAACTATCATGCATCAAGCCGTGAAAACCTACATTGCTCTGTGCATACATTTTTTTTTACATATAATTGAAAGTGGTCCAGCAACCCACGGCCATACGTATGTAAAAACTGAGTATTGAAAATGCCCCCAACAGCTCACTGAGCTTATCCTCACATTAGCTATCCGGTTCTTGCCGTTTGCAGTTAATTAAGCTGAGCTGTCGCAATGACCGGTTGTCCTGGTGGCGTGAGAGCATGTGTTAAGTGGTGATGGGTTTTAGGCATCGAGGGATGAGGTCCTTGGAGCTCGCTGGGAAATCCCATTAACTCTAGGTGATGAAAGAATATCTTTATCTTTCTTCATGTGGTGGTGCTTTCTGCTCATTTTTTATTAACGTCATGCTTTTTGAACGGAGCTCTCTACGAGCTGGGTTGAGGGAAAATACTCCAGCGGTACCATAGCAGCAGCTCCATAAACACTTTGTGTGGTCCCGGGTCAGAGAAGCTTTACAAGAAAACCTCGCTCCAACTCGAGGCGTATGCACTATATGAAAGCGGTGTTGCTATAGCCTAATGTGTTTTGGATATAAATCTCTCTTTGTCACGAGGTCCGATGTGACAAATGTTAATCAAGAATCTAAGACATCTACTGTTTTTGTCTTTATCCAACCTTTCATCGCTTTACGAGAATCCATTCGTGGCTGTGCTCTAGAATGACTCAACCCCCGCCATAACATTGTGGGATATCAACGCACAATTTCAGGGCTTTAAACAGGAGATGTCTGCTTTCCGTATGCTCATATGAGCGATGAACTACTGCCATGTTTCTGTTTGTGGCTTTATAACTATTAGTCAAGCTGTGTTGGCCCATAATACCATAATATCTGCTACAGGATTTAGTTTGCTAAATTCAGTTACGTTATACAGTGAAATTATTTAGACGTGTAATAAAAAATCTCATGTGTTCTCCCCCTCACCTCCCTGATTATTGTATAGCAAATATTGTTCCTACCATGTATAGGTGCTTTATATTCACAATACAACCGTCGATGATTCTCAAGTATTTTGCTTGATTCATCACTTAAACGTTCAAAGGGAATCACAAGATATTCTCAGTGAGGCTTTCGTGGATAAATAGGCCTTCATTATTATTTATAAGTAGCATAGTGTGACCTTCACCATACTGGTTAAACCATGGAAACTATGGAAATGTGAACTGGTAATAATTTCAATGCAGCTAATTTACTACAAAAAAAAACATCATATGTTGAAGTGTAAAATATTACTTAATTATCAATTAAAACTATGACACGATGGCACGTCAAAAATCTGCAATGTGATTTTTGGAAATGCTACATTTTATTATGTTAACTTATATCCTTCTTCTTTGACTTTGAGGGGAAAAAACAGCTCCTGTCAACATCTGAGATAAAATCCAAATCTGAAACGTGCCATTCCCAGAGTCAGCTCAATGTTTATTGACCAGAATGACTGAGCAACCAAGTGTAACAGCAATCTTGCACTTGAATGCAGAGCTATTTTTGCGCTCGTCTAATTATAGATTATTTCCATGCTTGTATGCAACAGCTGAGGGGGGATATATGCTTCTGGAAGAGGATCATGTCTCCCACGATTGCCCCGACATGGGGTCTTGGGCTTCTTCACGTCACACTGCAGCAAATGAACCAAGAGAGCGGCCACTGTTAGGCTTAGAAATGTCGTAGCTGGTTGTGGTGTCTGCCAAAGTTCACTTGCTAAGCCCAATTACTCCCTGCGCACCCACTGCCCCTTCGCACTGCTCCGATTGATCCTCCCACAAACAGAAATCTTACAATGCAGTGAGGCCGGTGGACTCTGTTGTGTTTGCGTGTTGGCATGTGCCGTTGTGTGATGTGTGTTTCATGTTAATAAGCGTTCCAGGCATCCAAGGGCATGAAAAAACCTGGCGTATGTTCACATAACCATACATTAATGTTCTGCTTTGGACTCATTACTAGTGTTGATCTGGAATCAATAATATTCCCTTCTTGAGTTATTTTTGTTTAGGTTTTGGTTGCTCTCGTGCTTACTTCCTGTAAATGGCTTTTAAAAGTCATTTTTTGAGATCACACAATATAATATACACATTTCAATGTAAGTCGTGTGTTTTGCCAAACCTTCTTACATATACAGTGTGTACATTACATAGGTATACAATGCTACTTGGAAATTGAATCTTGGTATTATTTAACTCATTTTTACTCGGTGCTGTATTGCAGTCTGCATTGGGTAAAGCATAAACACATTGGAGGAGTTAATAGGGGACGCTGGCAGATTTTTGCCGCTCTTAAGATTGCCAGTTTGACGACCTTTCGTTATATTCGGAGCAGCCTTAATCATTTTAATTTTCGTTCCTTTGGTTTCTATTGGTTGTTTTTTTCTTTCATTGTTGAAATGCCGTTCTCTTTGCGGCCCTTGTGCAGCGCTTTGTGACCCTCCGGTGAAAGGCGCTATATAAAATGCTATTATTATTATTAATAGAGGACCTCAGAGGTTGGAGGGAAATTCAGGACCTGCTCTGCACGTGTCTGCTTTTCCTGCCTGTCTGTAGTACCTCGAGCCTCCGAGTCGTTCTCTTATTCAAAAGTGTGTGAATACTGTCGTGGCACATTGAGAGTTTAAATAACTATAATAAATTCAGGTGCGTAAACATGCATGATTTACCCAATCTATTCTTCATTGACTATGTGATAGCCCATTCATATCTATTATTGCATACCATATTTTTGAATAGTTTTACTCAGTTCATGCATTTATTTGTATTATTTTCTGTAATATTGCAACATTATTCCAGGGAATCCTTATTTATGGAGTATGTTGATGACAAAGTGCTCTAAAAGAGGCAGGTTGAAAACGTGTGTTAAAAATGTTAGTATCCAGGATTTCTTTACGCTTTGTAGTATTGGTCCTGGCCCACGGATTTCGCTTTGGAGCCAGTATTTAGTTATTTTACAGCTTTTTGGCAATGTAGTTCACACTACCAAGTAAATATAACCATGGAAAGGCAAGGTATTTATTTGGCTAACCATACGAGAACCTAACAAAGAATCGTAACCTAGGTCACCAAAATGACAATAACAATAAAATTAAAAATGCAAAATAAATCGGAGCAAAAGTAACCAGTTCACAGAAGAAAAAAAAACACACAAGCATTTACCAGTACAAAATAAATAATCTTGATTTAAAGCATGCTTGAACAAATTACTTTTAAAATGGTTCACGGCACAATTAATCTGCGGAAACACAAACAGACTTAGCAATAAGTGCACCAATGTATAAACGGACAATACGATAGCGAGTGACTTTATCATACAGCACCTAGAGTTGATGGTTAGACTGTGATTCAGGTGAACTGCGCGCTTCTGTGGCCGATGAGCTGAGATTAGCATGCGACAGGGTGGGCAGCTGTGTGATCACGGACGTTAGCGGAGTGCCCTGCGGGCCAGCATAAATTCATGTTGTGAGTTGACAAGTCGACAAGGCCCCTAATAGACCACCCACCACTGGCTCACGGCCTTCATAAGCTTAACCCTGCTGTGAGGCACAGGCGGCATGCTGTCACTGTTAGAAGCCATTCCCCGAATGTAAACAAATGTACACAATGACTGGCAGTGCAGTGACGTGACATGTGGATCGTGTACTCTGACCCGGCATTGTTTTGAATGGCTAATGATAATTACATTCAAGGTCATTATTGTGCTAAACAGCTTGTGTACTGTGACTTGATCATAATAGCTGGTTTAATAATCAGCTGCTCGCAAGTTGCTTGAACATGTGTTATACCACAGGCAGTGCTGTCTATGATGATGCTGTTACATGTACTACACTTATACAATGTTGTATTAATTCAAATCGTATTCGAGTGCAATCGTGAAAACTAGTCCAGGAATACGATTATGAATCATATTGAGCGATTACATTAAATAATTGGCATGTATTCAACCACGTGACAACACATTTGAGATTCAAGAGTTGGGCGATATTAATATTATGGTGACATCATGCCTCTGTGACAGGGTGAAATCCTTGCTGTCCTGCACCAATGTGCATTAAACTCATGACAAAGTCCAGTTTGTTGGTGTATGATTTTCTTCTGCAATTGTCCTCTCCTAAATATAACTGGCAGGAATACTTAAAAAAAACCAAGGATGTTGAACATAAATATAAAATGGCATTAACAAAATTACTGCGTGGGTGGTGACGCAGTGGTTATAGGTCTCTGCAGTATTTAAACTGGTTATCTGAGTTTGATTCCCAACCATGGCTAACGTCAGTGTCGAGTGATATTGGGACTAATCTTGCCCTCTCCTCCCCAAACTCCACCAACTTGCCCTGACTAGCATACTCATCCAACTCCATGGCTGTCTTGGCATGGGGTGCCCACATTGTACAGTACTGCATTTTCATGGAGAAAGTGATGAAAATGAGAATCAGGCGTCTATTTCACCATCACTGTGTATGCACTTGCATTCATTTGTTTGGGTTTTTATTACATAGTCACAATTATATGCCAGCACAGCTAGTACAGGCAGTCCCGGCAGCATTGGTTATGCACATGTGCTCTGCATACTTTCAAACAATACCACAACATGGTCGGGCAGTTGTGTCATGGTTTTAGCCAAACCAGGAATCGCTTTGCCAGTTTCAAGTGTCATTATTTTTTTGCCCGATACGTACTTCGTGATCATCTGCTGCTGTATCACAATATACTTGCTTTCCAGCAAATGTAGCTGCTATAAAATCTACAATACTTTCAAACAGTGCGGTCATTGTGCTATGGCCGTAAGTTAGCACTTATGACCGTACACTTTCATAAAAAGAGTCTTATGAGCATTGAGATGATTAAGTACACGTCTTCTCATATAAAGTGCCATTTGTTCACTTCCACCATGCACCAGACTGTGGCTTTCAAAGAGCCTTAGCAAAGAAACAATCCCAGTGTAGGTGGTGACTGCAGCTGTATTGACAATGCCTTCACTGTGCACCGTGGTCGATCAGCCAAGTCCACATGGATCGCCGTAGGCTCGGCTCATTGTGGCTGCAGATAGTGAGTGCAATCTTGTACGCTGTGCCAGTGATGTCTGATGTGCATGTCCAATGGCACGTTTGCCTGACATTCGCCCGCATGCTGCCGAAACTGGTTCTCATACACAACGCAGACACAAGCTACGTACCTGTGAATATGTCAACAGTGCAACACACGCCACTGACTTATACATAACTCCCTTCCCAAGACTATAATGATATGTTGTCTTTTGCGGTAGCTCAGTGGTTTAGCGCGCTGGGCTACAAACCTGGCGACCCGAGTTCGAATCGAGCTCGCGGCCAACACCAGTGACGATTTTCTGAACCAGTCCTGGGCCTCCCCTAGGTCGACTCAGCCTCAAATGAGTACCTGGTGCGGTGTGTAAACATTGCCACTGGGGAGACAAAGACGGCAAGGCGTGGTGCTGGCTACCCACCCACTCGTGTGCGTGTGCGGCCTTCATCGGTGCTCGCTAACGGCACTTGCCTCTACAGTCTGTTAAGGCTATACGGGGGATCTTGTTCTTTGTCTTTGTATCTCACATCACGGGTGGAGTGGTGGCGCAGTGTTTAGTGCACTGCACTACAAACCTGGAAAACTGTTAAAAGTCCATACAGGCGGTATTTGTTTTTGTATCATGACGTAACCCAAAAATACTGCAGACCATTCAGCTGCGTGTAACACATTTCTTTCTGAGAACTATAATGGATGCTATTTGTGTATGATTTAAAGTAGGAGATAAATTAGATTAAAAAATATAAGATGCACAAAATTCTCCCACTTTTGCGTTGTTGTTTTGGAATTCCTGTTGCTTTTTCGTATTTGTACAAATAAGTAAGGTTTTAATATAGTTCATGTATATAAATTAAACATTTTACTTAATGGTGTTATTTCTGTACTTCCATCCATCCATCCATTTTCTAAACCGCTTGTCCTGGTGAGGGTCGCGGTGCATTTCTGTACTTTAGATTATTCATTCCAAAGCTGTGAGAACTTTTTATTCGTAATATAATACCCTGGGAAAACATAACAGGATTAGCAATAGAATTACTATCCATTCAACACGTTTACATGTTATAACATGAGGCTGTTGTAGAAGCTGATACGATGTGTTGGTCTTTTATACCAGCGAAAATAAGTTTGCATCCCAATAAAGGTGGTAGAAAGTCTTGGGAAAGTTTATTCTGCCACATGTCCCCCATCACCTCTTAAGGGAATTCGAATCGCCATAATTAATAGTTTAATGTTTTTGTTTGATTAAGTGTGGCCATGTCCATCCATTTTTCCAGATTAATATCAGTGAGGGTGGTGAAGCAAAATGAAGTCTGGACTGCACAGTTGAAAATGTGGTTAAAATATAGTAAATATGTATTGGAAACTGATGACTAAATGTTTACATTGATAATAGCTATTTAAAAATATCTGGAAAATCTACACTAAGTCTCAGTTGGGTCTTATCAGCCATTCGTGATTGCGACTGACAGAATATTCTGCCCGAAATCAGTGTTGCACATTGTTTAGTTTTTGTTTTGGGCATGAGCCAACTGCTTGAAAAAAGAATGTCGCGTTCCATATGATGGAAGTTTAAAAGGCAGCCATTTAGTTCAACTAGCTCATTCATTCACCATGTGCAAATTCTACTCACGATTTATAATACATTGACATTTTTAAAGGATGGTAATGGTTAATTTACAAATCACTGTCATAAAATTAAAAAATATAGCATAAACCATTGAAGTAATATAATTTAATTCATATTCAATTCACTGTTTCCGGAAGCAATCACTAACAAGATTCTAATGACAATTCTCACGTCACATCAACACATTCATATTGTTAGAATAATTTTTTAAACTTCTGCCTTGGATGGCTGATCTACGCCAGAAAGATGTCACAGATTCATTATAAACAAAATGTGATTTGACAAATCAATATAATCTGCAAGATCACCATCACCAAGGTGCACCTTCTGTCAATGTGTCTTTCAACTGCCACGGGGAACGAACATCTCAAAGCAGACGACTGGAGGGTTCCGATCCTTTCGGATGGATCCGGGCAACCCGGTGGAGGATTTTTTTTCCAGGATGGGGCCGGATTACAGTGTTCGTGGTCATGGCTGCTGGTGAGCGGGGTATCATGCAGCCAGCAGTGTTGGAGATGGAACAAAGCACAGCATTGTGCACGTACAGTAATGCCACAGCTTGCACGGCTGGCGAACTACCCCACACTGTCGCCATTCATACCCTGGGCACAGTGCCACAGACTTCCGGGAATAAAGGGTCGCAATTTATAAATAGCCTCCTCCTGAACTTTCAAATGTTTTTTTTTCCTCTCGCTCCTCATCTTGTCAGAGTTACTGTTGTTTACTTATGTGATTAATATATGTTAATGCTTTAGAGACCACATGCTTGAAAGTGAATACAAAAGCACAACACTGAGATTAAACAGGCTTAGGCTAGAAAAATGTACACAGTGTCAATTTGGTTTTAATTAAAGTAAAACAAGTGACTGGATAGAAATGTGAAGGCTATATAAAACACACAAGACTCCCGCAGTATCATACTGAAGTGTGCTAATGGTTGCAGCACGCTAGCTTTGCTCAAACATATTTAACAGCGACCTGAGATATGACCAAAATTGAATTCTTTAGGAGACGCTGACGGTTTTTTGGTATAACGCACAAAGGCTGAGAAGCTTTTGTAAACATTTTGCGTGTTTTTTGAAGCTCATTGCAGCCCAGCAGCCAGCCAGTCCCCTATCAATAGCAGTACTGTAATCATAGTTTAAACAATAACTCTGCTATAGCTTGACAGGGCCACGTGCCAGCAAACACATGACTTCACCTGCCCAGGGACCTCTCCATTGTTCCACCGACAAGTAGATTCGTGAGGTTTAGATGCGGAGGAAGTGTGCCTGGGGGAGCCCTTCTTGATTAATGACAAGTCCCCTGGCTCTGTGAAGGGTGGACTCAGAGGAGCAAGGTCAGCGTGGGCATGATCA
>JAZEWU010000001.1:4523181-4576487 GCA_036362915.1 Geotria australis
TTTCCCTAACTGCCATTTATCCAACTGTAAAGATTAGAAATGTCCTATTTTTAACAAATTGCACTTGACACCCTAATACATACGAACACACCGCAAATGCATTACACTGATACCGATATACTGTATATGTTTGTATACTTTATATACATGCCTTGTGATGGACTGGCGTCCCAACCTGGGTATAGCCCTGCCTCGCGCCCTGTGTCTGCCGGTATAGGCTCCGGCTCACCGCGACCCTGTACAGGATTAAGCGGTTTCTGACAATAATGATGATGATATACTTTATATATAATGTTATGTCCACAAAACGGATAATCTGTGCGACCAGCTGCGCCAAAATCCATGCATGTAGCCGTGCAGCGGCTTGGGATCCACTTGCATACCGGCACTCCAAAACTCGAATTGTATTGTATGTCCTGCATACCACACTTCATTTCCTATGGACGTGGGGTGGTTAGATTGAATTGAAGAGACTCTAACGGCATACTGTCATATTATTGTAACAGGAGTAGGTTTTTCTAAAACACTAATTTAGTTGTCAACTCAAAAGCGGAACTCTTTCACTAACCCGTACTGCGTTGGGAATGTTAGAAGTGTTTGGTTTTTATTGTTTTCCGTTTATGCTCTGTGATGTGTAACAGCTCTGCCTTAAATGAGCTTCGTGGCAAATTAAACACACTTTTAGGGGAAGTGGTGATAGATTGATGTTTATTATTACAGCAGAAAAATACCCAGCGAGCTTGCAAGCTCTTTACGGGTGATGGCTGTCAGCTGTTTCCCTTTGTATGTGCTTATGCGTGATTTGTTTGATGATTTACAAAAGGAGAACGCGTGCATGGGCCAAATTAGTAACGGAAAAGCTTGATGAAATTGCAAGACTTTAATATTTGTGAACTGCCAACGAGATGTAGGAGTCTACAATTATGCTTTCTCCGTCACTAAACATGATGGAAATCGTGTTGATCATTGTGTAGACAAAGCTATGAATATTGTTCATGCCTGGTATGTTATTCGGCCAGTGGTCTAATATGGACATTGAAGACAGGAGCCTTGCATCATGAAGTGTGTGTGTGGTCTCTAACCCAAGCAGGGTGCTGGTCTCTCAATGGGAGCACTTAGACACTCTTCCAGGGATCCCACCACCCAGGAGACCACATTAAAAACAAAACACACTAATTTTGTTGAAGGGAAATGCTACCCAGATGGGTTTACTGGATTGAGATCCTTTATGAAGCGAACGTCAAATGAGTGAACCTACCAGGAGTAGTTCAACTTATTGAATCCTTAGTGCTTCCTAGATGTTTGTCTACGTTTTTTAGTGTCACGAAAATTTTTCCCAAACCAAACTGCAATACTAACACAACTTCAGCATAACATGTGAATAACAACTGTTAAACCACAGATTGTTTTGCAGTGAAGACAGCATTGACATCTGTACGAAAACATGCTTTTCATATTAAGGATACTAGTGAAGGACTTTATGATAACTGCAACATTTAGACCGTATGATAATTCTTATTCAGATATGGGGGCAGAGTTGTGAAATTACGATGGAGCCTGCTTTATTGAATTTAGCTTGAACATCCACATTGTTCATTTGGTTACTTTTAGAGCTCAAAATATATTGTGATTCTTGGCCTAGAATTGCCCAGAATTACCTTTCGGGAAAGGCCATGCCTAAGCCGAGCATAGCTTAGCTGTGCTAGATCCAATTCAGAAATCTCTCATTGCAGAACGTTAGTTAGAATTCGGTTCAAATTTATGGGGAGATCTATACAGAGAAGCACCCTATAGGAATCATCCAGGGTGGAACCAAAATAATCGAATATGATTCGAATTTAATGTCTGCTATATGCAGACATTACTTTTACATCTGACAGTAAATGTGTGACAGTGGTTCATGTAGTAGCACAATGCAATTGTGAGACGTCAATATTTAAGCGTCTACGAGCGGTAATTAAATGTGACATTTTCGATATTTTTACAATTGTGTACCAGACATCAGTGTCGGTATTGACCATGTTTTTATTAAGACGATCTGTGGCACTGTGCGGCGAATGGCCCTCAATGTTGCAGGGCCCTTTAAAGCCACTCTTGTTGGCAGCTGGATCATAATTCTTGTGGTCTAAAGTAGTGAGCGTTCTGCGGTGGCCCTGCTTTCTGCACCTGATTAAACAAACAGCATGTGCTCCCAATCTGATTACAATTAGTACTATGCGTCTCATGGCTCAGCACGCCGTGCATGAAATCAGGTGTTGGCCGTACCTGCAACGTGCGGTGTGAGCCGCTTACCCCCTGCTGTGCTGCTGGCCCACAGGGATGATAGGCCTACAGTATTGTCCAGATTACAAAATGCCGTGGGAAGTAATACGCACAACAAATGTGTGCCCCGTGTCCTTATAAGATGCTCTGGAAAGTAAGACGCACTGCAAATGTGTGCCCGGTGTCAATAAAGATATATAATTGATGCACACACCTCCCGGATTGTAAGACGCACACCACCCCCAAATTGAGTTTTAAAATACCGGGAAAATAGTGTGTCGTATATTCTGGTGAAAGTGGTACATCTCTACTTCTCGGTTATTTCATCACGAGCCATTCATTTGCCTTGACTCAGTCGATCACACAAATAAAAGCACATCCCATCGCAATGCATAACCGTATTTTTACTTGTTTTTTAGAAAAATCTGTGCAATGCTGTGTGTAAATGTGGTTTTATTTGGTTTGGTTAATTTATTATTTTAAATATTTGCAATTTTATGTATTTATTATTATTATTTTCAATTCGCTTGTTTGTTGTGTCGCAGGAATCCCGTAAATAACTTGCAAGCTCACTGGGTATTTTTCTGCAGCGCTTTGTGACCCTCGGGTGAAAGACGCTATATAAATTGAAATTATTATTATTACTGAGTACACGATTCTGAAATTCGACACCATTGCCTGGCTCTGGTCGTTTCCTGTCTCACGCCTGATATCCTGATGTGTTCACTCAGTGTGCCTTTCAGTCATTCACGTACCAGAGGTGCAGCTGCAGTGTAATGATTAGCACGCTGGACTTAATATCCAAGGGTTGTCGCTTCTATCTCTCTAATCACCCTGCCTCTGTCCACCCAGCACTATAAATAGGAACACCACAGTCCATCGGCTGGTCGTGCGGGGTGGGGGGAAAGTGTGGGCCCTCTCATATCTTCTAAACTGTATAGCTAACGTATAACATTAGGCCAAATACCCTCTGTCCATCAGCAGTGATGTGAGCAAGCAATTTCAGGGCAGTAGCTTTACATTTTCATCCAGCACGTAGTGTATCTTAGGAAACAGTCTGACTCAAAAGTGGATGTGGTCTGTCAGGCCATTTCTCATTCATTAACATTTTGAATTCCGTGAAAAAATCCCCTGCTGATCACAAGTCCACTATCGTGACCTATACGTGTTTCATTCAAGGCCTTGTCAAATAGTATTTCTCACGCTGCAAACAGAGCATAGAAATATTATTCACATGTGGTTTGGATTTTATTGTTTAAGTTGTTTTCTTTCTTCAGAAATGTAAGTCGTATTTGCAGTTATATGTTGGTTATTTGAGTTGTTCCGTGTCAATTTCAAATTTTCCTGGGTCATGGGTAAGGGGAAAAGTAATTTCCAAGCTTGCCTGCCTTACTCAAGCATGCATTTTTCGGCGTTAGTATGAGGTGTATCTAATTTAGCCATCATATGGCATATGTGAGTGAACCTTATGTTAATTCATATTGCCAAATGTGATTTTTGAAAAGGGAAGGTGTAGGGCATGATTTTAAGAGCATGTGAACTGGAAAGGTATTATGTTTTATGCAACATAATTCATGCTTGACATGCATCATGCTGGCCTTCATTGGTGCTTACTAACCATGTTTCAATTAAGTCTGCATGGCTATATGGGGATCTTATACTGTGTTTCACTCATAACATTATGTTGTATATTGGACTTGCATGGGGGTTGTTGTCTTTGTGTGTGCACATTCATACACACGTGGGTGTTTTCATCTATAGCAAGATAATCAAAGTCTGGTAGTTTATGCAACGGTTACCCACAGAAGCGTCCCTGCTTTTGTGTTATATATATAGTAATGTGAAAAAGGTCATCGATAACGTCACGAATTCCCAGGCGCTGGGAGAAAACTTGTAAAGTTCACCGAGCCGTGACTAAAACTGCCTCCACAGTTGACTCATACCAAAGTTTATGTTTCTGACAGCCATATGCTACGACTGGGCTGCAATCAATGAAGGGCATCTTTGTGCAATATATCCACTTTACAGCAGAAGACTCTTAACTCTGTCATCCACGTTAATATGAAAAGTATTAAACCGGAATAATTCAATAAGTTAACAATGCCCGTAGCCAAAGTTTTACTTTTCTGGGGAAAAGCTGAAACTATTTGATGGAAGCAAAGTCAACTAACTCAGGGAACGATTTCAGCTCTGCTCATATCTACATCATAAAGAAAGCATGCAATGTTGTACACACTGTTTGTTTAAATGTTAGGGTTTAGCATGGTTTCAAACATAGCCTTGGTGTTGAGACTTGTTAGCTCAAATCATAAGCATTCCACACAGTGTAATGTTAAATTTATTTAGACAGTCAGTCAGTCTTTATTATAGCTGGAAGGAACCGTTGAGCTACGTAGCTCTTTTTAACAGTTGTCTAGCAGGGAGGAGTAAGGAGGTTACAACATTTCAGGGGACCAGGGGCAATTTAGTCAGGACAATTAACCTAGGCAGCATGTCTTTGGACTGTGGGAGGAAGCCGGAGTACCCAGTGAAACCCATGCGGACACGGGGTGAACATGCAAACTTTACTCAGAGAGGTAGCCGAGCCAGGAAGTGAACCGAGGGGCTTCTTGCTGTGAGGCAGCAGTGCTACTCACTGAGTTCACATTCAAATATAAAAAAAGTTGGGTTTCTGTAACGAAGTAAGATTGTTGTTTTTAAAACAGATACTCTCAATTGTTGAACCTTTAGTTAGCCATGTTGTTTTGCAAGTAAGCTATATTGTATATAGTTTGGAATTTTAGAATAAAAAATACATTATTTACATAATCCATGACAAAGTATCAACTTAGGATTTTCTCTTCACATCTAAGATACTAAACATCAACATGTTTCATGCATATATTGTCTGCAAACAGAAAATTGGGGAAAAAAGACGCAAAAGCTTGGTGAGTTATGCATTCACACACACAAATGTGTACATGCATCACAACGGATGTAACAACATCTGTGCTCAGAAATTTACTAAACTTTAAATCTGAAGTTACAGCTTCAAAATGTGAGGGTGTATTGGCCGAATATCTCAGGTACTCAACCAGATAAAAAAAAGGAAAGCACATACTTAAAAAAAAAATGTCAACACATTTTCAAGTCTGTTGTCAATTACTCATGTTTGTTTAGAAAATTAACACAGTAGAACGTGGAGCACTGCTGTGCTAAGTTGCCAAAAGATCCTTTTCAAGCTGTTGGAGAATTTGCTCTTAGTGAGCTGGTGTGACCAGCACCGACCACCTTTGTTTCCCCAATGCTGATGTTTACATACACTGCACCAGGACATTATTTATGGCTGAGTCAACCTAGCGGAGGCCCAAAGCTGGTTCAGATATTCACCACTGATGTTGACTGTGAGCAGGTTTCGCACAGTGCAGGAACCACTACCCTCCCCCATCTTCCCCAACACGCATGCACATACATATTGGGTGGTCACTGAAAGTGCTTATTTCCCTTTGCAAGTATCACTTAGTGGTGAGAACAAATCGCAAAACATGGAATCACACTACTCGGGTATGCATGGAGTGCTGGAGGGCGGTGTCCCACAGTAAAGCAACTTTGACTGACACCTGGGTTGCGTGAGTGGGCCGTGTGAACCCCTGACCATTCCCGTCCCAGTGGGCTGCTTATGAATGCCGAGAGCCGTGTGCTGCCAATGCTTTGCCCAAGAGACTCCTGCCTTGGATTCTGGGAAGGGCTTGAGAGGTTGGGCCTTGGCACATCACTCACCCGATACCTCCCAAGGCTGTAGTGCCTTGCAATCAGTGCGCTTTGATTACATTTAGTTTTTATGGCTTTAATTTACGTATCCTGGGAACTATTATGACCTGTTGAATCCCCGCTGTTAGTGTTGGCATTTTGGTAAGTCTCCAATGTAAATCCAGGATACGTAACATTTAGTAGAATTTTTTTTAAAGTTAATTCTTTCTAGATATGCTGGAGTTTTCGAAATCAAAGACAGCAAATTAGATAAAATACAGGCAATGTGTTGGGGTCTCAAATGTTAATTGAATCCGTAAATGAAACATGTGCCTCTCGTGCAGATATATGTTCAGGGAATATCAACAAAAAACATTTGGCCTGTGAAATTGTTGACTTCCTGTGCTGTTGGTAATGAGCCAGGCTGATAATAAAAGTCAAACATTGCCGTAAACAAGCTAGCTTTTGTGTAAAAATAAACATGCAGCTCGACATGAACACTTTATTTTGTTGCATGTTTTTCTCTCATTACGTATTCGCTTGCAAAGTAATGCTATGCTATTCTGGTTTGATTTTATGGATATAATGAGGTATTGTATTATGAGGTGAGGTGTTTAAAGAGGAACATTTCTCATAATGTTTCATGGCAATCATACCATTTCACAACATTGTTAATGTTTAAAATACACAAGTGTTATTTAAAAAAGCAATCTAGGAGTTATAACGGCCACATGTTTACCACTTTCCCCCCTTAATAGTTTGCAGACTACTAGTCACATCCTCAGTGTAACTGTTATAAACCCATTGAAAACTTTAATAAAATGATGATTGTATGCATTGATTTGTAGCTTGTCAGACTAGATGCTTATATCGGTGCCGACAAAACATTTTGAAATATTTGTCAGAAATTGTAATTGCCACCTTCAAAGTCTTATTATCTTTAGTTTCGATGTGCCCAATATCTTAATTTGTATAGAATGCTTATTTTACTATAGAATGATCCTTGGACTGCTGTCACCGCGACCCTCACCAGGACAAGCGGTTTAGAAAATGGATGGATGGATGGATGATTATATATAAATGTTTATTATTACAGCAGAAAATACCCAGTGAGCGTGCAAGCTCTTTACGGGATTCCTGCGACACAACAAACATGCGAAGATACATTGATATGTTGATAAGTACTGTGCTCTGTAATTGTAATGGCACCTACATTGCAGTGGCCACACCTAAGCAACTCGCAACAAATAACCTCCACAAATGGTTAGATTGGCTTGAACGGAATGATTCAGTGAATGACAGATTTATTTCTTAAATAAAACCTACTTTTTTTGTCTATATTTTTCATCATACCACTGCATATATCATACAATATAATTTATATTCATATATGAATGGGTTATTTCTTCAAGCACTTGGCTTACTGATAAATTGACCTGTAATCGAAGTGACACCACATTTTAACTCACCGTGAGCATGTACATGTTATGATTTTCAGGATACATACTCGCCTACACAACAGTAGCATCAGTGGCGGCCACAATGTTGCTGTGTAATTGTTGAGGCTCCTGTTCGCGTAGCTGAATTGACATGGACATTTTATAGCAGATGAAGTCTATTGACTTCTGTCCCACTGATAAGGGGAGGTACACATGATGCACACTGCAGGTTCATTTCAGCTCTCAGTATCTAAATGACGGCTAGTCCTCGCCTCTGAGGCCATCCAAACAGTCATTAACCTGTACCGATTTCACACTTGCTATGTGTAATTTGTCTGAACTAAATGAAATGCAAGTTGTTTTTTTGACAATGTTATCTATCAGTGAGTGGGCATGTTTTGTGTGACATAACATGTCCATTCATTGAACGAGTTAGCTTGCCCTTTCACTGCTTTGGTGGAGCACGCTGCAAACTAGCCTTTGTGTTCTCTGTCAGGCTCACTGTCTAGTTCAATCCATTGCACAGCTGAATGGAACCTTTGTTGCGTGTGGCCGTGCAAAGTCTATCCAGGTGTACTGTCTTACAAAACCAAAACTACTCCAAACTTTTTCACGCACAAATTGTAGAACGCATCCTATCTGCCATGATACGGGAAACCGGGATCCTATTATCGCGTGGTTATCCGCGATTTCGCTCATCTTATCCGCGGAGTAAACATTTGGGGATAACCCGCAGGTATTAGTACTGTAGTAATATGCTGTGCAATCCTCTTACCCACAGGCCCAGGATCTGGTCAAAAAGCACTCGCTGCTGATGTGAACCATGGCGAGGAATATAACTCGGACCACTGGGTTTATAGAACAGTGTGCTAACTACTGTGTCACGACATTATCATTGTTATGAATTAAATCAACAGTATGTACTGCTTTATAATAATTACGCCTCAATTTGGAATAATCATCCAATGTTTAAACTTGCGGAGATTAAAGATATCGTGACAGTATTCCCAAGTGCGAGCCAATTTTTTCCAGTTCCATGCTAAATTGTTTCAACAGTGACTAGATTTCTTTGGTTAATGAAAAAGCCCCCCCGGACTAATAACTTGTGTATGCAACGCATGGACAAATAACTTGTACATACATTAGATTATTATGACATGCCTATACAAGGTATGTAGGATGTACCCATTTGTTGGTGCTTGAGATCAAGCTCTGTATGTCATTTGCCTTCAAATTAATAGCACATTTGATACATAGTGACACAATGCAGTGATTGGAATTGATTCCACTTAGCTTCATACAAGTGGCTTTTCTGCAGAGGTGGTTCGCATAATTGAGCAGTTATCCAGTGTATTTTCAAGGTTCTATCAGCAGCTGAATTCAGTTCCTGAAAGGTTCCCAACACGTGGAGCGAAACGTCACGCAACGTGCCGAACGACACGCGTTACAACCCAGACACAATGTGTCACTGTAGAGGACAACCGCGATAACCCAAGCAACGAGTATCATTGAGCAGTATCTTCCCTAACATTCATTCAGCTCTCAATTGTTGCCATCCAGGCACCATTAGAGCAGTGGCAGTGGTGGGAAGCCACCCACACAGGCACCCCACTGCGACAATACAATACTTGCAAGTGGGCGCTTCATGAGCCCACTGCCCTGCTAATGCCTTGACATAATGGATCCTGAGTTCATTCAGAGATGGAACCTCTTGACCCGCTTTAACCCCCTCACTGCCAACAAAACTCCCCCCGGGATTCATTGTCATTCATGTTGGGACTCAGCTGTTACGTACGACATATAGATGCCTTCTGGGGATGAAGTGTGTACAATGATATTGAGATAAAGGATGCCTTAATGAAAACAATGCACACACGAACAAAATGTTGCCTTTGGTGTAGTATATTATCGTTCGCCATGCTCTTTCCACTGCTGGATGAAAGCCTCCACATGCCGTCATCAGCTGTCACGGTCCTGCAACAATCCTTCCGTGTGAACATGTAAGTTTCAATATAAGGCAAACTCATACATAAAAGTTGAAGGTTGTGTATCTAATGTCTACAAATAGTAATTTAAAAAAACGTTGATTACATTAGGATCATGAGAGATTGTGAAGGCTTGGGAACGACTTCTTCCAGCAGTGGATTTATCATGGTGATCATAACTACATTACTCTGTTACGCCAAAGCTTCTTTTTATTTAAAAAAAAATTGCTTTACGGCGTTTCGCCTCCCACGTTCGAGGCATCCTCATGCCTCGAACGAATGAGAGAAAGGGAGCGCTCAACATGGCTATCCCAAAAGAACAGCTTTGAAAACCAACTATCATGCATTGAGTCGTGGAAAGCTACATCAGAACAATAGATCACTTCATTAAGATGAGGAGGACCTGGTTAATAAGGAATGCATCGTACTATAAAGGGTCGCTAGGTTGCATGACCCCTAGGCCTCAGTGGCTGGGTTTATAAATGGCAACAACCACTCCACGGACAGACATCAGCAAATCTCAAGAGTCTTCTGGAGCTTTCAGAAGATTGATGATGATTATGCTGAGGATGACAGATTAATATTGGTGAAGATGACAGGCTGGGACAAAAAAAAATAGGGATTTAAAAATCCTTTTGAAAATGATAACGCGGCGTTGAAGGACATGACAGCTGTGGGAATAGTTGCAGATGGGCATGTGGGAGCTGCCGAGTTAAATGTCGCACAACAGCTGCAGCGACACTGTCACATGGCTTTGAATGTGAAGAGACCTTGGCACAGCTGGCTCTAACCTTGATTTTAGAAACCCACTTTACAACATTTAGATCGGTATTCGTGTCCATCATATCAACACGGTCAGATCATTGACGAGCATGTGTGGGCACAGGCCCCGCACAGGTCAGTGATGGTGTGCACCGTTCCTCCAGCAGAAGGCCATAATTGCACTTAGTGATTTTGTTACGGGGTGGCACGGTGACTCGGTGAGTAGCGCTGCCACCTCACAGCAAGAAGGGCCGGGGTTCGTATTCTGGCTCGGGTGCCATTCTGTGTGGAGTTTGTATGTTCTCCCCGTGTCCGCTTGGGTTTTTGGCGGGCACTCCGGTTTCCATTCACAGTCCAAAGACATGCTGCTGCATAGGGTAATTGGCCTGCTGACTAAATTGCCCCCGGTGTCCTGTGATGGACTGGCGTCCCATACTGGATGTAGCCCTGCCTTTCGCCCTGTATCTGCAGGGATAGGCTCAGGCTCACCACAACCCTGTACAGGATTAAGCGGTTTCTGACAATGAGGTGAGATGAGATCAGTATTCTCATATTCATGTTAAGCCGTGCTCAATCATATCAATCTATGAAAGCCTCCCAAAGCTGCCACTGCATCGTAAAATCGTGTGATGTAAATACTCCACCTAGAAGCTGCACATGAAATGATTTCGTCACTCCGTCTCCCCAGGGGATGTCCACGGATGAGATCTATGATATTATCTATATACATTATTTATTTGTCTGCCAAGTTGTATTACAACTTTGGTCTTCGTCCACCGTGAAATTGTAACATTTCACCACTGGCCCAGGGCTGCTGTTATAGATGAGTGGAGCATCAGAGATCAATCCACTGCAGGAGAAAGGTTCCCCAGAGCCGTCACAATATCTCGAGATCCTGTCATTCAATAACCACACAGAACTTTAATGTAGTACTTCAATAATAAACCAAATGGGAAAACATATTCGTTAATATTTCCACAAGCATTCCTCATAATTCTCCAGGGTCCAAAGCATCTCCTTATATCTGCAGTCATTGGTAATACCCACCAATACCCAGCCTTTCTCTCTCTCTCTCTATGCCTCTCCTGCCTCAAATTCCCCCCTGCCCCCCTACAGCCTTTCTACATTTCCAAAAACCAAGACATGCTTACGGCAGGGTTATTGCCCTGGAGACTCAACCATCTTAATTTAAACTGCATAACCTTTAGTAAAGTCCAATTGAAGGAGGAGGCAAAGCACAAGTAAGCGTGTTTTAAAAAAAATAGCTATAATAGTTTACAAGAATCTGATGTCGGATATGACATTTTGTACCCCCTTCAAGTAAAACATAAACACTTTTTTGCAAAATATACGTCCATAATAAAACCATTGTTGGTTGGGTCACGTAAAAAAGTGTCATAAACCCGCCTCCACCCGACACCGCTATTTATTAAGGTATAACTTTGTTGGAGGTTGTCTGATAAAGTTGATTGAAAATTATCATCCAAACGTCGTAGTCTATTGTATATGTTGTGGGTTTGCTCTCCAATATACCGGTGTGCTGAAATAGTAAAGAATTGGCAAGTTCTGTTCACCTGACAAACCTTACTAATTGGCTGTGTCGGGTGGAGGCGGGTTTACGACACTTATTTTGTACGTGACCTAACCCAAACGGGCTTTATTATGGATAACATCGGTGAAAAAAGCCTTCCTGTTAAAAATAGACATCCGTTACACATATCCATGAAAATAATTATGATGTAATTATAATATCCATGAATATACCAAATAAAAATGAAAATACAATTGTACATGTTGCTGGATATAACAGCAATGCACACAATCCTTACCCTTGGAGAAAATCATTTTTTGTATATTTCCACTGTTGCGAGCTGCAGTGCAGTAACAACACAGCACTTGTTAATCTTCGAAAATAAAATTATAATGAAATCACTATCACAGAGGAAGCATTACGTAATGTATGATGTGACCAGCACTGTACATGCATTTGGTATGCGTGAACAGCACCACCGTTACGTAATCGGGCCCGACATACTGACCGGGCTTTGACCTGGATCGTTATAGGTGCTGTAGGTTGCATTGGAGGATTGCAATCAACAATTATGGGGACAGATGACAGAACATTTCAGATTATCCATGATGGAATTATTGATATCCATGATGGAATTGTTGATAATTAAGAGTCTGGTCATAATTGTCTCACAGTTGTATGTGATAGATCAGCCAATGTGCCTCATGTTAACCACCGAATATTCCATAATTTGTGACGTCTGCATGTTTGCGTTGGTCTGTTCTTTTCCATCTATGAATACATCAATACTTTCACTTCTTCTTCTTTGCGATTCTTCGAAGCACGATGGTCAGCCTCTGGACATCGTTGACCATCGTGCTTCGAAGAATCGCAAAGAAGAAGAAGCTCGGCCTCGAAGTGTTTGGTAGAATTCGCAGGCAATACCAAGTATTACCTGACAGGGATCGCGACGTAAACGCTTCTACCTTGACCCCCAATACTTTCACGTAAACAATATTTCTCAGCACACTGGTTAGTAAATGGAGCTCGTAAAATGTGGATTACGAATGAGGTGCAATCAGCTTATTTTGAAAATAAGATGCCCAAGTATATTCAGTGACACTGTTTTGTTCAATAAAGAAAATGGGATTACCCTGGTCTGTTAAATTCTCACCTGGTTAAAATGGATAATCAATGCTTATTGTTACAAGATTAATACCACGTACATAGTACAGACTATAGTACAGAACGCTTCCCGAAATATGCAAATTCAGTGTGAAAAACGGGCTTGAAATTCCATAAAGAGATTTAACAATATCACACGAACATTTTCTACGTAAAATTAGTTGAAGAACACAAATGGGTGAACCAATATTTTGATAACATAAACAAATTCAAGACATTCTCAATCCAGTAAAGGATGAAGACCTCGTGTTAGTTACAGGTGTTTTTAACCATACTTCACCGTATTGGTCATTGGTCATTGCAGGCTGGTAAAGAGGTGGAGCGTAGGGCAGTACTAGTTCTGATATCACGTCGCATTGATGTTAGCCATGGCAAGGTATAGAACTCGATTTGCAGATTTAATGCATTACACCATCACTCGCGATCCCTGTCAAGTAATACTTGGTATTACCTGCGAATTCTACCAAACACTTTGAAGCCGAGCTGAAAGACAACGATGTCCAGAAGCTAACCATCGCGATTCGAAGAATCGCAAAGAAGAAGAAAAACCCTCACTCCACTTTACTGAAATTGTAATGGATCATGTTTTACAGTATACATCACATTTGACTATGTAGTATAAAGTCCTGAAATGCAGCATATGTTTTGCATGTTTACGAACGCGTCTCTGCACATTGTAATCATAAACCTATGTTCTATGCTAGGGTCTGACATTTCCATTGGATGTTATTCATTAAAATACATCCAATAACATTCCCCTATGACGGCTGGCACAAGCACTCCCCCCCCAGTCCAGCGTGTGATGTCGTTGCATGCACGAGGCTTGGGGTTAGAGATGTTGATGGAAAACATTGTGTGTGGAGCGGCTTGGAAGCTGTATTGGATTGATCTCAAGTATACCAAATCCTATTATATACACCGGGGAGTGCTAGGATGGGTGACCACAATGCAGGGTAGTCTTGGCTCTGGGGCTATGTGGTCGGGAACACGGTGGTTCAGCACAATTATTTGTTATACTGTCCTGCGATCCCACATCGCTACACCTCATTTGTATCAACCCGAGCTGACCAGCAATTTGAAATATGGTAAAAGCACCCCCATGACCTGCACTGTGTAGGGAGACCTCTATCTAGCAGTGGCTTGACAAAATACTGTACTATACATGTACATTATATTCACTAGTGTAGGTGTAGGGTGGATACTTTTTTTCGTGCAATTACATAATAGTATTTATATTGCGCCTTTCACCCGAGGGTTACAATCGATTGAATAGCCACACACTTGAACCGAGAGTAGACAAAGGATAAGGACTTTTCCATCTACATGACTTCACTGTCCGGCGTCAACTTACCAGATTATGATTGTTTGCCAAAAGGCTACATAAAGCTGTTTAAAGTACAGTTTCCAGTTCACGATGTTTTAGTTTACAGCATTGTTTAATCAGGTGAGACCGAAAAGAGACCAGAATAATCTAATTTGCCCTGGGTCATTGAATGACCCAGGTCATTCAATTGGCAAAAAGATAACACATTTACATGTATAAACGGGCTGGACATTCATTGCTGACTGGACAACTGATCGCGGTCAATATAAAAAATAAAATCCTAAAACTGGCCATTAAAGTATCTGAGCAAACAGGACTGCCCTATGTCACTGCTTTCTTTCAATATGACACGAAGGTCTATTCGGCCACGTGTCCCCTCTAGTTGCAGCGATGGTTGCCGGACTTCGACGGGTTGGAGGCGTCCTCATGGCTGCCCCCACAACACGTGGGTGAGACAAGTTGAGAGCGATCGTCACCTGTCGGTAACTGAGCAGTGGAATCTAGCGAAGGCATTGCAGCATGTTCTTGCAGTGGCGCTACGGACCCCAGAAGTCTAAGCAATGTATAACTGTTTTTAATGTGTTTATTTATAATTATAATAGCATTTTTTATAGCGCCTTTCACCCGAGGGTCACAAAGCGCTGATCAAATATGTGCAATGCTGTGTGTAAATGTTTTTGTTTTGTAAATTTGTTATTATTATATTTCTATTTATTTTTGTAAATTCCCACGTTTGTTGTGTCGCAGGAATCCCGTAAAGAGCTTGCAAGCTCACTGGATATTTTTCTGCTGTAATAATTAACATCTAACACCATGAATAAATTAAAGTCACAGCACACTTGTTTTTTGAACTCCGTTCTAGTGATAACTATTCTTTGCATCATACTCTTCTTTCTTTGCGATTCTTCGAAGCACGATGGTCAGCCTCTGGACATCGTTGTCTTTCAGCTCTTTCGGGATAGCCGTGTCGAGCCCTTGAGATAGCCCTCGACATGGCTATCTCGAAAGAACAGCTTTGAAAAGCAACTATCAATGATTTGCATCCGCATAGCATTGTCGTAATTCGTTCTGACAATAATTCTATCCATTGTACATTAACTATGGATTTGAAATATTAAATTTATTTTGTTCTCTGTGGAGGAAATTGAAAACATAAGCTGATTTTTGTTGTTAATGTAAATGTCTATTTTAAATCGCTCCACTGCAAAAAAAACCCTACCAGCTGGTGATGCAATGAAATTACAATCGTGCTCTCATCAGGAAAAAACAGGTTAATACCTTGAAAACAAACGTGGAATATTCTAAACATATAAAAGAGGGGGATGCTCTCCAAGTCCGATAATGTGAGTAAAATGCATATATGTACTGTATATTAAAATGCACATGGCTCGAGACATACCACAGGCTAATACATTGGACTTTGATGTTTTCTGCGTTATTTCAGTTCGACTTTTAAGGTCATGTGTCCATGGAAACCTATCCAAATGTTTAATCCACAGGTGAAGCACTTGCATATGGCTCTTGCTTTCAGACGTGTCTTAAACGCATTGTAGGTGCGGTTTAAACATGTGAAGAGAGAGGTTTCGACCACAGCAGGATCTGTTCGAGATGTCGCTTCAACAGCACATTTATTGGGGAGACAGAGATAATGTCATTGAGATTGTGACATTGCAAGCTCTGAGTACAGGCAATGGTAAAATATGTATGCAGGTGTTTGTAAAAAGGCAAGAGCTTTGTAAAATACACCATATCTAAAATGTGTTGTGCAATATGCCCGGCTAAATGACCGCATGCACGTATTGCAGGCAGCAAGTGAAGCCGTCTTCTGTCATTGAATTTTCAACATGACTGCTAAGGCCAGCAACCCTATCGTGTTACCAGCACACCGGAGCTTTTCTCGTCAAAGACAAGTCGTTTAAACAACGCTTATTCTAAATTGCCTAAACTGTATGTTTATGCAAGAAACAGCCAGCATACCTAAAGTAACATGGTCCTTACTGAGGCGTTTGAACTGGCTAACCTTGCCGTGATTGCAAATGCCAGAAGTAATATCCTGAAACTTAAAACATATTTTGCCTTCCACAATTCTTGGAGGTTTATCACGTGGATGCGGTATTAAAACACAGGATCGGTGCCACACACAGCTAAACATTTGGAAGAGGACCAATCCCAGACGTAGGATAATCATTTTGGGAAACAATACCGATTTCACGTGAATTAAGATTTAATTGTTTAACCTAGCGCCCTCCTTTCTCCAGAGGGCTGGCAGTCAACATTATATCTTTCCACTTCGCTCTGTCTTCGGTCAGCCTCATTGCATTGTCAATATGTACTCCGCATTTTCATTTGGTCATATAAATTTCACATTTACAAATTAACTTTTGTTCGTAAGAGCTGCTCTTTTCGAAATAGCAGTGTTGAGCATTCCCCCTTTCTCCTTCGCGATGTTTTGCCTCTCACATTGGAGGCATCATCAGGTTTCTGAATCGGGAGAGAGGAGTAATGCTCGACATGGCTATCCTGATAGAACAGCTCTCATGAGCGATTATCATACATCGAGCCTTGAAAACTAACATCGATAAATGTACTTCGATAAAAATTACAAACACTGTGACATACATCAGCGTTTTAAACACTGCCCCATTTTACCCCGATGGTCTGTAATCAAGTTGCTGAGCACAGACCTAATACTCCCAAAGCGACAAGTGACCAGTCGTGGGCTTGTGGGTCTTATAATTAGATAACATTACATGGTGCCTTGCGCCCTTTGTCTCCGGGATGGGCTCCGGCTCACCGCGACCCTGAGTGTACAGGATTACGCGGTTTCGGAGAATGGTATATGAAATGAGTTTCGCAACACCAGCGACAAACAACAAGCTGCCAGCTACCCCTCTGTACGATATGCATCCTCTTACTTCCGTATGATAAATTGTAATCGACAGCAAAATGTAGAAGCCCTTGTGCTTCCCCTCCACTATCCTCCTACGCGTATTGTCTCACTCGTCGGTTCGATCCAGCTGTATGTGGACAATGTTTCACTTGAGCTGCATGTGAGATGTAGTTTGCCTGCTGCTCTGAACAGCTGGCTGCATGTGGTATGTTTAATGCCACAGTTTGAGAAGAAAATCACAGTTGCCGTTCATTTAGTCCATTTTTCGTTCAATACGTATATAAACAAGGTAAAGGAGCATGCTCTAAAGCTCATGCATTTTTATAAGGTGGAATTTATTTACATATTATGGTGTAAGTTCACACAGATGTAATGATTAACCTTTGAATACATTTTTAAATGTTCAGGCTAGGTCAGATATCGTCATAGCAAACGAGTGACGAGTCTGAATTTGTATATACAGTATATATAAGCATCAAGCAAACTGCTCTTTTAAATTGAGTAATTACTGCCATGTTTAGTTGTAACACATAGCGATTTAAAACAAGGCTTCACACATAAATCTGCTGTGGTACTAAGTGGCACCTAAAAAGGTCAGGGAATGTATTGGAAATTATATTAGGCCCCATAAATAATAAGGTGGTTTTCGGTCACGTAAAAGTAAACGTGACGTAAACCCACCTCCACCTGACAGACCCAATTAGTAAGATATTGTCAGATGAAAATAACGTTACAATATATTATGCACATTTGTTGTATCGCAGGAATCTCACTTCCAGAGCTTGCATGCTCACTGGGTATTTATGCTGTATAATCATCTATCTATATACTACTTTAGCACACTGGTGTGTTGTATTGGTAGAGGTGGGTTCATGACACCTTTACTTACATGTGACGTAACCTCACAACAGTTTATTACGTATAATATTGGCCATGAAAGCCTTCGTGTTAAAATAGGCCCCATGCCTACAGATTACGTATTCTGTGTTACGGCATGCTTTGTGTAAGATGTGGTCAGTGCCTGTGGGATTATTTAGTGGAGGGCAGACATGGGTTCAGGTATCTACAGAAGTGGGTTACGTGGTGATTCTCCGTGAGACTAAGTATCTTTTTGCAGATTTGGCTCATTTGGCAATGGAAAACATTCCTTTTGTTAACACTATCCCATGGTGAATTCTCCTCTTCCAAAATATCAAAAGGTCAACCTATTCAAATATTATTCGAATGTAAATCGTACGTGAGCTGTCTTCTGCAGCTATTATTTATCCAATTTTCTTGCCGATATTTCTTTGCTCTGAAGAAGGGCTCTTTTAAAACAGTCCCTTATTGTCTATATTTATTTGTAATTTGTGCTTGTGTCCCAAGTGTTGTTAACAGAGAATTACACATTTGTTAATTCAAATACATTTTGTTTTTTCAAAAAACTAATCATGCAGCAATAATGTCATATCTAGAAGTTATATACCGGACAAGAAGCAAAGTGTTCAGATTGACCCTCTCTGTCTTGCTCTGACATTTTTTTTAAGTAATGAGATTTCTGGTAAGAGCATTAGAGCTATAATAGTATGTCCTCCAGAAGCCTGGGGAATGTCAGTAGCGGTAGAGAGTAATTAGAGCTGTCTGTGCCTCTGATCCCAAGCTCTGTCGAGGCACACTGTTCATGATATGCCTCGTTACAGAATTTTACAACCATTTCTGGGAAATGCCTGCAGAAACAGTCTTCCTGATTCAGTCTCATTCTCTGGTTAACTCGGCAACAATTCGGCCATGAGATCTTATGAACGAGTGCGGATTCCACAGAAACAATATCTGGCACAAGCGGAAAAGGACACGCGGTGGTGGTGGCGGCGGTGGGTGAGATCCGAGGGTAGCCCTGTTCTGGGAAAGCAAAAGGAAGTAGATGACCGGCTAAATCTGGAGCGTGCACTCCCAGGAGAAGCATGGGACACTTCCTTTCCCAAAAGAGACAGTTCTGCCGTTGCCTCCAGAAAGGCTTGCGGCTGCCGTCTAACGAGGATGTGGAAAATCTTGCCGTTACTTCATTAGCGGCAGGTGCAGTGCTGGTGGAAGGGACAGGCTGTCAACTAGAAAACACAACAGCTGGTCCCCATGTGGATTTATACAAGCAGGATTTACAGCGTGGAGAGTCTTTAAGGGTAATGACCGTTCACCACAGTGGTGGTATTAGTAGCAGGCACTCAGGCTGTGGTCAAGATAACGCAAGTGTGTAGAATAATAATAATATATTTTTGTAATGCGCGCATATTCTCCGGGCGCATTGGACCCGTGGATTCGGAAATGTTATTTACCCCTCTTATTGTAAATGTGTGACTTTTTATGAAACAAGTAACACACTGGATCAATAAATGTAGCCAAACAAAGTGAACTTTAACACATTCTTTTTAAGGCATTTGATGTGTTGTAGGCTTTTAACACCTAACTTAGCCTTACAGATTTTGCTAGGCTGTCAGTTTGACTTTAAAAAAAAAATCAATTTTGTGAAGACTAAAATGTTTGTTCTTTAAGTTGTATTCTAAATATATCTTTAATGCAAGGCAACACACAACCATACCTTTTCTCTAGATCAATATAATGTTGAGCTATGGCAAGACATTTTGACAATTCACTAATTGATTAATCGAGTTGTGAAAACCCTATTGTAATTCTTGACCTATATAGGTCAGAATATCAAGCGTACAGTGGTCTTTACCAACAGTTATTCATCAACACAAACTATCGGAAAATGCATGTATGAGACTTGAAAATTACTTGTGAAAAGTAAAAATAAAATAATATAATAAATATTAAGATTTTTCCCACTGATCTGTGTTCTAAATGTTAAATTCTGTATGATTCCAATAATTTTTAATAGTCAAAATCGCCAAATTTGCGGAGCTCCACTACAAATACAGGGAGAGACGAGAGGTGAGGCAGCAACACGCTCTCATTGTGCGACCCCTCAGAAACTGGATGGAGTGCGGGCAATAAGTGCGTGCATGTTACCTATCTCTCTGTATGTCACCAATGTCACGTTTGTAGACCCCTTCATTACATGTCATCGCTTTCGATAGTCCAGGTAACTTATTTCACGTATATATTAAAGATATTTAGGCTCGCTGGTCTCGTCATAAAACTGCAATGAAAATGCACCAGGGGAGGCAGCTATCACATCTGCCTCACTGAGGGGGGCGTGTCTTGAGCCCACGTGATTGACGTTTGCTCTCCCGACAGTGCTTCCCCAGCCACTGACCGCACCGCACGCCACTGGAGCTTTAGGAAACCCATGACAGATAATTGTGCTTAACCACCCCATGGCTTAGCTCTTTGCCAGTAATGTGGAGTAAGTGTTTATTTGTCTTGCACTCATGAGTGCTTTAGATCCTGGCATCACGCAATGGTCTCCGGCTTTGGCAACATATTTGTCAAAAATTTAACCGAGATCTTTAAAGATGAAGAGAAACAAATCACGAAAATGGGAACTACATATGTGAGGTTTTAAAATATTGTTTTTAAATACATTGCAATACTAAGGTTACGTCATAAATAGATTTAACATACTCAGTATTCAGTTTTTTAAGATGTTCAAACGTGGGCAGTGATGCCAAATATTTTCATGTTTACAAAGTGATTTACGTATATTTGCCTTGGCTCACTGGACCGCACATTCGAACCAGTATATAGTTTGGCCTGAATGCTGTGCACACATCGCAGATATCGCTGTGGAATGGAGACACTGGCTGGCGGGCTGGAGGAGCAGGCGGCTTGGATGGCCGGCCCATGTGGCATGCATTGCATCCTCATCGCAGCGATTAACACAAATCCAGATCAGCTGTGGCCACTACACCGACCTTCCGTTTCAACCAATCGGATTTAGATGCACAGTTGACTGGCAGGGCGGGCTGCACAGAGCTCTGCAGTTGCATGCTTCTAGGTAGGCTGCAGAAAGTGCATGCCCTATATTTTATTTTGTTTGTTTCTTAATTGAAATTCAAAATATGCAAATTGCTACTAAAACTAATCTATATATAACGTGGCGCAAGTGTTTTGATGTGCTTGTATGTTTGTCAGCAATTGAGGACACTGGGTTCAAATTCTTAAACATCTGCACAACACCGAGGCTTTTATGTCTAATTTCAGCTTTACGTCAAACTTACTGATTACTTTTTCTGAAACTTCAGAGAGCCAGGAATTTCCCCAATAGGACTTCTGGAAAATATCCAGGTGAAAGCTGCCGTGTTAGCAGAAAATGTCATCAACAAGAGATGTCAGACGAACCTGTTACATGCTTATAACAAGATCATCTGTAGGCTGGGTAATCTTTTAGTATCACAGATGAATTCAGATATAAATGACGGATCGTTCCACCTTATAGAAATATTGTCATCATTCACCATTATTAACCTGTTCTAGTTTAGGAAGATGTAGACACCCAATGTACAAGTGGAAAATTATAGACTGGTGTGCGATTGTGGATAAGAACATCAAACCACGGGTAATGTGATTTCACGCTGCACCAAATATAGATATGAAGACAGTGTGTTTTCAGTGTGCAATCTGTCAGACAAAACATTTGAATGACTACATTTTTAATAGTTACTCCTCACTGGCCTTACAAAAGGTATTTTCTAGTTCAGTTAAAGATCCAAACAGCAAGTAGCAGTCGCTGATGGTTCTGGCTGAAAAACCCTGATGCCATTTATATTACTGTGTGATATTTTCCTTTTGAATGTCAGGTGAAAGTGTGGGTGGTATTTCATTCTTTGACAGGCTATGGTTGTATACGGTATGTGAAGGCTGCATACTGGTAACGTAGGCCTGCTTCAAATGTGCCGATATGGGCAGACAGAACCTCCTCGGTCCAACTTGCACGAATAAAAATGACTGCCCGTGACTTATGTGCAGACCACATGTGTGTGGGTGCATGTGCACAGCCAGTATGTGGGTGGTTCAGACTCGGTTTTGCACGTGTGGTGATCGCGGGACGCGTGCCGTTTAGTTGTCGGCACAGTAACTAAGTTAGATAGATAGATGTTTATTATTAAAGCAGAAAAATACCCAGTTGCTGGCGGACCTGCAATTTCTTAGATGCATGATATAGTTTGGTGTTTCATATTCTCCGGGCGCGTTGCTGCCGTTGGTTCGGAGGCGCGGAGCCTCGCTCAGTCGGTTTGTTGTGAGTCGGTGAAGAGGTGACTTTTTAAAAGTTTATTGAAGGTTGTAGGAGACTCTGTTAGGCGTAATAGATGTGGCAGGCTGTTCCAGGTTGTGGGTGCTGCGACCGAGAATCGGTGTTGGGCGAAGGTTGTGAGTGAGCACGGTGTTGTGTTTTGACAAGTCATTGTGCTCTATTCATAACAATGTCAAGAGAAGTCTGTGTTTAGCAACACAATCTAGCTACAGTACTTTCTAAATCGTGCGGGGGTCATTTCGGTTTGAGCAGCGATGTGAATTATAAAGGTGGCAAGGAATTGATAGCAATGGACGACATTCAAATAATAATACATTCCTTTGTGATTATTAATTTGTGGAAGCAGCCACTTCACAAAGTTTGATTGTGATAAAATTACAAAAGCTATTTGTGTTATAAAACCTTTGTATTATACCTGGGTCTTTCGTCTGTTAGGTCTATGCAGAACATCTGTTCCTCAGATGGCTGAAATTATATTGGCATTGACTTGCAAGTGTACTTTTGAAATGGAAGATAGAGGATTGGAGGTCAGTGCCTGTGGTCTGAAATGTGAAATTATTGTACTGGGCGTTAACCAAAAAGACTAAATTGTTAAGATCATATTTCCCATGTGGTTTAAACAGATTCTCACAACGTCTCCATCCTGCAAGTACGATGTGTTTTTGGTTTGACTTCAAAACGACTTGTACTTAATACATTAACTGAATGTTCACCCTTGTAACGTATGCCTCCTTCACATTATGGCTCAGTCACACTAAAAATCAAAAGTATATTAAATGTATCCTGATATGAGTTCAACAATGTACTCTAAGCATATTTCTGTTTCTTATGAGGGAATACGATACGCGCCTTGTTGTACCGTTATAAAATTATATATAGTCCATGAATTATACTTCAGCACTGCCCTAACTTTGAAATCCATCTTGCAGCAGTTAATTTTCTGTAGATCTCAATATCCTTAACTGAAGGTGTAGTGGTCTGGATATAGTTATCTTGATGTTTATACACGTGCACATAGGGTGATTTTGAAACCGCAACATGAAAAGATGCAGCATTTTAAAATCATAAAAGAGCCAGCGGTGCAGTGTAAGTGTTTGCGTCGGTGGTGAGCATGTGTGAGCACCCCTTCGCAGCGTATATAGGTCATTGTCATGAGGCTATAGCACACATGCATGAAATAAGTATTTGTCCTCTTTAGGCAATGCATGATTTTAACTGAAAGACGACGATGTCCAGAAGCTAGCCATCGTGCTTCGAAGAATCGCAAAGAAGAAGAATGGCTTGGAGAGAACTTTGTTGATATAATTCGCCTGTAATATCCCTTGAGATGGAACATCTTTGTTTGCAAGGGTACCCAAGGTGTCAATTGACTCATACGTAGCAACAAGAACAAACGCCATTCATCAATAATTGGTGGTGACATCACTGTGGCGCTTGTGTCATGCCAAGGGTACCTTGAGGTTCAAAGGCTCACTGACAGGTCACAGAAAAGACCCAGGTGTTATGGGTTGACCGACCTAAATGACCGGCAGATGCGCCACCTGTGCTCCCCACTGCATAAATGTCTTGCATTTTATCCACCCGCATCTCTGCTCGTTATTGTAAACATCACTCCACTCCCCTCCGCTGTTGTTGGAGGACAGGTGTCTTGAACTGCCCATTAGTGTCCTTCATGAGCCTCCAGCCTCCACAAAAGCTGATCTTGACTTCGCTGATACAAGTCAATGGCAAGAACAATCAGCCCATATCTTACCTAGTCCACACCGGGTCCGTTTATCCCCCTCTATCCTACCTGGGCATGGGTATACGGTGGCTTGGGCATGTGGGCCACATGATCTAGTCAACGCAACCTTCCTTGTTCGAGGAGCTCACTCATGAGACTGTCGAGATGTTTCAACGATCTGTGGGCTCCGCACACAATGCAGTCAGGATAAACTCAGAATGAATCTTAGGCGTGTATACAAATACATTAAATCTATAACTTATAAAGTACCTTTTTACACAATTTATGCATTTTTCAACATTTCCTTGCAATGAAAACTGGATGTTGGGACGTGGAATGTCACTTCTCTGGCGGGGAAAGAGCCGGAACTTGTGGAGGAGGTGTAAAAGACCAGCTTCACACAGTTGGTCTCACCTCCACACACAGCATTGGCTCTGGAACCAAACTTCTCGCTCGGGGGTGGTCTCTCTCCTACTCCAGGGTGACTCCTAGTGAGCGGCCCAGGGCGGGTGTGGTTTTTTGCCGGGTATTCCGGTTTCCTCCCACAGTCAAATGACATTCTGCCTAGTTTAATTGTCCCGACTAAATTTCCCCCCCGTGCCTTTAAATCTTGTAAACTGCTTACTCCGCCCCACTGGACAACTGTTTAAAAGAGCTTCACAGTTCAACGGTTTCTTCCAGCTTAGATATAAAAACTGACTGACAATAAGAATAGGTATCGAGTACACTATTTATGACCTATGCACTAGGACATTCTGAGCACCATGCCCTCTAGCATCATTCATATGTTCACATTTCACACCATTGACAATTGGTCTCAGATGCCTTAAGACTAATTTCCAAGGGCCTAGACATACAATTACATTGCCTTTAACAATGTGCAGACATGTATGGGAAAAATTGCAAACACATGTAGAGGTTATAAAATATACAGCTGCTGAATGTTGTATATTATCTCACTTTTCAAATCGTACATTATACACAGTGGCGTAGCAGTAACCATAACATATGTTAACTATTGTAATCTAATTATACATATTATATTTTGAGATACCTGCTAGGCTGCTTTTAATACGATTTTTTACAACTTAGAAACGTTTCAGCGTTTTAGAAAATAGAAATATTGCGATTACACGTAGGGTGCCGTCATATATAACCATAAGCAATTCCCATTGCAAACAATGGGCCATTTTGTGGCTTACAATTTTAGGATTTTCATAGGGATTCATCCATCTATCCATTTTCAGAAACCGCTTAATCCTGTACAGGGTCGCGGTCATAAGGATTCATGATTATCTGAATTATGACACAACAAAAGTGAGTTATCCAGTCAGTGAGATACACCACAGCACTCGGGCTTTAGCTCTGTGTTGTGCAACGTGCACCGGATTAATATGATAATCAGATTACTGTCAGAGACGAGTTCTTTATTTGTGCTGATTAAATGCGATCAGCTCCATACTGGGCTTGCATAAACAAAGACACATATGTGCATGGATAGACAGCCCCAGATGCAACATTAGAGGCGCACGCACGCACGCACATATGCTTAATCGTTATATAGCTGTACATGTCTGCACACACAGGATCATTTCATGTTCAGATTCACAGTAGGTCGTGCTGTCGACGGAGATTCAGTAATGGCTGATTATTTTGTCTTCTAGTAACCAGTAGCAATATTCATTTATTTATTCATTGTCAGAAACTGCTTTCTGACAATGATTCGCAGTGAGCCAGAGCCTATCCCGGCAGACTCAGGGCGCAAGGCAGGGCTATGCCTAGGATGTGACGCCAGTCCACCACAGGGAACCGGGGGAAATTTAGTCAGCAGGCCAATTAAGCTATGCAGCAGCATATCTTTGGACTGTGGGAGGAAACCGGAATGCCCGGCGAAAACCCACAGGGAGAACATGCAACCTCCACACAGAAAGCCAGGATACGAACGCGGGACTTTCTTGCTGTGAGGTGGCAGCGCTTCTCACCGCGCCACCATGCCGCTCCAATAGCAATATGAGTATTGCTTTCTGTAGGTGTTATTTCGGGATAGCCGTGTTGTGCGCTCCCCCTCTCTCTGCGACCTTTCGTCTCCCACGTTTGAGGCATCATCAGGTGTTTTGAGATTAAAAACCTGCATCAGATGCACGTGTGAGAATTTTTATATATATATATAACTGTCCTTATTCACATCATGCAAGAGTATCTGCACAAAACACACTATACATGCACGTAAGCACACATCAGCATTTTATGTGGAGAAATACATGGCTTTGGTTACTATCCTTTTTGAACATTATTTTACGCTAATTCATATATTTGTTTGTTGTATGTATGCTGTCTACGCAAGCCTTGCAAGTCTCATGTGTACTGTAATGACCACTCACTTAGTTAAATACGAAGCAGAATTAAATAATTGCATGAATGTTTGCTTATAGGATAAATTATTTTTTTTAAATATTCGTAAATCCAGCCATCCATTTTCTAAACCGCTCGTCCTGGTGCCAGCATATATTCACATTTGAGACAAACATGCCCCATTAAGCCTTCACAGACTGCTGTTAGTGAGCCTATATATTTGGTTGGCATTGCACACAAACATGTTCATTGCGCCTAACACCACCTTCGCAATCTTTTAATCTTCCTGCTGCCCCTGTTTTATGGACTGCACCAAGTACTCATTTAAGGCTGAGCTTACCTTATGGGGGGGGCACCCAGGAGATTTAGATATTACTAAGATACCGTACTGATTATTTGTACCCCGGATTTTCACCCAGGTTGCCAGCCCATCGCTTTCCACAACACACAAAGATCCCCCGTATAGCCTTAGCAGACTGTAGGGGCAAGTGCCGTTAGCGAGTAGCACCTATGAAGGTCGACACAACACACTCACACATGACCACAAACACACAGAAACAGGCATGGATACAGACACATGAAAGGCCACGCAGGCTGTCTATATGCTCTCCATTTGGCTGAGCCTGCAGCAATTTTATTCGACCTTGTCGACGTTCATTATTAACCTGAATGAGCCTATCTCTGTGTTTAGCCTTCATGCACAGTTGATATTGACCTGGAATGCATTCTTTGTAATTAGATGAATTTCCACATTGCTTTCATTTCGATAATGGTTTATGACAGGTATTCCGGGTAATTAAATACTACGGTAAATATAGCCGGAGGGTGCGGGCTGATTGCTTTTTTTGGTCGAGGGGTGGTAAGGGCACTAGCTCGCATTGGCAGTGAACAGAAGGGACACCGTGACTAACACTGTCTGCTGTTGGAATGCTGGCCCCTAAAAGACACAGACAGTTCAAAAGCTTTCTGCCAAATGTATGGCATTTCATAACAACCACTACACCGTTCACAGAGAAGAGCAATAGCTGCCGGGCAAATCATATTTTTTTAGGTTCAAACTAGTGGTGGCCTATCACGTTAGGTCTGCCTGTTAAATAACGAATCACAGACATCGCGTCTTCCTGACCCCTGGACCACTTGACCCCAATGCATGCACCTCGACTAACTGTAGTATTTTAACTTGCCATTATTTTTAACGAGTTTGTGGGATTTATGTCATTTAATTACCATAACCAGCACATACATAAATACGTGAACAAATACAAAACATGTAATGTGATAGGAATAATATTCTAAAACAAAATGTTGCATGTCTCTTCAGTGATGGGAAAGTGTTTCTTTGCTTTAATATTCATACATAGAAATGTGTAAGAAGATTATAGCAGGTTTTATTGTGTGCTGACAAGACTTAATGCAGAATGTACGAATTAAAATCTACCTGGAAAGAGTTCGGCTTTCTAACAATGAGCTCCAGTGTGGATGTAATAAAGGTTATTTATATAATGAGATAAGACAACAAATTTGCTCAAAGGAAGGACAATAAACTGTGCCATGCGTGTTCAGGTCGTAATTGTTCCTTTGTTTTTTTTTATTGTTGACATGCCGTTCTCTTCGCGGCCCTTGTGCAGCGCTTTGTGACCGTCGGGTGAAAGGCGCTATATAAAACGCTATTATTATTATTATTACTTCCAGCAAGTGGAGTCAAATCGTTGCAAAGCATGCCGAACAACACCCAGTAACAGCTTCTTCTTCTTCTTTGCGATTCTTCGAAGCGCGATGTTAAATTACAGTTTCCCATTTTCTTACACAGCCCCTTGCATTTTCATTGAACTCCACAAGGTCTTTTGAGCTGCAGAGGTTGGGTAGTAGAGCACAGACAAGGCAGTGTTCCATAGTATGGTCTGCTTCTCCACATTCACAGGTGGTTGGGCCGGTCTTGTAGCCCCATCTGACCAAAGCATCTTTTGATCGTCCCGTTCTAGTTCTCAGGCGGTTGAGTGTCTTCCACTGAATCCATGGTGCATCTGAGCCAGGAGGGAAGTCTTCAGTAACAGCTTGAAAGCACAGACACTAAAACCTAAGTTGCAAGAAAAATAAACTTCCAGTCAGTAACCCTTCACTTTCAATGTAGCTTTTCATAAGGACAATCTGCTCATTTATTGACTTTGAGTTCCTTTCCACTAAAAGGTTGGCTGTTTTCTCTTTCTGCAAACGACACATTTCTGAACAGATTTTTCAATATACTCGCAGAGGCAATTGCTGTCCATGAATATTTTTTTCTGGGCGTAAGATTGAATGTCAGTTAAAATGCTGCTTATATTTATTCTGAATCTCTTCTTGTTGTGGCTTTGTCTCTCCTTTCCCCTCTTTAAATTAGCCCTGAAAAGCAACAGTGGGGACCGCATCAAGGATGGCCCAGGGCCAAGCGACATGGTCCTACCCGAGGGTGAACTCCTCTTGCAGGTGGGAAACACAGTTCTCAAAATGTGAATGATGATGCACATTATCATTGTTATCATCATCATCATCATCGCTTACAGCATCTTTACCATCAACACGGTTTTCATCATCATCATCTTCAACATGAGTTGCATAGCTATGTGCTTTAGTGGAGTCTCATTGAAGGTTCAGTCAGTTGTGTTGTGTAGCCCTCCGATGTGTGTTTGTATTTTACTGTGTGTTGCTTGGTGCCTTGGCGTCGTGACCTTATGGATGTCAGCACACACAGCCCCAGGTTCCTATCGACACTCCCCCAGTCACTGATTGGCTTCGGTAGGTTTTTATTTTTTGTGTGCAAAAAGGCTTCACTCGTTCTACAAAGAAAGGGTGTGCCACAAACTGCTACACGAATCCGTCACCGGTGTTGCATTCATGGCCAACATCGGAATTCAACAAAATCTGTACGTAAATCGGGCCACAAAAGTCCGCACGCGACATGCCTGTGTTTCCCAGAGCAAGAAACATGAATATCCGTTGCTGGTGAATGTGTGTGTCCCTTCATCACGCCTCGCGCACTGTCCATGGAAGGCTGGCCCTTCGTTGATGTGATCCGCTCTGACAAGTGTTCTGTAATGAACAAATGGGGAAGCCCATTATGCGGCTACAGTATTTACATCGCCCGGGGGCTGAAGCAGTGCTATGACAGCCACAGGACAGCAGCACGCTGTTCGCCTATGCACATGGGGGAAAATATGTTCAATGGGTGGCCGTATTATGGATAAGAACCATCGTTCTCCAAGCCACTCGCTGTCAAGTTGCCTGACATCGAGTCAGCCGCTGTGCACTACGTTTTAGTGTGTGATGTATGTGGGGTAATGCACGACATATGAGATGGTTGTAGGACTTCTTAACAGAGAGCTTTTCCCACTCTACTTTGCCTTGAGAGTGCACCTAGCTTGGCCATGGTACTATGCCATGGTATTATCACAGCCACTTAAGTGGCACATGATGGCTGTTGTATTGGAGATGGGGTGGATGCTTTGGGCTTCAGCTCTATGTATGTTAAATTCATCACCCGGATATTTTGTTTTGACGCCATGGAAGCAAATTAAGGTTGGTTTACTTGTGTAACTATCTTTGCTCATTGCAGTGTCACTGATGAGTCATCTGCGTTTACTCCAAGATAGATTCTCAAGTTTGCACTTCATAATGCTTAACATTCATACATATAATGACTCGTTCCATCGTGTTTCATGTAAATACAGCAATGTACGAAACTTGTGATTAGTTTAAATCTTGCCCTATTTAATAGCTGGGCATTCTGAAAAATGTTAAGTTTGTCAATTGATGATCAAGGTGGAAAATACATAACAATATATGATCATGATGTACAGTACTTTGGGCACCTATACCAAACATAGGCATAACAGATTTTACACTACATATATATACCTAGTTATTCAATAATTTATCAAAATATAATATCTGAGTTATTTACGTAATGAAAGTTCCACATTAAGTTTGATGAAAGTACTGTAGTGGGCAAGTATATACACTCTCAGTAAGGTGATGATTTACAGACAAATTTGAAGATATTTTGTGAAAATAGGATTATAGAATCAAGGGGATAAGCATAAGTGGAAAGAATACTAAGCCACATCAGAATGGACATGAGCTACAGGAAATGATTGAATAACTCAGTTGTGGCATGGGCCTCCTTTACGAGCGACTGGAAACCCCATGGCACCTTGAATGTACGAAGGGTTTGGCTAGTGAGAAGTGTTTTCTTTTCCATAGCAACTTGTGCATGCAAATAAAGAGAACTGAATGTTGCTATACCGATAGCAAGAAGAAAATGCAAACATTTGAAATGTGGTCCTTGTAAATATTCTTGGGTCCCTTCTGCGAAGGGAAACATATTCATTCTAATGTAAAAAAATATTGGAGAGAAGTAGATCCTTCTGTCAGAAATTAACAGGTGCACATTTATGTGTTGTTTGTACGTGAAAAGATGACGTGAGAGAACTTTCATTCAAGGAAGCGTGGCAGGACATTGTATAAAGGGAGGTGGGATAGATCGCGTGCATCAGATCATTGGGAGATCAGCTATGGGCTGCTGGAATCTAGCAATTGATCGGAAAGGCTTCCAAAATGCTGCTAAATTCTCACCGATTTTCAGACTTGCAGAATATTGACGTCATGAATATTTATTCAAGGCACATGTTCACATTGATAGCTTGAAATGTGTTTGTTATTAGGAAAAGCAAGTGGACAATCTGTTATTTTAGCGATAAACACTCACCACAAAGTGGTCGCCTATACATACATGACTTATCGTGAAAGCTTCTGATTCCCCACTATTGGCCAAACGTCTTTCTTTGCCCTCGTATATTGACACTGCATACTGCATGTGATGAATATTGAAGTATAACTTCAACGGATGAATGCAAGAAATGTGAAGTCCCTAACAGATGTTTTTTTTTAGTGGAAATAGTCTTAGGGTTGTGCATCAAGCAATTGTTTGCTTTACAAGTTTATCCATCCATTCATCATCAGAAACCACTTAATGCTATACAGGGTCACGGTGAGCCGGAGCCTATCCCGGCAGACACAGGGCGCAAGGCAGGGCCATACCTAGGATGGGACGCCAGTCAATCACAGGGCACGGGGGGCAATTTAATCCGCAGACCAATTAACCCTATGCAACGGCATGTCTTTGGATTCTGGGAGGAAACCGGAGTGCCCGGCGAAAACTCACGCGGACACGGGGAGAACATGCAAACTCCACACAGAAAGGCACCCCGAGCCGGGATTCGAACCCGGTCATTCTTGCTGTGAGGAGGCAGCGCTACCCACTACGCCACCCTGCCGCCCGTTTACCAGTTTACTCTGACGCATATGTAGGGTAAACTACCAGTGAACTGGCTGTATTGGGAGCATTCAGCTCAGTGCTAATCATTGAACTAATATTCTGTTATCACTGAGCCATAGGCCCCCTGGTGTGAATCACTTACTTGTGTACATGCACTTTAGGAAATGTCACAATCGCGCGCCATCACTTCTCCAATAGGCTCGGTTTTCAATGACATGTAACAGAGTCTTTTTGTAGAGATAATTTATTGCAGTGGACTGTTGGCCTGCTGACTAAATTGTCCCCGTGCCCTGTGATGGACTGGCGTCTCATTCTGGGTTTAGTTCTGCCTTGTGCCCTGTGTCTGCCGGGATACGCTCCGACTCACCGCGACCCTGTACAGGATTAAGCGGTTTCTGACAACGGTTGATTGGTTGGAGATAATGCACACGTTACCCCACCTCACGTGGGCATAATATTCAACTGTGGTGTGCCCAATTATACTGCAAGTAGACAGAGGTGGACTGGGGAGGTTAATAAACTCAACTACCGTGCCAGGACATTCATCGAACTGAAGTCCATTGCGCCAAAAATTACACTCCAGATTTTTGCCCCTAATTGGACAGATAAGGTGAGAATTAATGTAAATCATTCTGGCCAGTGGGTTTCTATATCACAATCCATTATAAAGGCAAAGGGTTTGCAGATGCAGTGTCCTGAGCTTTCTTGCAGCACTGACCTTTACCATTCATCATGAGAACGTGAAGTGCACTTTCGGTTGACGACTCAGAATACAATTAGCAGTTTTAACTATTTCGAATGCTTGCATGCTGCTGGCTTTATGCATATCAGATCAATAACACACATCATCATTAATCAAAGAGTAGTATTATCAATATCGCTAGAGGGGCTCTCTAGTGCGCCATCTAATTGAGGCCTTTTCAGCAGCACGAGCAAGAAAATGCCAAGCCGCACTTTTTTTTGTTATTATTATTTAATCGAGCGCTGTCTGATAATGCAATTTGCCAGGGTAAGTGGGGGGTGCTGCCACATGTTAGATTGTGCATTCATGGCTGTTCTTAGAGCTATTCTTCATCATCACGGTACAGCAACGGACAAGCTGTAGTGAAAAAGGACCAACGTACATCATCGAATGTTACACATGTACACGCAGATGTGCACGCAGCAGTACTAGCTGTGGCTCAGGACAGTATCTCATGCTGCTGTGGAGAAAAATAATGTCGGGAAGGAAATTTTTAACACATGACCGAAGAGAAAGTTCAAATCGCAAAGCGAAACGTTGGCAGCAATTGTAGATTTAAACTTTAAAATCTCTTTTGAGACTTGTCGATAATGCATCGTGCAATAACACCGCGCATGTGTGTTGCTCTGTGCTCTTGGAAGCGCTCGTTGGTCATTCTCCCAGGCGCTTGACGATGGAACAAAAAAAGACCAAAGAAAGAAAACGGGATGCGTGCCAGTAATATGCTAATTTGAAAGAAAAACATAATTATTTTACGATGCATGCCTCTGCGGCGTTCGGCACTGTACTGTGCGTACTGTGTTGTGGCCGAGCTGCACCTGAACTAACCCCTCCACGGCTGTCTGCGCGCGTTAGTGTGACGGGTCGCAGTCTCCGCCGTTCTGGCCACGCGGCCTGGCACTGTGGACGGTCGAAATGCAGACTTCGCACAACCGCCCATTGACGACCACGGGCTGCGGCTTCCCACGTGGTTTCTGTACCTACAAGCCCTGGGTTTTGTTTACAATTTAATTTCATGTATCCAGAAGCCTCTTTTTAAATATTGTTCATTGTAATTTTTTATTTTTTTTTATCATCATTAGCCATGATAAATCCACTGCTGGATGAAGGCCGACCCACAGCGTAGCCATCGCTCTCAGGAGCCTGCGATGTATTAGTTCACCGTGTGCCTGCCGTGGTGGCTGATTATCTCACTTTACTCTTGCATTATTAAATTGTTTGGAAAGTGAAGTCAGAGTGCCACTGGCATTTTGCGTTTCCATGGTGGATTCTGTTCTCTTCGTGAAATTACGATCCCTGTAGTCTCGATTTTGAAGAAAATCGTTAAAAGTGCTTTTCAAATGTCACAATTCTCCACTTGTTCTGTTGGAGAGGTGTTTAAAAAAACTTGAAGAGGTATATCAATTATGCTTCTCTCAACTGTTTGCAAAGGGATAAACGTTGAATGCCACTAAACTAAGGTGCAGAAACACTTTATTCCCCGGGTCAAGTTTAGGTTTTTGCTACTTTTCTCCCGATGACTTTTATCTCTCACTCATCAAAGAAGAACACACGGATTACAGAGAACAACATTTAAAAAAGTCAGTGGGTACATCTTTAGAAGGGATGATGGACTCGAGTCCCAGAATAGTGATAAGAGTGATGTCCACGAAATGTAACACATCTGAGATGATGTCTACCTAGATAATAGATGTTTATTATTACAACAGAAAAATACCCAGTGAGCTTGCAAGCTCTTTACGGGATTCCTGCGACATTACAAACACGCGAATGGACGACAATAATTTAAAATATATACATGATTCATATATAAACAAATTAAAAATCAACAAAAAAATATGTACACGTAACATTGTGTCCAGGTGCCTGGTGCATTATTACATCACATAATTATGGGAAATGGTGGTGGCTTGGGGAGGCCTTCCTTCAGCAGTCGATATACCATGGCTGATGTTGAGTGTTAGGTATCCTGCCACCTCTAAAGATATCATGGGATTATAGAGTTGTGAATTGATATGCTTTATAAAGCCACATTTTATTGCATGTTCTGGTTTACTGATGAGTCTCTGCTATTGTAAATTATTCAGAAAATGCAACTTTACTTCCAAAGGTGCCCTGTGAGTTATGCTGTTTGCCTAATGAAGCCTCATTATTCCCAGCAGCATCTAAATCTACGCAGGGCATGGTTTACTAGACGAAGTACCTCACGTTTTTATTTTAAATATTAAACAATATATACATAATAGAGCACGTGTTTTCTAAATGTACGTATATATAGGTATGTCCACACTGAGGATACCCAGTTCGAATCCTTATAAGTGGCAACTTTTATTTGGACATCACCATCTGCACAACAACAAGCCTTGTATGTCTTATGTCAGCTTTTCTTCCCACTTGTTGATAACTCTTGTGAAACTCCAGAGAGCAAGCGGCAATATTCCCAAAATGTACATCAGGAATAAATCCATGTCAGCAGAAACCATCATGAACAAGATACATAAAAAGATCGTGTTTCCTGCTTAAAACAAGATCACCCGTAGGGCGGGTACTCTGCTAGTAGTTCTTAATTATAAATATGACTACAGCCCTTTGTAAATACACTGCCGGATGTAAATCATGGAGGTCATCTGATCCCCATGATCGACATCATGGGGGTTTGTTTGATCATATGTCACCTTGCTTGCCAGTCGGGGTTAGTGAATGGGAGTGGCGAGGACCAGGTACGATATCGCTGTCCACTCATGTTAGCCATAGCCAGGGTTTCAAACTTGAGTGACTTGGTTCTTAGCGCAGTGTGCGAACAACTGTACCACAAATTGAAAGAAATATTTTCATAACGGGGGCGGCACGGTGGCGTAGTGGGTAGCGCTTCCGCCTCACAGCAAGAAGGTCCCGGGTTCGAATCTCGGCTCGGGGTGCCTTTCTGTGTGGAGTTTGCATGTTCTCCCCGTGTCCGCGTGGGTTTTCGCCGGGCACTCCAGTTTCCTCCCACCGTCCAAAGACATGCTGCCAGGTTAATTGGCGAACTGACTAAATTTCCCCAGGCGCCCTGCGATGGACTGGCGTCCCATCCTTGGTGTTCCCCTGCCTTGCGCCCTGTGTCTGCCGGCATAGGCTCCGGCTCACCGCGACCCTGTATAGGATTAAGCGGTTTCTGAAAATGGATGGATGGTATCTGTACATTCCAATTGTCTCACATTCTAACGATGCCACAGACAATGAATCTGTACTACATCACCAGTTGCCAAGAATCCATAAAAACTCTAAGCACAGCACATCAATTAAAATGATAATTCCCAATACTCTCACATCTCATGGAACCAAGTTGCAATAGAGCCTCTTCCTTCCATGAAATTTAACCCATTTCAGGCGCTTAGCCCTGGCTATGACATTATCACACTGGCCTTCGTGTTGTGGAAGGCCATGGGATGGCGCAGTGGGAACATCCGTCTTGCCCGAGGCAGTTCGATTCCCACCTTGGGCGCCTTTCTGTGTGGAGTTTGTGTGTTCTCCCCCTGTTCTGCGTGGGTTTCCTCCAGCTTCTCCGGTTTCTTCCCACAGCTAAAAAAAACCTCATTAATTCGTTGGCCAATAACATCATAATATATCGGAAGCAGTGTGTAGCAATATGGCGCCGGCAACACCGCCTGGCTGCCTCCTTCGCCTCTCTGCGCTCTCCTCGCGCCTCGATCGTTGAATGAATATCTTCGACATTGAATGAATATGTGCGCGTTATAAATGTAAAATTATTATTAATTATTATGTCGTCATGCAGGCCATTTGTAATTCTGGGTTGAGACTATAATCATATTGCAGGCTCAAGTGACTGTCTACTTGAAGACCAAATATCCTCTGTTAAGCAACTTTATGAAATCCAAGAATCCTGCCTATACCATAAAGTCTCAAAGCGAAAGTAAGACGGCACTAATGATAGATAGGTAATATTTATCCTAGACAAAAGGTCACATGAAAAGAGGAACATGTGATATTGAAACATGTAAATCTCGAGAGATCATTGGAATAAATAAATAAATTATTCATTATCAGTACCTGTGATGAGCCACAGCCTATCCCTGAAGACACAGGACACAAGGCAGTGCTATACCCAGGATGGGATGCCAGTCCATTGGAGGGCAAAGGGGAAAATGTAGTTAGGCCATTTCAACTAGACAGCATGTCTTTGGACTATGGGAGGAAACAGCACTACTCAGAAAAAACCCACGCGGAGATCGGGAGAACATGCATACTCCATATAGAAAGCCACTCGAGCTGGGAATCAAACACATGGCGTTAGTGTGAGGCGACAGCGCTAAGCACTGCACCACTGTGCCAGCCTTTCATTCCATTGTACCACAAATTATCAGCTTTGAGATCAATTCAAAACGTTAAGCTGGTTTTGCCATTTTCATCGATTACAGTGAGACAGCTAAATACATACACAACCTTTGTATTTGTTACAGTGTTGGTGGCAACATTAACAAGCCCGCCATGTGCACACAATTTATATGAAATCATTTTTCATCACAGCATGGTTTATGCACAATGATCTGAAACTAATCTGTTTCACGTTAGTAAGTCGATAAAATCGAGAGCGCTGAGTTTCCAAGCCAAGGGATCTGTAGATTATTAAGGGTTTTGCATCTGTTTAGTAATGTGAATTTTATGTTTTAAGTCCAAAACTGCCATAACATCAGCATGTGAAACGTGACCATAATCAACTTAGCTGAGCAGTGCATATTTGGTGCAGAATTGCAGCCCCTTTTAACTTTATCATGTGTTTAGATTTTACTTATGTGGGGAAAGCCTACTTCAGCAGTTAAGCGGAGCCCAAAATTAATTATGTAAGCTAAAAGAGCAACTGCGTGACTTATCAGGGTCTGGCTTGGTTGAACCCTAGTTTTTTTTTGCACAAGGAGTAATGTTATCAAAACACTTAGTGTTTGCCTTTGTGTTGGCCGGATCAGCATTTGGACAAAATCCCAAAGTTGCCTAATGTTCCCGGCTGCCACTCAGCAGCACTGCTGTAAAAATAACCGCTTTCCGTTCCCACTGACTGTATCCACTGCAAATCATGATTTGGCTACCGGGCCTCCAATGAGATTGTGCCTTTTGTTGGCAGTTTATCAGTGCCTTGCATGCGGGGCAATTGGCTACAAGGTGTTACTGTGCATATATCCTGTGTGGCTTCCTCAGACAATGCCCATGACAAGGCCCAGCGGTAGCGCATACGCTGCTTGTTGTCGAGATTCACGGTTCGGAACGAGTGGCTGCCCTGATTATTACTGCGGGTGCGTTAACCATTACAGTAATACACGCTGTCTGCTACACAAGAGTCGGCCATTGTGTGCTGGAGTTATGTTCACATTTTCCAAATTACCTACAAATTACTCAATTGGGATTTTACATAGCAATCATCACTCCCCACTGGTAGACCAATGCCCCAGGTAACACTTGCATATGAGACCACCCTCGTCTCTTGAGTTATCACCTGGTTAAACAAAATATTATTTAATGCCATTACACATTACTCTGCCCTGCATAAATATGCTTGCATGAGGCTACAATTACCATGCAATGAAAAGGGCATTATAGAGACAGTGCATTCGGAAAATAAGCTTAATTTTCAAGGCCTGTTTTATGGAAAGGTTGACAACCTGGCTTGAATTGTCACGTTGGCCTTCATAATAATGTACTGTAGTCATATTTCACCCAGTAAATACATTGGTTTTATTCAGGCAATCGGTCATTTTTTTTTATGTAAGGTGGAAGGAACCATTGAGCTATGTAGCTGTTTTGAACAGTTGTCCAGCGGGGAGGGGTAAGCAAGTTACATCTCAGGGCGCCAGGGTCAATTTAATCAGGACACTTAGCCTAGGCAGCATGCTACACAAACAAAAATGTGGATTTGCTGAAATATGACTTTGCATACATACTACAATTTTTTGCCAAATTGTATGCATTTACAAATGTTCCAATGCGTACAGAATTTTGTATTTAAATATAAATAATGTTTAACTGTCCACTGAGCATGCTTTTATATGTAGCGTATGAAGGAGAGGAATGTGATTCTCAAAGCTCCTAGCCAGAGTTAATTTCCTAGCTACTCTAATCTCCATGGTGAATTCCATCTAAATTTCTTCCTGATTTTTCCTCCTCCGCCAACCCACACTGACTAGCATTGTGAAATATGGTCACACAATCTTCATGACTGACAGTGTGGAAAGGGCTTCATCAAGCAGTGGATTGACAAAGGGTTATACACTAGTATTTATAATCTACAGATGTCAAGGTGACATCTATCAACATCATGGCTCTTTCTGTAAGAGGTGAGGGTTTGTGTTGAGTGTGTTTGTGCAGCAGAGAAATTTGCAGTCAGGCTAGTGCATACATTTAAATTTAATTTGCTAATCCCGTGAACAATTAGTGACACATATCATCAACTTCCTCCCTGCAGCCCTTGCCCAAGCCCTTCCGAAACCTCCATTATTAATACCCTCAGCCTTTCATAACCTCGTATAACCCTGCAAAACTTAGAAGCCTACAAACGTTTCTTGTGGATTTTTAGGAATGAATGCCCCAATTTTCACGCGCAATCGTACAAACTGCACGTCGTGTGCGATTGACTGGTCAGTGGCAGCCGTCTCGCAGCTCCTTCACTGACATCAGCCCAACCGCATCCCCGCGTGTCCATTTGTTCAAGTGAGGGTAAAGGTTATAAAGGTAAAAGTGCAGCCCCGATATTGCTTGTTCACGTGACTGCTGGAAGATGGGCCCCCGACGGAGGGAGCTCTGAAGCCACCAAGTGGGCCTTGAGGTGCAAAAGGTTGAGAACCCCTGCTTAAGCCCACTAAATGGGACCAATTCCAAGTTGAGCAACCCTTGAGTAACTATTATACTCCTTGTTGGGCAGAGGTGGAGGGGATTTAGATACTTTCCCGATTATTTCACTGGCAGTGCCGGGAGACTACGGTGCCTGTGGATTGGGTTCATCAGTTTGTGTTCCTCAGTTTACGAACCGTTACACCATAGCAACGCCAGTTCTCAGTTTAAAAGGTCAACACGTTATATTTATTCACATAGACATTTCTATACACGCAGTAAACCGGTAACCTCGTTTTTGTTCTTTTTTTTTCCCTTCAGTTACCAGTAGAGTAATGCAAAAAAACATTTTAACAACCATATTATGTAACGATAAGAGGGTGCCTATTGGATGGATGCGCAGGCAGACACGTGCACGCAGCAGTAAAAAAAAGTCAATGTCTCCACTTCAAGTGATGGTTGGGCAGTGGTCAGTTTCATCAGTGGCCCTTGACCAATGGTAGAAATTCTGTTTAGTTTTTAGGGACGATTCTTTCTGTATGATGTTACTATGTAGTTTAGCTGTTGTTATATTTTTGGAGGAAGAGGAAAATAGGGGAGAGAGAAGGGCATATTAATGTTCAAAACTGCACCATTCTATCAATTACCAGCAAACAAGCTGTGTAAAGCCATGCCCGACTAGGCAGTATAAACTAATTTCACTGAAGAGGCTTTGTTTACGGTAAATAGTTGGACAATCTCTTGTTGCAATTCTTGTCAAATAAAGTGATCGATGGCGTGGACTGAAATTTCCGAACAGCCTCGCCAATACGTTGCAGACCCAGCATCTGCTATTTTGATTAGGATGTGGAAAATTACTACGGTTGAATTAGCAGCTGGTTCTCCCAGTGGATTCTAAAGTATATGGTTTTGCTGCCATTTTAAATGCTCTATTTGAGCACTAGAAGACAGGAGGCAGGGTGTATATTTAAGTAATGTTGTTGTCTTCAAGCGTTACGTAAAAAACAATCAAGAATTACATTAAAACGTACACTATTTGGTATTTTGGTGTTGTGCCGCGTAGCTCTCCACTGTTTTCGTGTTGTACTCTGTGCTGTTCAGCATGATGTAATATACTGGAGCTTCTTCAGGAACTGAATTCAACTCCTGGAGCAGATCCCAGGACGTGGAACAAAAGTCGGTGATCATGCTGAACAACACGTGATTCGACTCGGAAACACGTCACGTGGCAGTACTGCATTACTATATAAAAATTTCATCATAGAGGTATCGCTCCACACTCAATCATTCTTTAGCTGACTAAAATATGTTTAAGTAAAATGTAAGTTTTACATTTGACCAAATTCTAAAATTATTTTACTACATGTAGCACTGGTAGTTCATACTCGTGAAGTGTAATTTACAGCCTTTGTACTGTTGTAGGTTTTTACGGCTCTTCAATGTGGGAGGTGAAACATCGCGGCTTACCCGAAAGAACAGCTTTGAAAAGCAACCATCATTTACATTTTTTTTCAATGCACTTTTGGATAAAGGCCTCCCCGTGCCATGTCGGTCGTGGAGATTATTTGAATGAATGCAGTGCCAAAGTCAATTTTCAGATATCACTCGAACTTGTTAGTTGTGGTCAGAAATTGGACTTAAGCCACCTGGTTCTTAGCCCAGTAGACTCACCAATTTGCTTACATAAACTTGAAATATGGTGCGGGGGGGGTGGTGGAAACATTTAAAATGTTATTAGTACCAAAGGATCCCATAACAAATATAAAACTGCCACACTATGTAACAGTAACATTGCACGATGACAAAAGCAGTGAACTATTGTTCTCCAAAGAGTTGAAGACATCTCTTCTAATGTTGTAGCCAAGAGAAAACATAATTGTGTCTGGATATAACAGCATCATTTTTGACATTGCAAGTAATTCACATCATGATTTTCCAGCAGTCCATAAAACCCTGCTGCATTTTCAAGCATGCATGATGCTCAAATGGTTGTCTGAAACCCAAACATTTTTGGTAAAAGTTTCAGCACGGAGTATTCATGGGAAAACCACTTCTTTCAGCTCTCATAGCACCATTGCGTCCATTGAGATTTCCTGCTAGTGTTGTGAGTATTGTATTTCCTTCTTCTACAATCCTTCCTGTGTGATGCACTTTCGTCGGGTAGACAAAGTCAAAGACATCTTCCCCGCTTGTTTACAGAAGTGTAAACAGCTGCTACTCTGGTCATAAAATCTTACACTGCCACACTTAAATTGTAGCCTAGGGGCTCTCATTCACAATTGTGCAAACCAAATCGTATGAGACGATATGTAACCACAAAGTAACATTGAAAAAAACAACATTTTGTCATTTCGACCATTTGCTACATTTTCAGGAATGCGCATTGAAAGAATTGTGTTATTCTGTGAAAGCATCGACTTTAGATCCAAATGTCACAATTGTGGAAGGGTTTATTGGAGAGAACGTGAATTTGAAATGTAATTGTCCCACCAATAAGTGATTTATGCAGCTATTTTAAAACAAGTACAAATCGTGATATTTGGAATTTATGTTTTACATGTACACATCCTGTTTTAGTCGAAGGAATTTTAAGCAGATGTTTTGATTTGTAAACGTCTGTGAGTGGTTGGCCTGACCACGGCTATGGTCATGTTCTCACCAGGAAAGCCACGGGATCTTTATGATCTTTAACCAAGCACTTTATTCCAGTGGCACGACAGCACGTGACACACTTAAGCGTTCCCTTTGAGCTGCTATACAAGATTTACTTTGCACACAGTTTAAACAGTTGAGTGTTCATCCTAATAAGTCATCCGATCTTTTCAATTGTAGACATATAGTACTCAATGTTTACAGTATTATGCCGCTGACTAATTGGATTTATGGCTTTGTCAGATCAAGTTAGGCTGTGCTTGCCTGTGACCCGGATGCTTTGATTGCTTAAGCACCTCCCTGTGCTAAACTGTATTCGGACAATGGCCATGTCAGACACATCGCTAGAGGGATGATGGACATTGGACGAGACTAATGACAGAGTGGCAGCAAAAGGAGAGAAACATGCCCAACGGGACGTTTAACGTGGAGATGGAGTGAGGAAATCAGCAAGTGTGCTGGAGTTAGATTGTTGCATTATGTGACCGTGAGAGAGCGCTTGTGAACGCCTTCATCCAGCAGAAGATCGATCGTGCTTGATGATGATTATTATTGGGTCTTATTGTGAATTCGAGTAGTGTGGGAATTATTAAAAAGATGAGTAGACTTACATAAACTTGGAAATATACAAGAACAGCAAATCAGAATAAACATTACGCAGTCTACTTTGAACAGAAATTAATGCGTACTACAAGAATTACGTCGCTGAGCTTGTGCCATGAAAGAACATGGCCCACAAACCTTTTTTTTATAAACCAACTGTTTCGGGACATTTAAATTGCAAGGATAAATGTGCATTAGTATGAAATTGTATGTTTTGATATGAACGTGGCCAACCGCGTTTTGTTTGTTACGTTGATGGTTGGTTATGTGATGCATTGCATTGAAACGTAACGTGACAGTTGTATGCTTTGTGCACCCTTCGCACTCACAACACGTACCATCTGTGGGCCATGTGTTGCCAAGTTCACATTTAACAGGTCATTAGTTTCAATGCGATTTGCTGACATTTCAGCCTGTTATTATTGAGCACGTGAGCACAGACTTAGCGACATTGTGTGAGTACCTACACAACGACGAGACCATTCAACAGCCAAACTAAATAACTGTAGCTCTGAAAATATGATGCTATATCAACTTAAGGTAGTGGGGCTTGGGCAGGACACATTACTCGAACAATGGCAGCAAAGAAATGGAATGCATCCGACAGGATGTCTAACCAAGGAGATGGAGCGATAACATCAATTCATATACAGGAGCCAGGTGGATTATTTCATCACAGAATCATGATGGGTGGCAGCACCTAGGAAAGGACTGCAGCCAGCAGTGATCCATGTGTTTCAGAGGGACTTAGAATAAGCAGCTCTCAATACAATGTGATTCAGCACAGCATAAGACCAACGGAAAAAACCCCCATTAAACTGGCAGCAGTAGCCAATGACGGCATAACTGTACCGATGAGTGAGTCCTAAGCACGGTGGATCCAGTTGCCTTGTGCTTCAGTTAAAAGTGCCACAATCTCAGCTGGTTTTGAGCTGGTGGCCGTCACGCAGCAGTGTGCATAAATAAGTGAAAGAAGGGTGGTGTCTTCTTGACATGCAAAGCATGCTGGCTAGGTGTAAACCGTAACTTAAATTTCTTACCGGTACCCTGCATTGCACTGAATGCTTCGGACACTTTTTGATCGTTACAGCGTACCGGACCAGCTTTCACTACTTGTGCTGGGAAACCAGTTTTATTCTTACTGTTCAGGATACCTGTTTACATACCCATTATTAATACCTACAATACGTCTGTGATACACTGAATTTGTGGTGATGTATGCTCTACACCTGTTCTACATGGGTTCTTTGGCTAAAAAACAACAACCCCATACATCACCAAATATCCCAATGCTGAAAAATGACCTGCAACTTACTGAATTGAGATTAACTCTCTACTGCGAATGACATAGCAGGATTCTCCGAGTCTTGAGACTCAGTGAGTTCTCCTAGGGTTAAACAAGCAAAACTAAATAAGCAACGGATGTATATGGGCAGCGTTTTGCCCGTATACAAATTATGTAAAATATACGAGGTTTTACCCTTTCTGGCAATGAAACCAGGTGTTAAGATCTTAAAACACCAAATAGACACCTTTTAAAAAGCCACATAATAATAATAGCGTTTTATATAGCGCCTTTCACCCGAGGGTCACAAAGCGCTGCACAAGGGCCGCGAAGAGAACGGCATGTCAACAATGAAAACATTAAAAGCCAATGAAAAAAAATAAACATTCTGTTTGCATGTTTATGCCACAAGCATGGCTGCTTGAAAACCGGACACTTTGTGAAAGGTGTCTATGTGGTCTTATAAGATCTTAACACCTGTCTCATTGCCAGAAAGGGTAGAACCTCGTCTATTTTACAAATAAAGAGTGTGCTCCATAGTGTGCTGTTGATAAACGGTCGAGGTCTGTGATGTGGGATTTGGAGCAGATTAGTCGCAACAAACCTGATCTAAAAATGAAATGTGAGATGATTATGAGCTTTGGCAGCGTATGTGGCATTGCATCTTCGGCTGGCTAGCAGCCACCGACATCTGTGGTTTCCTTTTGTGAGGATGGTAATTATTAAGGATTTGCCTTGATTCCTGCAGGGCTCATTAGTGAGGTGATGACAAGAGTCTCTGCAGTCAATGCAGTTCCAAACTCGGCAGGATTTTTAGGCTAACAAAAAATGACGGTGGTAATATAATGACGTGGATTCCGAGTAGCGAACGTCGTTTCTTACGACGCGAGCTATCGTCTCATGGAATCAATTCGCTTGCTGTCCGTTGCGAGATGTTGCTCTGTCGTGAGATGAGTGGCGCTATTATCGAGATTTCAGCTGGGTGTATCGTAATGGCTATCATGCTCACCACTGCACCGTTGTGTTCATGAAGTAAATACAGTAGGTAACGAATGAACGATGCTGTGTGTTGCGCAAGAAGATGTAGTTTACACCCAATTGCTTATTGTGATAATAACCACGTTTCAACGTGTACAATTAGATTAGCGATGTAGGTTTTCACGGCTCGATTCATTATGATTGCTCTTGAGAGCTGTTCTTTTGGGATAGCCGTGTAGAGCGCTCCCCCTCTCTCCCTTGCGACGTTTCGCCTCCCACGTTGTAACTCCTGATGATACTTTCAATGTGGGAGGCGAAACGTCGCGAGGGAGATCACTCGACACGGCTATCCCGAAAGAACAGCTCTGAAGAGCAACCATCAATTAGATTAGCCTCAACTAAATATCCGAGGGCATCAAGTTTATGGCCCTGGCAGTTGAAGCAATGGGGCATTTTTCTTAAAGCAAGCTGCCTATGTCAACCAATGAGTATAAACAGGTGCGCAAGAGTCGATCGACAGGTTGTGCGTCGTGGAGTAAATCCACCTCTTTCAACATCTAACATCTTCAAGACATCAAGCCAGTGTGGAAGAGTAGGTCAAAATACTCTCCATAGGAGCTTTCTCAAGCATCCTCCAGTGCAGGCCCTCCTGGTGTCAGAAATCGGTTTGCAAGGATGTTCCTCTAACTCTTATTTTGGGTTTACACAAGTTACATTGTTTGGTAATTATTAGCACTCGAGCTCGACTTTCGCAGCTTGTGTGAATCTACTTAATATTTTGGCAGTGCTCTGTGAAACGCGTTGCTTTTAAGAGACTGTATGAGTAACACTGGGTTGGAATTACAGTCTGTAGTGTGAGCTTGTAAACAACTCCAGGCCACAGCAGCTAAACACAGGTCATCTCTCTATTAAAGGCATCAACAGATGCGTGCAATGCTTGTTTTGTAACCCACAAGCAAACACAGAAGAAGGGGCCTGGGTTCCTGTGGAAGCTCAAGTCTAACCCTTGCATAAACTACTGTTTGATGCAAATACATATTTTTGTTTCAGCAACGTTTCGTGTATAGCGTTAATATTAAGGACGCTCGGTTTGGGAATAAATACACGGTCCTTTGCCATGGCATTTAGCCTATGTCCGTGAGCTGTTTTAGGACGCGTCTCTACCGTCTCATGCAGAGGTCCCGCTGAGCAGGGTCGTGTGACTCAGTGTGAGCACTGTTGGTTTACAGGATGTGTGAAAATCTTTGATGTTCTGCTGCCATTCACTCCGTGTTTGTTCAGCAAAACACACTTGCCCCAAGGTGACAATATTACCCACATTGAACTGATTTATGGCATAGCTGGCACACAACAAGGCCACTGAAGTTCACTGAAAGCAAACAGAAACGTGAGGCTCGAGAGAATGTACATATATCAAGTGACTTTCTTCACTGCACTCACAGAGGGAGGAAAAGTAATCCTATAAAGCATTCACTTATTGTGCTGTGTTTCTACAACTTTGCAATGAATTATATAGATAGATGTTTATTATTAGAACAGCACTGCTAAATATAAAATATATATGGTAGGATTTTTAGTAGTCGAAACTAAACCTTTAGGTGTTACTATACAGTATATTGCTAGTCATAATAAAAACAAGGTTTTGTCAGAATTGCATAACCCATAATGCTTAATCTAGTCATTTGTAAATTGAAAGATCGAACGAATATTCCATCTGTTGCACACTCCATTTTGGTTCCAGACTTATCTAATATAAAAACACATTCTAATGGTAATACGTTAAACTTAACACATGTTTTAATGCAGCAAGTAAAGTTAAATAGCGTTTACACAGCAATGTTAAAATTGACTCGTGGCAGATGTTACTTTTTCATAGAAAGTAATTCAGCAGGCATACCAAACCGTAAGTGTATGAAAGTGCATTTTTCATGAAAGTACTTAAAGACAGCTGATGTAGCCCACTCGATACCCAAGTAAGAATACCTGATGAAGCTCAAAGCAGTTTGAGCGAAACGCCGTTGTATGTTGGCGTTAAATTCAGTCATGAAAATGTTTAAGCTATCGGTGAGGTGCTTTATCAGTCAGAATTTGATCAATATAAATAATACCTTTGAAAAAGTGACAATATTGTCGGATGGTGAAATTTAAATTGCAAGAATTTTGGAAATAAACTACCACGTGACCAAATTCAGAAACAAATGTATCTGGATGCCTTGTAAAAGGTGTCTATTTGGTGTTTGAACATCTTAACAGCTGTTTTATTATTACATTGTCTCTTTTTTCATCATCTGCATTACCTTCATTATTTTAAATATGTTGAGATATGTAGATAATTATTATGTGCATTATGGAAATAAACACATTACTTACAGAAAATAACAATAAATAATAGTAATTATTTAATAACATAAATCAGCTCAAGTGTATTAAAGTACATGATTCAAACCCTCATAATAGCAAATTCTAAGGTAAATTGTCCAGTCCAGTCCATTTTCAGAAACCGCTTAATCCTATACAGGGTCGCGGTGAGCCGGAGCCTATCCCGGCAGACACAGGGCGCAAGGCAGGGGAACACCAAGGATGGGACGCCAGTCCATCGCAGGGCGTCTGGGGAAATTTAGTCAGTACGCCAATTAACCTGGCAGCATGTCTTTGGACGGTGGGAGGAATCCGGAGTGCCCGGCGAAAGCCCACGCGGACACGGGGAGAACATGCAAACTCCACACAGAAAGGCACCCCGAGCCGAGATTCGAACCCCGGGACCTTCTTGCTTTGAGGCGGAAGCGCTACCCACTACGCCACCGTGCCGCCCAGGTAAATTGTTAATTATGTAAATGCAGAAGAAATGTTTGGTTAATATACGCTTCACATGATTAAGCTTCATAACTATGCATAACGAGATGGTTTATTGCGTCCATTATTGAAACACACTATAGAGCGTGGAGTATACAAACACTGAAAAGAGCTGTATTGATTTTTCATGAATAGAAATATGACGGGCGTGACCCGCTGACTAAATTACCCCCGGTGCCCTGCCTTGCGCCCTGTGTCGGCCGTGATAGGCTCCGGCTCACCGCAACCCTTTACAGGATTAAGCAGTTACTGATAATGGCTGGATCAATGGAGAAATATGACACTGAAATGCGTGCGGTGACTTTTATTTTCCAGGCCCTTAACGGCTTCGTGTTGGTCGTTACATCGGAGGGCCTCGTCTTTTACTCATCACACACCATCCAGGACTACCTTGGCTTCCACCAGGTGGGTCCGGCCACAACCACCGAGTAACGCCACGGACGCCAGAGCATTTGCATATTTAAGTGCGGCATTGCATACCGGTCTTTGACTAATATGTTGGAAGCGTGTCGAGGAAGCTGATTTTGATTATCAAAACAAATCAAGTATTATTTCCCTTACGTCGCTGTCGTTAACCGTAGAACCCCCTGTTGCCCGTGTGATTTTCCGTTTCCAGTCCGACGTCATCAACCAGAGTGTGTTCGAGCTCATTCACACGGAAGACCGCGGCGAGTTCCAGCGGCAGCTACACTGGGCGTTCAACCCACCGGGCACACAGCACGGAGCGACGGAGGACACCCACGGTCTCGCGAACTACCATCCACTCACATCGGCTCAGCGCACGTGCCGCACACGCGAGAGCGGCACTCGTGCACGTGTGTATCAAGGCACTCACCTGCGTACACAGCTCGTTAGCCCAGCGTGCGTACAAACGCATGCAAACACGCGGGCAGGAATGGCCTAGCGCACTTGCTCGCGTGCACACGTGCACAGATACTTACGTATGCACGTGCGCACACATGACAAGCCATGCAAACAGTCGTACGCACACTCACTCGCTAAGGGTCAAGCGAGCTTAAACTGTTTTCCTTACAGCAGATGTTAATGCCTTGTGAAAACATTCGGAAATTATATTTTTTTCTCCAGTGATTGCTTCAGTAGTTTTTCGCCATCAAATTGCAAAGTTAAACATTTTGGCAGGAATTTTAGTTACGTAACATCTTATATGCAGTTCCTGATGTGCCAACTGATGTCGTTTGTGGCAATTAATTTCTGAATTTTGAAATGGGTGATGTGCACGTTGTAGAAATAATATTAGCAATTATGTAGTCATATTTCAACGTTGCCAAAAGTAATCGTCATTAATTGCAAGCCAGATGCCAAGCAGAGCATCTTGACTCGATAAGGACCCTCAAGTTATGGATAATGTATCCGTTTCTTTTGGCTAGTATCTCTCCATCAATGGTCATCCTGTGTTCCAATTTTCTTATACATAACTGCACTTGAAGTGCGGTGAGATCCAAATGAAATGTGTCATTTTCATATAGGATTTAAATAATGTAGTTACATTGGAAGATAATTACATTATTTAGATGACATGTATTAGTAAGAGGGGAACGTAAAACGTGATTTTGCCAGTTGGTCTCCATCAGAAATCTTGATGAGGACTAAATAATCAACATTTATTCCAAAATGTCACATTGTAACTATTCCGTTCATTTTACTGCTGATGTTAAAAACAGCAGTGGCCATTTTTTCTTTAAATATAATTAAATAAAAAATCCAATAGGCAGAATGAAAGATTGCTATTTTTTTTCTTGGTCCTCAACAACATGTTTTTTTACTCAAAACCTATTAGGTAAAATGTTTATTGCGTTACTGCATTAGCATTGGTATACAATTAGAAATAGCATACACTGAACAAATGTATAATTCATCATCATCATCATTGTCTGAAACCGCTTAATCCTGTTCAGGGTCGCTGTGAGCCGGAGCCTCTTCAGGACATTATTATTGACGAGTTACGTTTTTCTTCCAATGCCATGCTGCTTTTATGACTACACTCTAAAAAGTCTGTGCTGCAAAAGATAGATGAGGTGGACATTCATAGCTGTGTGTGTGCATGTGTTTGCATCCCTGCAAATACACGCGCACTTCAGAGCAGCGATCACATAGGACAGAGGAAAGGCACTCGCATTAGCGAGCGGAGCGCCAGGTGGCTAAAACTCAGCGATTTGGCATAATCGGGAGTACAGGTGGTACCTCGGCCAGCCATCTCAGTCAGTCAGCCCATGGCACCTGGGTCTGTCCCGTGACCTGTCAGCGAGCCTTCAGCACTTCATGTGGTCTCAGGGTGTAACTGGCCCGGTACAGGCGCTGTGGTGACGTCCCCCCACTTTGTGGCCAACGGCGGGTGTTGTTGTGTGCATCTCTACTATGTTTTCAGGTGACACTCCGTCCTGCTCCTTCCTGGTGACTTACAATCCCGAGCAGCTCCCTCCTGAAAATTCTTCCTTTTTGGAACGGAACTTTGTCGCACGATTCCGCTGCCTCTTGGACAACTCTTCTGGATTTATGGTGAATTATTTGTTTGTCTGCAAACTCCGTGTGATTTGGCCCTGGTCAGGGGCTTAGATATTCCTACTCAACACCTGCTTTCTTGTAGTTTTCAGTGGAAATAACATTGAACGTAATTTACACGTGTGCATAGTGTGCTTTGGCATAACCTTTTAAAGTACATTGTGTTAAATATTTATTTTTCTTTTCAAAACAATACGAGGCATTACATGTCCTGGCTTGTGATATGATTTTTGTGCCAAATCTTGTGCTTTTCAACTTTTACTTGTTCAAAAGCCAAGGCCAGCATAGGAGCATCTCGAGCTGTGTATAATCAGCTGCACTAATATGATTTTTCAATATGTTTGCATGGCTGGTTATCTGTGGCAATATTGCAAATTTATAGAGGATATAAATGTAATTTTTCACAAATGTCTCGTAAAAGATTATACAACTGTTAAAGTATATGCAACGAAGATAACTAACTAGGGTGTGTATCCCAGGCTGTCAAATCATGAGATTCAAGCTTAGCTAACGAAATGAAAGATGTTAAAATCATGATTTGGCACTTCATTATACAGTTCCATTGCGATCACTGCATTTATCTTGAATTGAGATGTATGGCTATGACGCCACAGAAGCATCACTAGAGTGCCTTAATGAGGTGTTTAAGTCACGTCAAGTTACGTCTTCATTTTCTAAACGTCAAAGCTTGTGTCACAACCTAGAACATATAGCACATGTACATATCTACAAGAGCAATTTGTGTTTTTTGCGACCTCCAAGTAAATAAAATCTTGCAGAGTACATGACGGTTGTCATTATGCATCTTGACAAAAGATTAGTCAGATACAGTAATTGCTCAGTTTTATTAAAACAGAATATGCGAATAGCCATATGTTCATATACACACAATTTAATGAGTAATCTCCTAAAACCCATAACAAATTACCGTGCGTTTTAAGAGTATTTAACATATATAGGCCACCCCGTGTGCTAACTAAAATGTGTGTGCGACATTGCGTTAAAGCTTTCAACATATAAACGGCCAATATTCATGCACAGTGATGTTGACTTATGACATTTAGCCCTTCCTCCTGCAGTTCAGTGCACCGCCAGGAATGAGAAGGTTAGCCATCCATCCCTTAGCAAGGTTAGTACACGCTGGGAAGAGGATTGAAGAGGCGAGGTGGGGGTAGAGGATGCCGTTGCGAAGCTTTGCCTTCCCCTGAGAAGGCTTTGCACGCTGCTTTCAACCGGCCTGACTGATCGTAAGTGACAACCCCTCTCCTGGTATGGCTGTCTCTGCGATGCATCCGCCATGAAAGTTATTTTATTTCTGGCGCGCCACAGACAGAGGCTTTTGAGAGGCATTTGGCCTGCCTGTGCGGCGCAAAGTGGGGCAACCGGATTTTTCCGGGGGCAGTGAAGTTGTCGCCTGGTGGGGGCTGCTCGGGCTGGTAGCAGTGGCGAGAGTTGCCGTACGCATGTTTACCTAGCAAAACGTAGCCCCAGAGGCCTGGCATGGCCCTGTCGGGGGTGAAGAACCCCTGAGCTTTCAGACTCAACCGAGATGCCAGAGGCAAGAGCGTTGTTTGGAGTTGGAGTTTTTTTGCATGTGGAGAGTGAGATATGGGGCAAAGGAAGGTGAAAATGATAGAGATACTCGTGCTGAATTGTCTAACGACCTGCTCAGCCGTGACGTGTGATATCACAAGGACCATCAGCAGATATGTTACGTGTATACAGTCTGCAGAATAACATTCATAATTCCAAGTATTTACCATTTGTTGCACGCACATATTGAAGTAAGTACCTATCTGTTAAATGACGTTGGCCAACACATTAAACTAATCTGATTTGTGGAAACTGGAAAGGCGAAATGTTGTGTGTATTTAATAGATTTATTTGCATTTATTTACGCTGACAGTGAAAATAACAAAAAGGTTCTAACATAGTAATATTCTGACTAAATCTATGTACAGTATTTGTAGAAAATACAAATCCCTAGTCGATATATTTTGGGTCATCACACATCATCACGCATAATGATTTTTGTCCACTTTTAGTTATTGTTGCATAATCTAAAAAAAATAAAATTGTACAGCTCTGTTTATGAGTTTAGGTTCACGTGAAAAGGTATGTAAGTGTTGTGTCATCAACCTTGATGACGCCCTGATGACACTGGGTGGAACTTCCAGCGAAACGTCAGTACACATTTGAAGTAATAACTGTGTGCTTGCTCGTTTTTTCCAACATATCGACGGCTACACAACATTCACGTGCCCTAAACTCATAAACAGAGCTATACTATGGATAGCATTGGTCAAGAAAGCCTTCGAGTTATAATAAAAACATTTACTTTATTAAAATCTTCATCACTAATGACATGGATAATATTAATACAGACTCTGAAACCTGTGTGCCTTAAGTTGCAACAGTAGACAGGTATCGCCGTCCAAATTTGTCCTATTTGAAACATGATTCAATTGGAATATAAATAGCAGTCATCGACCTATGCTGGATAGAATTTGGCAGGATGCTCCTGAAACAGAGTGACGAGACTCAGTGAGGCCTTCACGGATAAACAAACAGAATATAGAATAATTCCTCATTAGATCAGCATGGACTGTGTGACTGCGTGCAGGGCTTAGCGACATTAATTGGATAATAGTCATTTATACTGCTACTCCTTCCGTCGGTCTAGCACGGGCTGCACCGTGGCTTCCCAGTCACACTGACGAGCGCACGGGGGTGGCCGCGCCTCTCACAGACGTTCCCTTTGCTGCACTCCTGTGATCCACGCAGGCGCTGCACTTTCAGGGACGCCTCAAGTTCCTGCACGGGCAGAACCGCAAGGCGGCCGACGGCGCGCCGGTGCCCTCCCAGTTGGCGCTGTTTGCTGTCGCCACGCCACTCCAGCCGCCCGCAATCCTGGAGATCCGCACCAAGAACATGATATTCCGCACTAAGCACAAGCTGGACTTCACCCCCCTCGGCTGCGATGCCAAGTATGGGCATACCTCGCTAATAATAATAATTTCAATTTATATAGCGCCTTTCACCCGAGGGTCACAAAGCGCCGCACAAGGGCCGCGAAGAGGACGGCATGTCAACAACAAAATAAAAAACAATAAAAACCAAAGCAACAGAAAATAAATGATTAAGGCTACTTCGAATATACTGAAAGGTCGTGAAACTGGCAATCTTAAGAGCGG
>JAZEWU010000001.1:4576543-4603810 GCA_036362915.1 Geotria australis
GCCGCACAAAACAGACAACAAAAAACAAGCAATAAGAGCATGGCAGACAACAAAACAAACACCAAAGTTACACAGAAACAAACCACCAACCAAAGACACAAAGGAACAGATGAAAAGTGACAAATGTACAACAAATTAAAGCTAAATAAATACGTAAAACACAGGGAGCGGCAGCCCACGCGCCCCCGTTGGGGGCGCGCGGGCATTGGCCATTCCACCAACTTGAAGTGAATATCACCTTAAAGCGAATCACAGCCTTTTTTTCCACTTGCCAGTGCACACAAAAGCCTAAAACATTGGTACACTATCATTTATTAAGCGCGCAATAGCGCTAGGCCTTAAAAAACGATGCCAAACAGACTGAGCGCGGGTAACAAGATGGCGCCGGTCGACTCACTCGATTCAGTTCGGAGTTAGCTAATGTGCGCGTCACCGCCGAAAACCCCCTTAAGATCAAGGCAAGCGCCAAAAATAAACGTTAAATATAATTGAAAAGTGCCATATTAGCGAAGCGCTCTAAAGCGAAGCGCTTTAAAGCGAGGTACGCCTGTATGCATTGACCGTCCCGCAATAATGTCGTGCTGTGACCCCACAGGTGGTAAAAACAATTGAAATCCCTGTAAGAGGAATCACGCGTTCGAGCTCATGTGTGTGTCTCCACCTTTACGTATTGAGCTTGAATCTGGTTTTCCGTGTGTATATGTTGATTATTATGAATTATTACTGGAATGATTATGATGTTTTACTGGAATAAGCATGGATATGGCTGAGTGGTTGAGCAGGATAATGCTATCTGAGAGCGGTGAGCTAGCTTCTGGGGTCCAGTACAGGTTCTCAACTGTAGTAAGTTGAGATTTTGTTCTCTCACTTTTTACTGTAGTTTATTCCATCTCTAAGAATGACGCGTTGATACGATTGACATGAAACAAACCTCCTGTGTAGGACATATAAAGGCTGGCCCCAAGTGAAAATGAAGAGGCCCATTATGAGGACTTTAGAACTGTCTGTAAAATCATATTCTGGGGAAATGCTCAAACACAGGAAAATTCATTGCTACATTTGAGAGTTTGCAATGGAAAGTGCCTCGTAAAGATGCCTATGGCAATATAAAAAAGGGAATAAAATACCTTAGCAGGAAAACAGCTTTCTAGATACATCAGCAATCATTCGGCTTTTGATATTGACTGGAAACACCACAGTATTCCATGTATGAGTATAAACAGCAGGAGCCTTGGCAAGGTCAATTGCACGGGTTTTGTTAAGCCTTGCCTGCAGACAGTCTTAATTGACGTCTGTCCCTTGTGTCCGTTGTGATGACGCTTGCAGGGGCCGGGTGGTGCTGGGCTACACAGAGATTGAGCTCTGCATGCGTGGCACGGGATACCAGTTCATCCATGCTGCCGACATGCTGCACTGTGCAGAGAACCACGTGCGGAGTAAGGCTTACCAGTCGCTCCGGTCTGGTTCAACTTTCAGAGATGTTTTACAAAGAGATAATTGTAACGCTTCGTTTAAACGATTGGGGTTGGTAGGTTGTTGCATTTGTAGCACCATGTGGGTTATACATGCATAGGAATAATTACAAGGGTGGCCTACAGACACCGAACAGCAAGTAGGCTTCAGACCTATACGGTAAATGTGATCAAAGTCATTGTGGTGGGTAACGATTAATCCCTGCAAGTGCTTGCTCGTGCCACTGTAGGTCTCCCCTAGAGGGAGCTCTAGAGAAACCCTCCTGAGAGGTATTTGGCCTCCCCTTCCAGACACCTTGGAATTGATGAGAGCACCCACAATTTACCCCACCACACACAACCTGCCTATTGACTAACTGTACAGTACCCATTTTAATTTTTGGGTGGATAGAGGAGGGGAGGCTTTTTAAAAACGTCCTCATAGTTTCAACTGCCGCACCAGAAGATCACGTCAATCCGATTACTTATAAATTGAAATTCATGCTTGCTAACAATTGCACCACGTAGCGTCATACCACGTGAATGTAGGACGTATGAATGAACGCTGCGCCTCTCTGTCTGTGCAGTGATGAGGACCGGGGAAAGTGGCCTCACCGTGTTCAGGCTTCTCACCAAGGACAAGGGCTGGACATGGGTCCAGGCAAATGCTCGGCTTGTCTACAAGAATGGGAGGCCCGACTACATCATCGCAACTCAGCGGCCACTCTCGTGAGCACACAGCAGCGAACACGCATTTTACACAACGCAATACACTGCCACCTCGGGTGCAAGGTGAGCGCTTGCAGTCAATGTCCTAATGTATTCGACATGTTTACTTTAGAAATAAATACGTTATTTTACACGTGTCGTTGTGATGGAACCACACCTATACAGCTTATACACTGCAGCTACCTACAGGTAATAATAATAGCGTTTTATATAGCGCCTTTCACCCGAGGGTCACAAAGCGCTGCACAAGAGCCGCGAAGAGAACGGCATGTCAACAATGAAAAAAAAAATGATTAAGGCTGCTTCGAATATACTGAAAGGTCGTGAAACTGGCAATCTTAAGAGCGTCAAAAATCTGCCAGCGTCCCCTAAGATGTGCGTGCGGCGTGGACGCATCCTCAGGGACGAGGAGGGAGCCGAGCAGCTGCGCAAGCGCTCGCTGCACCTGCCCTTCACTTATGCCACGGGCGAGGCGGTGCTCTACGAGTGCAACTTCCTGCTGCCTCCGTCGCTCGACCCCATCCAGTCCAAGGGACACGGCGGCGGTGGCCGCGGGAAGAAGGCCTCGGGTTCCAAGGGCGCAGCTGGAGGATCGGGTGCCCGGGGCTCGCTGGATCCCGATTCCCTGCTGGGCGCGATGCTCCGGCAGGACGAGTCGGTGTACGTGTGTCCGCCTGACCCCGTCCCCAAGTTCTCCTTCTCCAAAAGCTACTTCTCTGAGATGGGCGGCATGAGCAGCTTGGACCCTGTGGACCACCTGTCGAGGGGCCGTGCGGTCGACAGGGCCACCATCACGGAGGACACCTCTGTAGGTCACGGGCAGTTTTTCGATGGCTATCCGGGGTTTCTGACGATGTGTGTGCGATGGTGTTATCTGGCATGTAGCGGTTAAATTAATTGCTAAGCCATTGGATCTTCAGAGGCTGTGTTTGCCTTCGTAAGTCGCGCAACGTTACAGACTCGAGCAGTGCTCTTTGACGCTTCCAATGAACCATATAACTGCACGAGCGTTAAAGCAAATATTTATCCGTGAAATTACCTAAAGTGTTATAATGAACTGCGCGTATTCATCTTGCGTAATATTCTAACACAGGCGCGCTTGATGCTCCGGTGCGTGTGACTATCAAGCGTGCCGCCAAGCAAAGTTATTTTATTTTCCACAGGCCGACATGAAGCCAGACATTAGCACGGCCCTCATGCTGACAAATGAGCTGGACGAATTTGGGCAGCAGGGCAGCTCCACGATGCCAGGCCTTGGCGGCGGCGGCGACGGCGGTGACAGTGACGACGGGGCAGGCGGCGACCTGCTCAGCGCCCTGCAGTGCTTCGGTATCAGCATGGACGAACTGGACGTGTTCGAGCAGGACGAACGGCTCGTGATGCTGGAGCTCGACTCGCTCTCGGCGCAGCTCAACGAAACCATCTCCAACATGGACATCCTCGACTACGTGGAGGACTCCCTGAACCGCCACACAGGGCAGCTCTCTCAGGGCCAGCTCCTTACCAAGCCGGAGAGCTCCCTTTCCTGTCCAGCCTCAACGCAGAGTCTCGGTTACGTACAGCAGCCGCAAGCGACTAATCATCAGCAGTTGCTGCAGCCGCAGCCGCCGCTGCATCAACCTCAGCACCAGCAACAGAAGGCGGCCAAGCAAGCACAGCAGCAGTTGTTTTACAAGCCGAAGATAAATATTAGATACACCAGCTGGGATGAGCAACAGCAACACACGGCCATGCAGCATCAGCCGCAGAAGTCACACAAGCCCCAGCGGCAGCAGTTGCAGTTAATGCAGCACCAAGCAGGGGGGCCGGTCATCAATGGCCAAATTCAGCAGCACACGCAGCAGCAGCATGTGATGCATCCTTACCAATACACTCCCCTGGATGAAGGTGGTGGGCAGTATAAGGTGGAAGCTGCTACTTCTGCCAGTTACACCCAGAGCTTTCCACCCTGTCAGCAAATGCCGCTGAACAGTGGGATTGCAGTTGACACCAGCAGCTATGGCTGCCCGGGCTTCAGTAGCAGCGGGGCGAGCCAGTCAGGAGAAGGGCAGTTTAGGCCAGCTGCAGACCGAAGCTCCTTTCGTGGCTATGGACGTAATGCCACTCAGCTGCAGCAGTTTGTACCCTCACAGATACCGGCTGCTCAAACCTTCATGCTGAAGCAGAACTTTAACCTGCTGTCGTCTTGCCAGTACCAGAGCCAACAGTGTCCAGCTAGTGTCATGAAAGAGCAGGTCAGCAGTGAAGTGTCCGAGCGCCAACAGCAGCAACTGCAGCAGCAGCAGCAGGAGGACCTCATGCTGTCCTGTTCAGTCATCTCATGCACAGTGGAACAGGAAAGGCAGTACAAGGTGAATGTATTAACGTTTCAAGTATACGCTTATTCCTTAAGTGTTATCTGTTCATAGACAGGCCCGAGGCTTAATTTTATTCTCCATGTTCCTCTGACATCCGCTGCATTCTTAATCTGTCCGTACGACCTTGTTGACATGCTCTAGCGTCGCCATTCTTCTCCTTCCTCTTGGTCTTTTCTCAAAGAACCTTCCCCTCAAGCACCTCCTCAAACAAGGCGTTCCCTCTCACTACATGCCCAATCCAATACCGTATATATGCATGCGTCCATGCATTATAGTGTGACGATTCGCACGTTTATCACTGAGCTATTTTAGGAAGCTTCATCCTTGTGGGCACTACAGAGCAATGCTACAGAGCATTGCCTAAGCACATTATATGCTATTGGCTGAAAGGTAGGGGGACCTGTGACATTATGTACATGAAGAGATCATTGTTTGATGGTTGATCTTCAGAGCTGTTCTTTCGGGATAGCCGTGGCAAGCGATCTCCCTCTCTCCCTTGCGACGTTTCACCTCCCACGTTGGAAGCATCATCAGGCATGAAAACCTACATCAGATAATCATTTTCTTCACTGTGATGATTGAAAGTCTCACATTTTAAAAGTGTCCTCACAAAAAATACAACCGTGTGCTTGTTATCTCTATCCAGGTCTCCTTTGCAAATGCGATACTACGATTAAAACTAGCACTAACGTAGTTAAATTAATGAATTTGATTTGGAAATTATATTGCTGTGATCTCTAAACAACTGTGTTTTCTTCCAGCTCCCAATGGACCGTAACATTGGAAATGGCAACGTGGTTTACCAAGGCGTCAACTGCGAGCAGCTGAGCAGTTTTCCTGATGGAGAAACCCTTCCAGTCCATGCTGGCATGAGCCAGCCCATGCCTGATGCCATGCAGTACTTTCTGGACTCGTAAATCGGGTGGCAAGGACAACCCAACTGTGCCCTCTTCCAAGCTACACACTAAAGTGTTACCAGCATTATGCAGTGTTATTGCCATAGAGTTAGCGTGCCACACAGTTTTCAAAGCTCTTGTTTTGTTTTTAATTTAATATGTATGTGTTTTTGTGGTCCTCATATGTGTATTTCACATGCACTAACCTTTTTTCCCTTATTACTATTATTACTATTAAACACACATAATGTTATACATTTTCATTATATGATCAGCAGAGTATTAATGTGATTATTTTGGCTACTAAGTCGGTGTGACTCTAAGATTGACCATTAACGTTCCAAAAACTGTTAGTGTTAAATGCATATGATATTATGTGTGATCATTATTGTAATTTGACGCAATATGGAAAAACGTAAAGATGCATTATTTTTGGTTTGTTTACAACATGTGAATGATAGTCAATATGGCTATTATAAATAACGCACACAAATCAGACATGGGGAGATTCCAATTTTATTTGGAAGTATAAGACAGACACAAAGGACAGATAACAAAAATCTTGCATCCGTAAGCAGCTTTTTTTTTATTGTGAAGATTATTTACTGTAATGTATGTACCCCTGGTATTCTTCCTTTTTTAAAGACTATATGAACTTATTATAATAACAACTGCACTCTGCAGAGGAAGACATGATACCATGTTGCACTATTAAGTGGACCCTGGCCCATTTTTTGTATTAATGATCTGAAGGATTTAGCTCATTAACATTGTAAAACAACACGGTGATATGCTATGCTTCCCATGCCAAGCATTTGCTGAGCACATCACTTAAGAGACTGTGACGATGGTGAATTATTGGCTGAGAATTTTTATCTGCACCAAAGCGCAGTGCTAACTCGATAATGCAAATGAGTATTTGTTTAATGAAGGATTATATTACTATTGTATAGATTTTTGTGGTTGTGTTGTGTAGTTGTCCAACAGGGCTGGCCTTAGGAAAATGGGGCCCTGTGTGAACTGGGGCCCCAGTGTTTTGTCACAGGGTGGCACGGTTATAAGCACAAACGATCATGAACATAACTTCACCTTAATACATAGGCTTTCACAACCAATGGTTATGATTTATCACAGATTTTTCGGTCAGATCACGTAAGTATATTGGGTGGCACAAACCCTCCTCCAACATATAACAATGTAACAAATTGTTTAATGGTGTGAATTGCTCTGCAAGATACTGGTGTGCTGAATCACAAATAAACATCGGTGCGCTTGTTCACATGACAACTTTATTAATTGGCTGTGGCGAGGGGAAGAGGATAAACAACAGACATTTTACTTGTGCGATCCCACCCACAAGAATCAATTTTAAATAGCTACACCTCAGATCAACGAGGGAAAATGAGACTTGGATTTTGACGCCTTCCCCCGATCGTGGTGCCCCGTACAGACGCGCGCGTCATACACCCCTAGCGCTGGCCCTGCTCTCCGACGATGCGTATTCTGGTTGTATCGCATGTTGTTTGTCATGGGATCTATACCGCGTGTTGCTCAGCAGGGGAATCATACCGCGTGCTGTTCGGAATGATTCCCATGCTATATAAAACACGTTACAACCCGATAACACATCGGAGAGAGTGATGATGATGATTATTATTATTTTAGTTTTTATTGTCAGATATTCTACCACTCAGTATTTTTTTCTCTCGATAGTTTAAGGTTGTATGAACTGTTGGGTGTGCGGCTTAAAGGATTGATGGCTTTTTTGTTCGTTGTTGTTTTGAATATTGCAGTACATAGCCATAAGCAAATGTAACAATATTTGAGTTTGTTAAAGGTTGTAGAATGTAGAATATGTAAGAATACATTGCTACACTACCTATTTCCAAAAGGACAACAAATTATTCAGATTTTTAAAGAATAAACTGTATATATACATATAAACATTGAGTCTCAATTTTTTTATTTTAATTAACCACTGAAATCCACCAGTGCTTGATTGTGCAATTATGATACGACCCTAGATATGCCAAAATAAAACAATGAACTTCAATAAAGACAACTATGAAGCAATTCACATTCAATTTTTAAAGTGCCAGAATATAAAAAAAACGTATAATGTTAATAATGTACTTATTTTGAACACTGTGTAATCGCTAAATAAACGTGGAAGCGTTTTGGAATATTAATGTCCAAGTCTGTCACTCAGGCTAGATTCATGGATGTGAGTCTGCATGGAGGGTGCATCATATCCACATACAACATCAATAGGAACAACAGTCATCAGATTAAATTGCAATTCTACTTACGCGATTGAATTCTGTGTTGAACATGGCATCGCAATGCGTGTTATGTGCTACATGTGGTATAAAAGGGTACTTATGTAATAAACAGAGTGCGATGGGTTTTAGCTTCTATAGTATCTCTTCTATCATTTACCTTCATTGAAATTGACCCAAGACTGTTAATGTCGTGACCCCAGTGGGAATGGAGCCCTTAGCATGATGGGGTTAATAAGAAACTATACACTCAAACCTCGAAAAGACTTGATGTTAAAAACACACTGCGATTATTAACAACAGATTTTTTTTTAATCTACCACGAGTTCTTGAGATGAAGGTCTTTATGCACTTCACTTAACTTCAGGAATAGTTGTAGCCTATTATTTAACAAATGAGTGGTGAGGCAGAAATTCTAAGATTCAATACAACTGTAAAAATACACGAACAGAAAATAATGTTTTTGAATAAGTAATAATAATTAGTAGTCGAGCATGCATATGATGCATGGAGCGTCAATAAAATCTAGGTTTTTTAATTCTTGGTGTCAACAAATAAAATTGTATCATTGTACGCAATTTTTATTTCAAATTAGTCAATGGTGTATCGTTCACGAAGTGTAAACCTCATTGAGATTTTAAGATTATCTACAATCTTGCATTTGGACACACTGCTGAGTAAAGACTTCCCCATACCATCACCATCCCACATGGACCTGCATTTTCACAATCCATCTCACTGCTGATGAGCTGTTCGGCAGTGTGATGTAACGCATGCATCTCTCCATTGCTCTTTGCGTACTTTTAATTCTTTGTTTAAATTGTTTTGGAATTATCCATATTTTTTTCAAGCATGCAGTTTGATTTCCACAAATATCACATTCATCTTGCTCTTGTTCATCTCTTTTCTTGATCATTTGAATCCCCCATCTGCCTTCCGTAAATGCCTTGGGTATGCAGTGTTTTCCAGTTGTGTCCTTCTATTATTTATCAAACTTTGCCGGGCCCACATACGACTGGACCATTGCACTCAGGTTTAATGTTGAAGAAGTAGGTTACAAAAGTGGGCATGATAATAGGTTGCTTTAACACAAACTGCTTAAGAATACACATTGTTACAACTGTGCATCGGTTTTTCCCAATGTGCTGTATAGTTAAGGTTGTACCGCGTCTTGTTCGGTACGACATCCAATGTTGAGCGAGACGTCAGGCATCATGCGGCACAACCCAAAAACTCAAATTCAAAATGAGACGCTTAACACGAACGCTTTCGTGACCAATGTTATCCGTAGTATATATCTTTTATGGGTTAGGTCACGGTGTGCTGAAGTAGTAAAGAATTGGCACGTTTTGTTCACGTGACAAACCTTACTAATTGGCTGTGTCGGATGGAGGCGGGTTTACACACTTATTTTTACGTGATATGACCCCATATAAAGAGATATACTGTTGGAAAAATGAGACACATTCACGTGCAGTGCCACATTGTTTAGAAAGAAAATGTGGGCCCTAACGCAAAAGCACCTTGATGATTCTGTTCGCCTAAAACGCACACGATCGTAATTTTCTTGTATAGAAGTGCCGCAGAGTTCATTGCTTTGAACTATATAGTGGTACATATTATATATTTCAATGTAATTGATGCACTTAGTGATTACACAAAGAACAAGTATATTTTCAGAATAAAAAAATAAAATCAGATCTATCAGATATGTGCATCACCGATTATAGGACGTACAGTGCGGCAAAGTTAATGCACAATATTTGTTTAATATATAATGCTAACAGCCATCACATTGGGTGTTGACACCTAAGACCCTCAATTCGTTTTTTTCTTAAAAAAACAACACATGGCCAAAGTTCACTTTTCCAGGCGTGTGACAATCTGACATCAAAATACGGGTACATATACGCAGTGTCAACATGTGATTATAATGTGATAATTGCAACTGAGTCAAGTCCCTCCTCATTATCAAAGTGTGTACCGCAGTGGATGTTATTGACATGCCGTTCTCTCCACAGCCTTGTGCAGCGCTTTGTGACCCTCGGGTGAAAGGCGCTATATAAATACTATTGTTATAAGTACAAGGTGGATGTGACATGCTGTGCAAAAGGCCCTGGGAGGGCATGCGGCAGTGAGCTTTACAATCAACACAGAACTGAGGCTGAAAGATTCACAGTACTCAAAAGCTATCGAATACTATATGTTAACACAATACAGATCACTTATGCATTGGTAAGACTTGTATTTGCAGTGTCTATACACTACACTAGTAATATGTCGAGATTACTCCGGCTGCATTACTTTTGCAATCAAATACACGGTGAACAGCTTCGTGTTTACATTACACATGGTCCAACTCCACAGTTAATATTGTAGCATGGTCTCACCCTCGGGTGAAAGGCGCTATATAAATTGAATTATTATTATTATTATCATACAGCTGTCATGTAACTGAAATAAAATACAAGCAGGCTTCATTCAACAGTGAGGGATGATATAGTGTTACTGTAGAAAACCTTACTTAACCAGTGACAACAACTAAAATTAAATCGCAGGATTCTAGCCATTCGTCCGACAAGATATTGGTGGAGCCAAGTCTTTTGGAAGAGAGAATTGGGTTATTTTGCGAATATTATAGTTGCAGATACTCTAAACCATATGCCTACTGCTGTTAGCTTATCTCTAACATGGACTGTACAGCACAAGGCAGGCGTTATTCATTTGCTGCAGAGTGTACCAGGGGACATTGGGAAATGAATGAGAGATTTGATACCAAGCTACTCAGCCACAAGTGTTTTCGCTGCAATGCTTGGCTGTTGGACACGTAATGATGTATCAATGCATCAAAGTCTACATGAGGATTGTTTATTTAAATATTCATAAAAAAAAAACCCTATATGCAACGTTGCATTTCGACTAATGGTGCAAACCTGATAATGCGGCAAAGAAAGAATATGAATGAGAGTAAAATAACCCAAGACAAAAGTGATTGATTCATTCAATTAACTATTGACCCGAATCATGAAACTTTATTGAATCGGTGAGAGTGCAGAGTGTTTCGTTACATGTCAATTAGCTACTCAGCTTTGTAGACAGATTAAGTCTCATTTAGGAGTTTTTTTCTCTCTCCTGCTCTCTAAAATATTCGTGATATTTCATACAAATGTTCCATTGGGCAAGTGACGCTACAGATATATGACTGTATGATTATTGAATGAATTACACCACAAATGAACGCGAGAAGTCGGAAGTGTACAGGACACTGACATTGAGGGTGCACTCCATTCTGACCAATCTCCAACACTGGCTCCAAGGCAGCTTTCCTTCCTCTCAGCTCTGATTGACTCTTTTTTAATCGCATCAAATATCTATGTTTGAGGTTGAGCCAAATGAAATAGATCCACTTTGAATAATGCCGTAAAAATAACACAGTATATGATCTTCTTCTTTGCGATTCTTCGAAGCACGATGGCTAGCTTCTGGACATCGTCGTCTTTCAGCTTGGCTTCGAAGTGTTTGGTAGAATTCGCAGGCAATACCAAGTACTACCTGACAGGGATCGCGACGTGAACGCTTCTACCTTGACCCCTACAGTATATGATGCATCATGCCTACACATTTCCATGATCTGCGTTGTACTGACACGGTCTCATGACTGAAGGAAGCATTGCCATGCAATCATACACATAATTAACAGTAACTCAGTTCACTACATTTTCCATGTCATTGTGTGATGTGAGTGGTAAGCACAATGCTTTTGGCATTGACCTTTTAGGTTAATGTGTGTTTTAGATTGATGGCCGGGCAGTTTATTTGAAAGTTTATTTTTATTGTAAATACCTACTTTTTAAACGCGCTTTGTCCTGTTCAATTATTCTTGGCCAACTTAGCGTGACGTACAGCGCATCACAAAGCTTTAAAGACAATAATATTTTAAATCAATTGCATTGCTACGGTATACCGGATATTAAAACAAACTATAAATACATTAGATTAACGTTTATCGTCATATTGGAACATTAGTGTACAGATAATTTCGTTATTACAATAAAAGTAATGTCACTACACATATAAGCAATAATGTAATAAACCAGGAACATTGCATTGACACGATCAAATCCATCAGGTCTGTATGCTGTTTTAAGTTCAATATAAGCAGCACTTGTGTTTTGATTTTTTCTCATTCAGAACAACGTTTAAAATTCTTTCATCATCTGTACATATGCCACAGTTTATAAAGATTAGAGCGTCGCGGATTGTGTGTTATCCATGTAATGGAAGCGTAATGAAAACCCTTGCCATAACATTACAAGGCAATCGGTTGGATTATATCTTTAAATGCTTTCCTTTAAATTTTAAATCTGGGAATGGATTTAACATGTTCAGATTCTGCTTCGACATAAGGTCACGACTACTGGACAATCACTGACATAAAGGTGGGGATTGTCGACAAGCATTTGCTATGTGACATTCTGATGTTGTAATAGTCGAATACAGAGCAGGCACTGCAACAGAACTGTTCCCCAGCAGTCACGGGTTGCTGTTGCCCTCTGCTTCATTCCTGGTACTTTTATTGTAGTATGTAACTATGTTTGCAAATAAACATTTCTTATTATCCCGTAACCAGTTGTGATATTTTGTTGTACGTAAAAATGTGCTTCGCGAATGCAACACGCTTTTTACGTGGGAATTTGCAGCATATTTTTCTTCCCACTGGTGCTACAACGTATATATTTTAATGTACATGTTATTTCTTATAAGTTAATTACTATCCTTTACCACTGTTACGATCTACTACAGCGTGAGGTGTGAGCGGTTTGCGTTTAAAAATGTGATATATTCATGACGGTTAATGTAAATGGGAGTAAAGAGTAAGCGAGTCACAGCTGCTCGTTACAGCTGTAGCTGTCAAACAGCATTCCATCTGGCACACAATGAGTCAAAACGTACACAAGGGTCACCTTCATGTTTATTTTGACGGTTAAAATTCATTCTGTTAATGACTAAAGGTTTTATAATACATTTGCATCCAATTTACAATAGCATATTTCTGGTTCATATTGTGACGTGCTGATGTTTTGTATTTATTTGACTTCCTCAGAGACATAGGTAGTCAATTCACCGAAACGTGAATTTCCATATAAAAGGCAAATAGTGACATTTTACTGCATTTTATTGGTTTTAAAGCAAAGTGTAGGAGTATACCATACAGTATATGTTGGGGTTTAACATGATACGATTGTGATGCAGTTTTTGAAACAAAAGGCTGCAGGTAGTATTGTACGATTTAGTAATATCAAGTTAACAACAATAATATATTAAATACAAAAATACCATTACATCTCAAGGTATAACTACCATATGAGAGGTGCAGTAATAAATAGTGTGTGGGTCTCTCTAACTGTAGATTAGGAGAGCACATTTTATATTTCTAACATCTAATTGTTTTTTCCTATGGAATAAAATAAAACTATAGTGATTTCCTGATTAAATGGAGTTTGAAGTGATGCTAATCTCCTATTTACAGCCCTGAGCCAATGGTGGAAATTCCGCATTCCTGTGGCGGGGTTGAGCCTATCCATTGGCTGGGGTTAAGGCTATTATGGGATTCCATATGCTATGCTTCTGAAGCGATCATGAAAGAGCCACGTTACCCACTTTCTCCTCTGACAATACTTTAACCGAATGCATTGAACTTTAACATTTACAAAGGATATAGCTAACATTTCATTCATTCATTGCCAGAAACCGCTTAATCATATACAGGGTCATGGTGAGCCGGAGCCTATCCCGACAGACAAAGGGCGCAAGGCTGGGCTATATCCATGACTGGACGCCACTCCATCACAGGGCACTCGAAGAAAACCCACGCGGACATGGGAAGAACATCCAAACTCCACACAGAAAGGCACCCGAGCCAGGATTCAAACCCGGAAAAATTTTGCTGTGAGGCGGCAGCGCTACTCACCGCGCTAGCGTGCCGTCCAGTTAGATTTCAGAAACTGTCAATACAATTGCAGGGTTTATAGTAATCACAAGACATCTATGCTCGGTTCAGGCAGCTGACATTGGACCGCATCGCTTAACTATGAGAATGACAAAGCAACATTGTGTTTCATAGTGAAAACGTAACTATAACATCAGCTCGTGTTTTTACGCCCGTTGTTACACCAGCGGTTTGAGTTGTTGTGCAGTTGTTAGCACACTCAGCTATTAACCTGTCAATGTGATTTATATCCTAGGCCACGTCTAACATCAGCGACTTCTCCTCACAGTGAGACTTCCGCCTGGTCTCACAGGGAGCGGTTTAGGACGAGTGTACGGGGTTGTTTTACATCTCGGAAACTACCACAGGATTGTTCACACATACAGTTGCCCGGCACATATCTTGTTACAGGGAAATAGTATACATTTTCAGTGTACTCAATGGCAAGTCTTTATGAAGATATATTATAGAATGTAGAACCTCCAAACCTGTATGTATATACCAGAGCAGTCGCACAATGGTTATTGTACTGCGCTATGAAGCTGATGACCTGAGTTGGTTCCTATCCACTGCTAACATTATGGTGGGTGATATCTGAACTAGGCCAATAAATCAACCCTGAGTAACCAGTGTGGTGAGATATGGGCACATCACCCCTACGACTGACACAACACGGGGAGGACTTGATTCAGTAGTGGATTGGCAAAGGTTTGTAAATTATTATTATTACTGCACCAACATACATCATCTGGACTGTTACATTGGATTTCCTTCCTTTCCCGTTTGTATGAATTTCTAAGGTCATCGCTGGTGAACCTAATTCATCACAGTCCAAAATTCATGAGTTTCTGTCAGCTTTAAGGAAAAAAATCCTTAGTTTCCCAGCACCAAGAGAGGGTACCAGACTGTGCCATTTGTATTTAATAGTTACACCCATTGACTTCAATTGTTCTTTAAGGAAGACACAACCAAAAATATATATATTATTTTATTTAGATTGACATTCTTGCTGTGCATCCTAGGCTTTAAACGTCATTATTGATAAAAAAAAATTGTTACATCACATGAACCTGGTAAGAATGCCATACATGTAATATAATTGTCGTGATTTTACTGTCCATTCACTGAACGATGGGTTTCCAGTAGAATATTGGGGGTCAAGGTAGAAGCGTTCACGTCGCGATCCCTGTCAGGTAAATACTTGGTATTGCCTGCGAATTCTACCAAACACTTCGAGGCCGAGCTGAAAGACAACGATGTCCAGAGGCTGACCATCGTGCTTCGAAGAATCGCAAAAAAGAAGTAGAATATTAAGGAATGCCATGCTCCTCTCAAGGTTTACCATCTATTACTGAACCGCACAATAAGGCTTATGCGTAGCTTCAACATTTTTTCTTGGCACTAACCAAGAGATTGAACACTAACCCACACCTTAAACAATAAATCCAGAGCCTCAATGCTCCCCACAGTGATACTACGAATCCAAAACTTCAACGTTGACTTATAGCCTCAAAACAAACCCACAGCTTTAACATAAACCCACAGCTCCATCATGAACACACAGCCTCTACATTAACAGCAGTATCTATTTGAACCCATCTACAAACCCAGAGCCACCACAGAGTGCCCCTCGCCTCCATTCATTAGGTGAAAACCACGTACAACAGCTATGGCACGATGGATGGTGCATTTCGCCAGCCGTATAATAGTAACAATAATGGCATTTATAGAGCGCTTTTCACCCGAGGTTCACAAAGCGCTGCACAGGGCTGCGGAGAGAACGACATGTCAACAACGACAGAGAACGGACAATCAGCAACAAATAATTTTTTTGGGTTTTTTTTTTATAATCCGAGCTGTGGAGAGAACGGCATGTCAACAACGGGGATTAAATGATTAAATGACCCTCGAGCAGGATTGGCTATAATGTTGTATCGAGCAGGAATACAAACATTCAGGTGTGCATTGATCCAGCAGTGCTGATGAGAATTTGTTTGGAGTAAAAGACTTTGATGTAAGAGACATGGCATGGCATTTCTGAGCAGTTCAGGGCATGGCTACAATGTATAGTATAGTGTTTGATTGAAAATGGCTGTCTCAAATGATTCTTGTGACCTGTTTTAATCCATGCGTTGTCAAGAAAATTCTTTGAATGCTCTGAAACCACAAGCATGTGGTTGCTAGTTTCATATAGCGCCACACAACCTGTCTTTCATCATTGCTCCAATGACAAGACCCATGTTGCACTCACAAACATGACGATAAGTCATACTTCTGTAAAGTGTATGTGCCAACTTATCTTTTAGTAGACACTAAAGAGATAGGTCAAGGTTTATAGGGATTGCTGATTCAAAACAACACATTCACCAATAAATAATCCTTCAACAAAACTGTCTTTCTCATGTGACTAACACAGTATGTCCTTTCTCAGTGAGGGGCATGTCACTACTTGGCCAAGAAGCCCTAAACCTAATACTCCTCCAGTTCGAAACTTACACCCTTCAACAGCATACTTGAAAAAATAAAAGTTCTTGGCAACTGCAGCAGTCTAATTGGTACGCAATCGTCGGAGACCGGCGCCTTTGTGGAATTGCCCAGTGTTAATGTGGTCCACCTGGTGCACAGACCAGACATACTCTACTTCGAAACATTTCATAGAAACTAGGAGATCGGACAAAAGCATATTGTCTTGCATTCAACAAATGAGCAGATGAAATGTGGCATATTGTTTCATGGTTTCATGGAAGTGGACTTGCATGCTTAGCTATGATAAATATAGACAAGTGTGGAACAAAGCATTGCCGTATTTTATTTGGAAATAGATACGGAGTTCGAAAACGGATATGACTAAAAAGAAATCTGGTTTTGTTTGATAGGGACTCAGTAACCTTCATATTTTTCACGTGAAAACAGAGACTGATTATTACTATTATTAAATGTAAATGAGGATCAATGAACGTTATAGAGATGACGCTAGTTTAATAGCGATCGTTATATTTTAGTTGCCATTAACATGATAAAGCAATGTCATATATGTGCTGATGTGACCACCAAAACAATATTGTCTATAATTAATGAATGTTTACGGCATTGCTTAACAAAATCTGTCTGGCAATATACTGAAGGTAAATTTGGATGAAAATCGCTCTTAAGAGCTGCTCTTTTGGGATAGCACTGGCAAGCGTTCCTCCCCTCTTGGCGTAACGCAGGGGAAAAGTAATATACATTTAATACACTTGTTAAAATAAACTAATGTGCTTTTGTGTTTCTTGTAATTTATTTATAATGACAACATTTAATTGAAGACGTTCAATGCTGGATGCAAAATAAGGCCTATTAGATATGATACCAGAGGTATTAGATTTCAGTAAGGGTACATTACCCACGAATATTGTCCTTTCATGTGTGTTTGAAAAAAAATCTGGCACTAAGACATTTCTAGGCTTTTAGCACCTGTTATAACTGCCGCTGACCTTTTGAAAATAATTGGGTGTGACATGTTTGCAGTGACTCATCCGATTTCATGCAGTATTTACAAATGTATGCAAACAACATAACCATACACCATTGGGTGGGAAATACATAGGGGATTTCTGTTATATTTGTGGCTGCGAGCCATTAAAATATTCAGCTACTATTAATTGGAAATTGACTTGGCCGAATATATATATATTTCATGAAAACTCTCTAACGTATGCTGTGCGGAAATAAATGCGTAATAGCATTCATGTGATGTGCATTTAGTCCTTGTTAAGTATGCTTTAGACGCAGCCCACGATCATCCATGCTCTGATGCAGCCAGATGGGAAATGCATCACTCGCGGGTGAGTGGGGTGTCACAGCTGGTCCGTCAGCAGAGGAGGTTCTCCCGTTGTTAATAAATAATGCAAGACTTTGAATTAATAAACCATGTGTCTGTCTGGCCCCTTCAAACACTTGCTGTGCCGGATATTTGGAGATGCTGAGCATCCCTTGGCTGTTCACTCCCTCACTTATTTATGTCTGTTTGCTTTGCTTTGACCATGTTTGGCAAGCTCCAATTTGTGACCCGGTTGATTATGATACAAACGCCGCTGTGTTTGGTTGCGCTCCGCAAAAGCCGACAACTATACTAATCTCCCCAGACATTCGTTCTGAAAAATGTACAAATCCTGCTTAATCCAGAATTGATGTGACCCAATTTTTCCACATTTAACTGCTGCGCCAGTGCCCGACCACAAATTTAGCTAAATCATTTACGTGCATCGAATTGCGTATTCTTTATGGTGTATGCGTCTCAGCATGTTTTGTCAATTTATGGTAACCAATCGTTATCAAAACATGCATTTATAAACACATTCAACATTCACCAATTGAATGCTTCTAATAAATGTGTATGTTCTCACTGTACAAGACGAGGTAATGATAAGAGCACGAGTGTTCAGTACGCTTTTCTTCGTATTAGGTAGACTGCGAGCAGTTGGTAACAGTAGAGTGGGTCTCATCAACTGTTCGGAGGATCAGGGGAAGCATTTTCACTACGGGCGGCAGGGTGGCGCAATGGTAACATCCGCGTCTTTTAAAACGAAGGCCCTCCCCGAGGCGTTTCGACTCCCACCTCAGGCGCCTCTCTGTGTGGAGTTTGTGTGTTCTCCCCCTATTCTGCATGGGTTTCCTGTGGGTTCTCCGGTTTCCTTACATGACTAAAAAAACCACTACATTAATTGGCTGATAACATCATAATATGCAGGACGCAGTGTCTGGCAATGTTGGTGCCGGCTAACCACACGGCTGGCCCCCACCACCCCTCTGAGTCATTCTCTCTTCGAATACCTTCGACATTTAATCCATATTGTCTTATACATTGTAATATTTAGTTGTTATTATTATTATAATTGTAATGCTCTACTCAACATCGCGTGTTTGTTGTGTCGCAGGAATCTCGTAAAGAGCTTGCAAGCTCACTGAGTAATAGTACACATTTATCTATCTATCTAATGGCTCCAAAATGTAAGATTATATTAGAAAGCCTGCTGTGCCGCGTTGAACACTAAACAGTAGAGGCTTTAACATTTAGTGGAACAGTTACGTATAGTACATCTGCTCAGATGTCAAATTGCCCTCCCACATTGGCAATTCGGCAAGCTGGGGTCCAAGGTACAGATGTGCCACTGTTCGTCACGCAAAAATAATCCTTTTCTTGTTAAAGAGCACAAGTTAACTGTATATATAATCACAAGTGCCTGTACCAGTATATTCATTGTATATTTTGGACGTAATAAGTCAGTGGTCATGAATAGTGCCGCTTAATGCTTACACATTCTACCGTGTATCTTGCGATACCATCTGTGACGTGTTTTTACAGCCTTCTGAAATTAGTAATTTTTGTTTATCAAAATAACCAAAGTAATTTTTTGAAATTGTATCCTTTTTGCATGCAACATTTTCTCGTGTGAAATGGCCTTAAGCCAAGTGAAAACGGACCAACAGAAAATAATCTAAAGCATGTGTTGGTATTTTAGAAAAATGGAAATACTACGTAAAAGTGGAGGTCAAAATAATACAGCAATACGGTTTCATGCTTTAGAGTAACACCTAGATAATAACACATAATGAAATCAGTTGTAAATGAGGGACGTAGAATGAAATAAATACATTAAATCTTATTTTCCATTATATAACGCAAAAGTCAAATAAATTATCTTGTAAAAAATGTGCATAGATGTTTATGCATCCTCTAGTTAGTCATGAATTATATATTGAGACATACATGTGTTAAGACTCAATCTGTTTTTGTTTTAGAGCTTTGTCCAATATAGTACACAAGTATCACATAGCTAATTCCTTGCACTACATTAAAGAGACCACCAATGGTCACAGGCTAACCACAGATTGATAACTGTTTTAATAAAGCCATTAGACATTGCACATGTCGACCAAATATGTTCCAGACTAGTCCATGGCTTCTTTAATAGTGCAGCAATTTCCGCTTGTCATATTAATGTACTTCAACCTCAGTTTACGTGTAATACCTCAAGCAACAGTCCTTCTTAAACAATATATAGTGTAGTAGTCAATGTGATGTCTTGCTCAAGTGATCATTATGACACTGCTCATCTCCTGTTTACATTGCTGAGCCAGCAGTGGAAACTCCACATTCCTATCGCAGGGGAGAGTCTATCCACGAGCAGCTATTGCTGACTCCCCCACTGAGTGGTCGATACTGGAGGGATGATCGGCAACGCCCAGCCAGGATTTGAACTTGTAACCTTCCGTTTGCAAGCCGCTCACCCTACCGCTGAGCCAACCTGGCCGGCAAGAGGGTGTAATAATAATGTTACAATGGCCCGTTAAATGAGGACGATTTTCCACCCGGAGTTGCATAGCAAGGATGAGGTGCACACTTTAAGTAAGCAATGAGACCTTCTGCAAGTGTAGATCATTGTTCGTCATGACTGTTTATATGACCCGTGAGAACATTTCAAACCCCTCTGACAATGCCAACTTTCCAGTGGGAAACACCATAGTATAAACTGCGTGCACCATTTTTGTCCTGTTATCAATAACATCGTGGTTGCTTTATTCTTTTCAGCTGCCTCTAAAAATCACGTTCTTACCATGATGTCCGTCGATATAAAGAGTGTTTGCTTTGAGCCGTCAGCTATGAAAAGCTGAATTTATACAATGGCGTCAGATGTCCAAAATAGCAAACTGGCAGTTTATAACACATTACGGCAATTGATACCGCGGTCACGGTATATTTAAATAACAATAGTACTGTAAGTATATGCTGGACCCATGTCATATTTTTGAACACAAACATGCACGTATGACTATATTATACTGGCTTATTACTTAAGGTACTCTAATTAGAATCATACTGATACATGGTTTAGGAAATATACATTCATCAATAACAATGCCTTAAAATATAATGTATATAAAATAGATTAATTGTCTTCACGACACAGACGAGAGAGATATGCTCTGTGAGCAAGAGCCATTGCCTGAAACGTCACCTATGTATGCCTTTTCTTTCTAAGGCAGCATTATTGACAAATGTGTTAAGTTGTTTTGATATTTGTGCTTGCGCACAACTGCAAATCCAGTATCACAACATAATTTGTTACGTTACATAAAAGTGTGTTTTTAAACATATGCGCACGTGCGCTATTCCACTGATCTTTGCGCAGTAGAAAAGCTGTTGTTTTTGGAAGGTGGTCCTTTGATTTGGCCAATGAGATCGACCCTTAAGCTAAAATGTGATCCGTGCTTCCTTGGGAACAGCTGGGAAATGGGTAGCATGAGGACGTGACTTGCAATGCCAAGCCCCAATGTTTTCCTTTTCAGGCCAGTTTAAATAGCTTCCATTCATCAAAAGACACGTCTTGTTTAAACACTGTTTCATATGTGTTTTGCGGATATGTCTTAATAACGCTGGTCATACATTAATACTAATCATCTTTGGAAAAAACGTTACTGATTTTCAAGCGTATCATTGATGTTTTTAAATCAATAGCAGAGCGGCCTGGAGACTGAACACGTATGATGGATAATCTAGGTTAACAAATGCATTCTGATTTAAATAAAGTACTTATTGATTTGAATTAATTACAGTACAGGATCTGGTTTCTATGCACTGCAACAAACTGGATTGTGACATCACAGGACCAAACGAGTTGGTAACGGTGTGGGAAGGGTTTCGTCCAGCAGTGGATTGATAATGGCTGATAGTAATGCTCCAGAATTTTGAGAAATTATTTTGCCGATTGAATTGTGACACGTGAATCTAACTGCATCTCTGGAACTATTTTAAATCATACATTATCAGATTTTAAAAAGAGATTCTTCCAATCCGGACATGATCCATGATTGATTGAGGCACATTGCAGAGCAACTTCGATTGGTCTCTTACGATTTTTGCTGCAATAATTGGGCATTTCTGATTTTGAACTGATGGTACATGCCTATAGTGTACGTAAATAAATGAATGTAATTTGGAAGTGATGTTTTATAATTTTCATTACATTTTATACCACTATTCAATCCCTCCCACAGGATTTATTGCCTGTACGGAATATGAAAAAAGCAAACTAAAAAAGCTAAATTCTCCTAGGTTATATAGCCATTGTGTATAATACTGTACTGTATATATATTTTACAAATTGATATTGTGCAGAGAAAAAGGCACAGAGGGAGGAGAGAGGCGTGGACGGTTTTCGACTAATGCACTCGTGTCAAACCTGGTTTGCATCACTGCGCTTCAAGAAGGCCCTTTCGGATGCTCTGAATGTTAAGGTGCTTTGTATGCCTGTGATCTTTTCTTCAGGTGCTGTTGCTTAATGGACTGATGTAGACACATATTGAACTGTGCAAAAACAGCACTTAAATGTATAAGTGCTGCAGCACATTGCGAAGCCTTAAATATGGCACTGCCTCCACTGAGCATTTCATTCCTGGGATGCACTGTTACGGCTGCTTTGTGTTTTTATCGGATTTGTTAGCACATCAAAGACTGTTCAGAATGTGATTTATGTAGTTAAAAGCCTTACCCTAGATAGATGCACAACAAAGCTCAGCAGAACAGAGTCAACACGGCAGCCTATTGATATAATATAATTGGATGTGTTTTCGTATGCTATACGTGAGCAGGTGTGTGTTTACATTTGTGTGACTAGGGAGGGTAGTGTGTAGCTTTAGGTCAAGCGTGCAGCACTTCAGGGGAAGGCTGAAATTTGTACCACTATTATTACTAGATTTTTGTGAGCAGGAAATTTGCTGAAATTTGGCTGGTTCCAGCAAAATGGAATTTTGATTGCACTCGGTTATGAGAAAAGAAATTCTCATATTACTTCAAAAACAGGAAATCTTTGGAAGTGCTCATTTATTTCCTTGCATGCATATCAACGTTATCCCTATAGACTACTTTATATTTCCTTACAAATGTTCAGCTTTGCTTTTACACTAAAGTACGGTACGTGGTGCCATACCTGGGATGGCTGGGTGGTCGAGCAGAAGCATTCTTTTCTTAAGGTTCAGAGGTTCGAGCTTCCAACTTGACACCCTTAATACACTGCAGCTGCATTAGCACAGGGCTTCCTCAGAGGGAATATTACACATGCTGCTACGGCTACTTCTTTGTGCAGGTGATGGCTTCCACAGCACGTTTCACCATTGTATGCTGATGTCCCTGACCTAAAATGCCACGGAAGAAATGTGTAATATTCCTCCAATGTTGAGAGACAAACTCCTTGCTAATGTAGTTGCAGGGTCAAGTTAAATTTCTCTATTAGCTTATAGTGCGGGAATGTAACTAATATAAGGTATTCCCAAAATAACGGCTAGATATTTTAACAGCATTTAGATTCTTCATTTGAAAAATAAATACTGTCTTTTCTCAAGTAGGAGTGTAGGTGTGTGTTGCATTTCAGTAGGGAAAAGACAAAAACAACACTGGTTTCAAGGCAGATGCTCAAGAAAGACGAGCGGGCTTTACTTTAAACAAGATGTTTGACTCCTGTGATGGACTGGCGTCCCATTCTGGGTATACCCCTGCCTTGCGCCCTGCATCTGCTGGGATAAGCTCTGGCTCACCGCAACCCTGTACAGGATTAAGCGGTTTCTCACAATGAATGAATGAAGATGTGTGACTTAATTTCACGACTGTGAGCAATAACACATGCCATTTGAAAGGCAAGATAAGGCGCTCTTCTGAAAACCTGCATGGGCACAGCGGATTGTGTGAGCTCAACATTATAGTAACCATAACAAATCTTGTTAATTCAATACAAATATCAGTCTCATCTCAGGAGCATATTTGGTAGATTTCAAGCATAGCCTACATTTCCTTTTGGAAATAATAAGTTAAACTGAGTAACATTCCTGCATGTCACCTAGTTGCATTTGTATAATGTTGTCCACCTTTTTATTTTAAACAGTGCAACTTTGTTGCTTCTGTTTTGGCTGCAAAGTTGCAAACTACTAAACCATTAAACTCATTCATGATCCTCGTCTTTGGATAATAAGGGTGTACTGGAAGGACCATCCCTCACTCTCCCCTTGTCCCGGAGTGAAAATAACTGAATTCAGTGTTTTAGTTTTCTTTGAAGAGGTAAATGAATGTAGCATTCTTATAAAACACCACACCATCAAGTCTAAATAAATGTATCCATCCATCCATTTTCTAAACCGCTTGTCCTGGTGAGGGTCGCGGTGGCAGCAGTCCAAGGAGAGTGGACCAGACATCCCTTTCCTCAGCAACAGATTCCAGCTCTTCCTGGGGGATTCCCAGGTGTTCCCAGGAAAAGCCACGTTTAAATTATCATTGCCATGCTGAACCACTGAACCTTCTAGGCACCCTCTAGCCAATCAGAGCACGCATTGCTTTCACAGCAACATACATTTGACCTGAGGTTTGAACGGAATTGCAAGTTGCAGAGGCATGAGCAGCCTTCTTTTTTTCATTGTTGCAAATTATGTTAAATGCTGTAAGCTGGACAACATTATCTTAAACAATGTTATTGTACGCACTTCTGATTTATTGGCTAAACAAGTGGCATTCTAAAGCAGTGTATTTAATATATTTATGCTTTTGAAGCTAATGGTAAAAAAACACAATCAAAATAATTAAGAGGATTTCCAGTTTAAATAATTTCCCTTGTTTATTGAGCACCAAAGATGCATGTCACATGCATTGGAATGAGTTATTTCAATGCTTAAATACAAACGTGCCTTAAGGTTATCCCTGGGGACCCCATTGTTTTAAGTAGCCAGAGTATTCGCAGAGCAGTGTTATGTGCCCGCGTGTGCATCCATTTGCGGATTATATTTTTTTTCTAAAAAAAATTGCCCCAAGTGCAATCGATGATAGTTGACAGAGATGTTTTGTAAGTACTGAAGTGTCCAAGCCTCTGTTAACTGCAAATGGAACAGAGTAATTTAGGACAATGAAAACAAGTCTGTAAATAGCAGACAGAACACAAAATAAATGCAAACACCTTGAGGTCAGCTCTGTCATGTTGGGTTTTCCTGATGGCTGCATTCTGTCCCCAGAAGGCACAGGGTTTTAGCCGTTTCCTTGGCAACTCTCCATTCATTTCCCCATCGCTGACGTACAGAGGAACGCTAAAAGGCCACATATATTGTTATGAGTAACTGGTAATACATTTATATTTGTAAGAGTAATTTACTGTGCCATCACCAGCAATGTTGGCTCGTTAAAGAACTGAGCTGGAGCTTTCAGGTACTTCACAGAGTATGTGTTTGTTCATTTAGCGTTCTCATTTTGTTTACGGAAATAAGTCCTTCAATAAGCTTGCGATAGCAGTATGGCTTTAAGTGGGATGGACTAAGATGGACTACACCTTGACAATGGACACTGGCTATTGCCACGCCGAATGTCACATCACTGGTGGAGAAGGAGCCAGAGCTGGTGGAGGAGGTGGAAAGATGCCGACGAGACCTAAGTGGTATCACCTCCACATGTGGCATCGTAACTGGAACCAAACTTCTGCATCGAGAGTGGTCTCTCTCCTACTCCGAAGTGGCCCCTGGTGAGCAGAAATGTATCGGTGGATGAGAAGGTCACCTCAATGAGACTTCGGGTCTCAGAGAAGAAAACTCGAACTGTTGTGTGTGGCTAAGTCTGGAGGTCTGGTCCGACCTACTCAGCATGCTGCTGCTCTGACCCTCACCAGGAAGAGGGCCACTTTGACAATTGATGGAAGTATGATTTTTCTTATACAACATTATTTTACGAATATTTCGTAGTCCATGAAATTGACAGTTACAATTTGAAAGTTACAATGCTTACCTCATCAATTAATTTAAGTGACGTTTTTTTTCTTCGTTTTTTAAATGTTAAACTTTGTGTTATACCCCTGCCTCACGTATTCCAAGCGGCACCACTCAATGGAACTTAGAGATCCATGATTTAAAAAACCATATGCATATGGTGAGAACTTGGGATTGGTAAATTAATATGATAATAAATTATGGTAAAAGTTGGAGAAGTGCTTTAATTTTAAGCTATGATATTCTAAAATCCGTAAGTAGATCCCGATAACAATGCTCAATAATACCTTGTAAATGATATGGAATAAACAATAACAGTGTTATTACTTGTGAAGCCAGCTCAGGCTGCTTGAGGTCCATGCTAAATACAAGCCCCTTTTCCAGGAGTGCAGTTTACAAAAGCATTTTTCCAATTTGGGTTTCAAAGTAAACTTATCCAGTTCGAAGCTTAACAGAAATGAGGTGAGCTGAAGTATGGTCAACAAAGTGCTAAAAAGGCCTAGGGATCTTACATAATATACTTACATCCACTGTAAATAAGGTGGACAGCTGGATTTAGGGGTTATTGCTACTGTAACCCCCTTGCAGTTAAGATTGTTAGCCCTCTAATGTATTTTCAAGTTGTGAGTGAGTTGTTGGTCACGATGTGCACACCATGTGCTGACATTTCAATAGTCAACCACAACTTTATTTTGTTATTCACACTCACTGAAATCAACAATGAAAATAAATGACAAACTTAACGGATTTCAGCTCCAAAAAATAGCCAATTGTCACATAAATAGATAGATATACGTTTATTATTACATCAGAAAAATATACCAAGCGAGCTTGCAAGCTCTTTACGGGATTCCTGCGACACAACAAACATGCACTTTGACGGAAAAATGGCAATGAAGAAACAGGGAAGAAACATAAATTCAAAACCTATTGCGTCAAACACAGCCTTCAAAAAAACTCTTAAAAAGTCACCTCTTCACCGACTCACAACGAACCGACTGAGCAGGGCCTCCGAATCAACGGGTGCAACGCGCCCGGAGAAAATGCGCGCGTTACAAAAGTAGATTATTATTATTGAAACCATTGACTGTACGATACTATAGTTGCGTGCAATATGAGGTGTTTTTATGATGGTTGAGATACAATTCCTCAGTAATTTTAACATAACTTCAGAGTACTTGCATTACCAAATAAGAATCGGTATATATACATTTCTGTTCATTATCAAAGTCAAATAGGATTGCATAGTATCATATTGTTTGTATTCATTTTTAAACAATGACAATATGATCCTAATCTGGTGATTAAAATTTGATTTTGCCCCAAGTAATCCAATCCAATGACAAAAATATGTGAATTCAAAGTCCTGATAATGTCAGGTCTGACCATATTCAAACTGTAGGTACACCCCGAGTATGCATAATTTCCTCCTCAATTACATATTAAAGTGTGGAATCATTTTTATTTTTATCTAAGACTCTATGCAACAATAATGTTCATGTGAGAACAAAAATAGACAAGAATGTTGATTGACCGAGACACTTGGAGAAGCCATGTGGTTTTTCAATGTTTTTTTTAATCCCTGACTGAGAGATGCAATATGCTCGAAGGCTTGCTTTGCAAGTGGTGCTCAAAAAAATTAAGAAAATCACGAAAATGCCATACAGTAAGTCACCTATTGTCACACATGCATAAAACATATATAATGTTACATATAGGTTATTCAATACTATTGTTTTTATGGGGGGCGGCACGGTGGCGTAGTGGGTAGCGCTTCCGCCTCACAGCAAGAAG
>JAZEWU010000001.1:4603976-4622574 GCA_036362915.1 Geotria australis
ACTCCACACAGAAAGGCACCCCGAGCCGAGATTCGAACCCGGGACCTTCTTGCTGTGAGGCGGAAGCGCTACCCACTACACCACCGTGCCGCCCCATATTTCAGTCTCGTTTTATGCATTTCTTGTTTCTCCATTTTTGTGCCATAACGCCTGCATTATTAGCTATTAAAGGCTATATTTTACAGCCATTAAAATCTAAAGAATCATTGAGCTCTTGTGAACTCAATAAAGTATCAGAGGTGACTGGGTGACTCAGAGTAATAGGAATACTGAGGTAGCACTACTACTAAAATCCTGATTCAAATCTGGTCATCAACTCATCAATAAATTATACCTTATTGACTTGAGATTAATGCCATGAGACTGATAACCGTTGACTGCATAAACAACATATTAAATTGCATTTTACTCTGTTCGTCTTATTCCAGCTGTAAAGGTTAAACTGCTTCATTTTGATTATTTTTTGATTAACACTTCTTGCAGAATACATTTAAATGTGTCCCTAATGTGTATGGAGGTCTAACTGAAGTGACTTCAGAAGTAGTTATGAAATGTCATATTCTGGGGGCCATTGTCTGACAATCATTTTCTGAGACTTACAAGTTCAAATTTCTTAATTTTGTGATGTGACGACAATAACACAATTCGATTAAGTTCTGGTGTAAATTTTCACTGCTCGATGCATGATAATTGTTTTCCAAAGCTGTTATTTTAGGATACGATTTTGACTGGAAACATGAACCCCAAATATATATATTGTTTTACTGCATCATAGCAAGCTCACTTTTCTAGTAAAGTTTTTGTTTAAAAATAATATTACAAAAATGATCTCATAATAAACTGCAGAATTATGCGTCACGTGGTTACATGGCATTTCACTGGAATTCCAGCACAGGTCTGAGTTGAATCATTGAAGGTGATGCTATTTTGTTTTTACACGTTCATGCAATGACGCAACACTTTGTCTTACATAGAGGACCTTGGCCCAAGATTTTCTTGTTTTTCTTTTTCTTTATTTGTGTTGTTCCTATGTTCAAAAGGAGGCTTAACATCTTATTTGAAAAGCCAAATATCCTACATTTAAAGGAAATCACCCACATCCATGAAACTCTACCACAGGATACAGATATCATCTTGCAGATGTGAACATACAGTATAGCGTCACAAAGTGTAATTTTACTCTAACCTTTTGTTTCCTGCTGCCCTCTGGTATTCCCGGCCATTTATCCACACAAATGCAGGGTTTATTGGCCAGGCATAAGTGCTTTCATATGCCACCTGTGCAAACCGGAATCTTGTTCTATTTTCAGCCATTATACAGAAACGTGGGCCCAGTCTCCAGTGACCTGTGGAATAAAGATTAATTTGTTGACACATTGGTTACTACCCTTCCTGTGCTGGGAACTCTCTGAAGGGATTAAGTGTGTTCCAGCATGGTGCTAAATGTTTATATTCTATAATGTAAATAAGCGAAACGAGTTATACATTCAGGGTATTCTGAGTTACATTTAAAATCAGAACAACACTGCCATTCAATGTGGGGCAGCGTGTGTATGCACCCGTCTCTTCTAACAAATAGACCTGTCAAGTGCTGAAGAGCGGGCTAGAGGGAGAATCGTTCACACTGAACCAATGTAAGCTCTATGCATAAGGAATCACCTTCACCTCAAATTAGCCATACATCAGCTACTATGTATGTTATGTTTTGGTGTTGAACATACCTTTCTGCATATACAACACATTATATCATCGTACTGATGCAGGTTTTCACGGCTCGATACATGATAATTGCTTTCCAAGGCTGTTCTTCTGCGACAGCTATCACGAAGGAACAGTTTTGGAAAGCAATTAACATTACGTACTGACATAGGTTTTCACTGCTTGATTCATGATGGCTGCTTTTCAAAGCTGTTCTTTCGAGATCGCCGAGAGGGAGTTTGCTGGACACGGCTATCCCGATAGAACAGCTCTGAAGAGCAACCATCATTAAGCGAAACGTGAAAATCTACATCAGTACAGCAATAACTATGTAAAAGAAAATACAAACAACATTCCAGGAGAAGAGAGGTGGTTGGGGGTCTGAAGGGTTAGACCACTGAGTTACCAGTATTAAAATCATGTTTGACAATTCCTGGTGATTTGGCCCAGTGGTAGTGCGTATGACACTTATTGCACAGGTTCAACCCAGCAGCCATCCTGACTAACACTTCAGGTGTATGTTAACCATAACAATACGCATCCTCTGCTTCACAGTGGACGATAATGATCCCGTGGTCTTATTCCCAAAGTAGGCCATTGTGTGCTAGCATTATGGTCCAAACTTGTAAAGAATTGTATTACCTGCAAATGACTCTTGGAATGTATGTGGCAATCATCGCCCTGTACTGAAAAAAAAAAGTTTCAGGAACCTCCTAAAAGAATCATGTTACTGAAGAGGTTTTCTTGGGTATACACGTGTTATATAAAAAATAATAATGATTATAAGTCCGTAAAATTAACTCGAAGGCTTCACTATGGATTATAAGTTCGTTAGTTTAGTGAGTTCATTATCAGGCCGAACACCAATAACGGCACATAATGCTATGACATTAAACTACTTTTTACTTGATTCAATTTTTATTATTCTTGCTGATAAATGAAAAACAGACATTGTATATAGGTTTGACTTCAAGAACCATTTCTGTGTAAAAGGGTGTGTGTGTGTGCATTGCTCTGCTAGAGTTCCAAACGGATATTTGTGATCTCATCACACGATGATGATAGCACCATTGGAATAACATTGGGCGGGGGGGATACAACAAAACAAATCCAGTCCACGTGATGCCTTTAAGAAAGTTTAAGCTTCATTGATTTCAGGCCAATAAAAATGAATTACCCAACGCGAATGGAGAGTCCTGCTGTTGTGTGGAATGCTGCCAACAGCCACTCCTGACGAGGAGGGAGCTCCCAATGCGCGTCCTCAATGGGTGCACACTGTTGAGATTGTACAAATCTGTCATGGCCAGCAGGAAGCATTATCAAGAGCTTTCTTCACCATTTCTCACAAAGCCTGGCGGGATACAATGTCACGCAGCGATGCGTTCTGTTGGGACACTTTCTAGGAGCAACCCATATGCACAAAATGTTAAGTTTTTGCACACGCGTGAGCGATTTTGGCGGCTTGAAATTGACGCATGAAAAATATATGAGCGCGTAAAAATAACAAAACCTATCTCGGTGGGCCCATTATCAAGTGTAAAAGCAACCTCGGGCCAGTGTTAATTGAAGATGTATTAAACATATGGGTGGACAACGATGGAGCGTTTACTACTGTTATAGTAAGTAATAATTCACCCATTACTGATTACAATGCAGATAAAATAATATGTAATGGTTTATACTACACTTGGGACTGCAACTTGAGGACCTTTTTTCTGATTAATGGATGCCTACTATTACAAGTATATATTGATTTTGCCACACTATGAAACATACAAGTGTGTATAAATATATCACGGAACGCACATACACAAACCGCATCTCTGTGTGGAATTTAGTTGATGGGTCAATATTTCCAGGGGACAACAAATGCTATGTTTATATGTTTTCTATCTCATGCAAGAAATTGAATAAAAACAATGTAACCATAATGTCACGGGAATGTGCATCTGACACTGCTAACAAGGCCCCTTCTACATCTGCAATACTTGCGTTCAACAAAGCAACACAGGCCAGCCCCAGGCCATTAAATCTTGTCTAACATGACCTTTCACAACACAAACTTTACAATAATAATGGCTATGGACCCAGGCCATTATTTACGTCAGAAAACCCGTTTTTTTTGTTAACAAGGAATATCAAAGCGTGCGATTGTAAAGGTTACTCCACAATGGTACTCAGGAACTCAGATTTCTTTCCTGTGAATTCAAAAAGGAAAACATTATCTGCATATATATTTATTTCACTATTATGTTTCACTTCCATGTATTTCATAATTCTTCCAGTGCTTTCCAACTCTCCTTGTTCCATGGCAAGTACAGCTTTGATTTGAATAGAATCGGTTGTAATGGAATATAATATAGTAAAGTTTGGGCGGGCGGCACGGTGGCGTAGTGGGTAGCGCTTCCGCCTCACAGCAAGAAGCTCCCGGGTTCGAATCTCGGCTCGGGGTGCCTTTCTGTGTGGAGTTTGCATGTTCTCCCCGTGTCCGCGTGGGTTTTCGCCGGGCACTCCGGTTTCCTCCCACCGTCCAAAGACATGCTGCTAGGTTAATTGGCGTACTGACTAAATTTCCCCAGGTGCCCTGCGATGGACTGGCGTCCCATCCTTGGTGTTCCCCTGCCTTGCGCCCTGTGTCTGCCGGGATAGGCTCCGGCTCACCGCGACCCTGTATAGGAGTAAGCGGTTTCTGAAAATGGATGGATGGATGGATAAAGTTTGGGCATATATTTTCATCTATTCATACAATTTATATATATAATATATAAAATAGATTATGCAGAAATTTGATATTTCTGGAACTATTCCGAAACTTCAAATATTCATTACTGCGCAGGGACGTTTAGAAAAAATGACGATCGTGCATTTTAACTTCTTGTTTAACGGGGTTTAAATTCAGTAAAAAAGCTTGTATAAAGTGTATCAGGATTTTTTTTAGGTCTCATAGATGTATTAGAATTATTTGCATTGATGAATGGTATGGTGTAAAGTCAGAGTTCAAAAATAAACTTTACAACACTGTATATGCAATACTTTCCTTTTGGCAGTTGAATAAATCGCTTTTGCGCTGCACGTTCAAACTCCGTGGGTGGTTTGTATGAATTGAAATTGGATAGGCAGTCCTTTATTATACTTAAATTATTTGAGTGTAAAGTGAATCCAGCTGTGCATCAGGGGAGTGAGGATAAATCTCTATTTTAATAAGAATCAAAACGTAAGCGAATATGAATTAGCAATATTAAAGTAACATGTACTATTCCTTTAAAAAAAACATGTACAACTGTTTTTAGGAACTGACTTCTTCCATAAACTGTTTATTGTTAAGGATTCTGAGCAGCAACGCATGGAAGTAAACGCAGTCGAGGTCTCCAGGGCCCCGTGAGAATTGTGATGGTCATTTACAGGAGGCTTTGGCTCGGTTGTTTATAGATGAATAAAGATATCCCGTGGAAAAGACGTTATACTTTACAATCGTATGACACACTTGTAATCATCTTAGAAATGTTTAGTTAGTAGCCAGTGCAGTCACTTGTTATGTACACCACAGCTGTGTGACATATGAAACAAATGGTGTTTGAAATACCCCCTACTGTGTAATTTGACGTGGCTTACAGATGGCATTGTAAGCATTACTGCATACAAATGACATGCTGCCGCGGTGTATTGATTCGCACACTGGTCCTAGTTTAACTCAATCTCATGGTATGGCAGTGGATACAATGAAAAGAGTTATTCCCCACCCCATCTCTATCTGCCCATCAGGTTAAATGGGTGCACCACATTCAGACAGGCCAGCGTGGAAGAGTAGGCCAAAATACCATCAAGAGCTCTCTCTCTCGCGTTGACCCTTCAACAGCAACATGAAAAAGCAATTCCAGAGCTGCACCATTATCTTTATCTTTTTACTGCAGATATTATAAATACAATATCTACAAGCTAAAGACTTCATATATTGCACCATTGTTCAGTAAAAACATTGTCACGATGTGAATATAGGAGCATGAATAATAACAAGCTATGTTTTAGATGCACAGGAGTTATACCATTAAGTTACACGGTGTCTATATATTAACACATGCTTCAATCACTTGGAACCACTCCAGGCCTTGCCACAACCACACATAGTTGTTCGCTTAACTCCTGCTCTTATGGTACTGATAGTATTCTGGGATGCTCTTCACCAGCAGCCAGGCAAAATTGAATGTTTATCCGAGCAATACAATGTGATCCATAATAAAGCCTTTTTTCATTGTAAACATTGTGGGTTTGCTTTCCAACACACCGGGGTGCTGAAGTAGTAAATAAATGGCACGTTCTAATTGGCTGTGTCGGGTGGATACTAGTTGACGACACTTATTTTGCATGAGACCCAACCCAAAAAAGGGCTTTATTACGGATAATATTGGTCACGAAAGCCTTCATGTCAAACAATACAATTTGAATTAATACGGAGCTATAAACCATTTAACGACGAATATGGCATTCACCTGCTTTATTGCAGTGGGAGTCTGTGGGTCCCTGTGTGCCGAGTGCAGGGAGCCAATCTGAAATGTAACTGCTCGAGCACCAGTGCTGGAAAACAGTCTTGACCCCATTAATTGCGTGTACATTTTCAAGACAAAACGCAGGCAATGATTTGTAAGTGTGAAAAGTTTATTCGTTTAGTTCCTAACCATTGTGCCCCATTTAAAATGACTGCATAACCACTGCTCAAAGCCAAAAATATTTTACGAATTAAACATCAGACATGCAAAGCCAGCAGTTTTTTTTCTTATAAAAGCTCCAGGGTAAGGTTAAGTAAATACTGCAATGGAATAGTGTAATAATATTAGCTGTACTACTCCTAATACATATAGAAATGACCCCTCTTATTTATATTGTTTCGCTTTTGTTCTGTCTGGTTTGCTTCATTGTCCAACTTTGTTTCGCTATCAGTGTCGGTGTAGCCCTCTACATTATCTATTGATGGCGATTTACTCCAGGCACTTTATGTCGATGCGCACTGACACTAAGGAAAGATGTTTTCCAAACGGCAAAAATATGAGTTTACACAAAGCATGCAGGGTAATTATTACATGCAGATTTCATGCATATTTTCTGAGTATAAGTATTCCTTTTGATGGCGCGGTGAGTAATGCTGCCGCCTGACTGCAAAAAGGCTCCGGGTTCGTATCCTGGCTCGGGTGCCTTTCTGTGTGGAGTTTGCATGTTCTCCCCGTGTCTGCGTGAGTTGTCGCCGGGCACTCCAGTTTCCTCCCACAGTCCAAAGACATGCTGCTGCATAGGTTAATTGACCTGCAGACTGAATTGCCCCTGGTGCCTTGTGATGGACTGGCGTCTCATCCTGGGTATAGCCCTGCCTTGTGCCCTGTGTCTCCCAGGATAGGCTCCAGTCTGGTGGCTCATAAGGTTTCAAGTTAAAATCCTAGTTAAGAATTGACAGTCCATTATCCTTGCATGGTCGATAAAGCGAGTAACACTTCATGGGGGAGTCAACAGCAGTTGTCCTATGGATAGACACGCCCCCACCATAGGAATGAGGAGTGTGCACCCTGGCTCAGTGCTGTAAGCAGGAGATGAACATCGCATCAATGCTCAGTTCAGCATGAAATTGCATTGAGTTTTCTTTTGACAGGTTTTCCTTGCCCGATTGACTTCTGTTTTTAAGGCATTTGGAAAGAAGGATAAAGTATTCATTTTAAATAACCCAGTTAAGGGTTATTTCCCTGGCCCTTTAAAGTAAACACATCATCAGAGATGTTATACTACACCATCGGTGTCTTGGATAGCAAAATGTCAAGCACACTATTATAAATACACATCCTATAAAATAACATGGAGTTATACATGGGTATATTTTTTATATGCTTTGTGGGAATGGTTTAAAAGAACACTTTTATTGTTAAAAGAACAGTAGTTAAAAATACACACTTTTCCATTGTAAACGTTTAAATGTTAGCGCTAAGGGCAAACAAAGCAGCATTTTGAAATAGCTGTTAGCCACCGTGATATCCACCGCTACAGACACCCATGTGGAAAACCCAATCCAAACCATGCAGACCCAATAGCACCAGCAAAAGTGGTGGTAGAGTTTAACACAAATAAAAATGAAGTTGCTTTTTTAATCAAATTTGTCTTGCAATACAAAACATTTATTACAAAAATAATTGCTTTGAAGGCATAGTAAAGTCAAATAAAGCCAAGGAAAGGAAAGCATGTGTCCAAGAGCACATATACTGAGGAGATGGAGCAATCTAGGTGGATTGTGGTATTGCGGGATCATGAGTTGGGGAGGCCTTTACCCAGTAGTGAATTGACTATGGCTGATGATGTGGAAAGGCAATAACAGTGTAAAATCAGGATATAGAGGAATACTTAGAATTGTTTAACAGTGCAAACTAAATTGTGTTAGGATTGTCAAGTGTTTGCAGCGTGACTTTACACAGCATGAGATCGGTTTGGTTTGCTTCTTTGCAAAATATGCACAAAGCTGACACTAAGCAATACAAGCATATTTTTATTGCTGCACCCATGTTTTGCAATGCCTGATGCCAATAAGAAAATGATTCATTCAATAGATTAATTTCTCGCAATAAAATATATTTTTGTTTAGTCCAATAAAAATCCACCGCGACCCTTTATAGGATTAAGCGGTTTCTGAAAATGGATGGATGGATGGAATAAAAATCCTTTAACGAATGGAAGTCAACTGACAATCCGTAATAAGCACAATCAGCAGTAAACTTGCAATGAGCGATTTCAACTTTAACTACAGATGTTTTCATAAATATACAATAAGAAACAACCATGTTCATAGTCACTCAATGTGTGACATTTCAGAGTCTTTAGCAGTTGGCTGAGTTTACCAACACCAAGAAGTCGACTTGGTCCATAAATGGGATTTTGTTGAACCGCTAACACTGCCTTGCCAGCTGACTACACCCGTGTTACAAAGAGTGCCTCTGTGCAGACCGGCCCTGAGCAGGGTAATGGAGAGGCCACTGTCATAATGGTGTCTTGGAGCCTGACTTTTCTTTCCATGGTCCCTAAAGGAGAGGGGGCCCAAGGGTGCTAGACTGCCATCCCTAATGCAGGCTTTCTGAGCTCTATGGGTCATCAAACGTTGTACTATCTTTAGTTTTGTTACAATAAATGTTGTTATATTTATTTAAATGCCAAAGTCTGCAAAGAGATGTACTGCCGGAATTTTTCAATGTACGATGCGAAACAATGACTTACTACTCTGCTTGCGAACATGTGTTCTTGAAGAAATGTTCCAAGTAATGTTTCTCCTTTGGACAATTGATCCACATTTGGTGGATTTACCTTTGCAGAAATATCTGGCTAACTCCAGAATCCTGCAAAACTGTGATAACAAAATATATTTTAAACAGGGCCAGATTCTCTTAGTACCAGCCATTTCTGATCAACAGAGATCTTGACTACCGTATATATTCTATGTCGTCAACAACACATTTTCTTACAGATGCGCTTATTACCATACCTAGTTTTGCACCTGGCCTCACAGACAGACGTTGGGTTGATGATGTAACTTTAGAAATGCCTGATGATGCCTCCAATGTGGGGGGCGAAATGTCGCGAAGGGGAGCGCATGAACACTCGACACGGCTATCCCGAAAGAGCAGCTATGGAGAGAAATTCTCAAACATCGAGCTATGCAAACCTACATTAGTATGATGTCATTTTACATGCTCGAAAGTGTCGCAGGAGAGATCATGTGCAAAGCACATATCTTGTTTCAGATGTGTTCTGTTGCATATAATGGCAAACCGTGCAAATGGAGTCTATATTTTCAAAGTGCCTCACGTTGTATGCAATGGCAGGACGCCTGCCTCCCCGACACGTGGCTGGTGGTGCGGCTCGACGGGAAATCCTTCCGCAAGTAGGTCGTGCTGTACCCGGGCTTGCAGCGCTTTGTGACCCTCGGGTGAAAGGCGCTATATAAATTGAATTATTATTATTATTATATTCACGTAAAACCATCAAAAAGTTTTAAAAAAAAAAACCCCAAAAAATTGTTGTTCACATGTCGTTCTCTCCGCAGCCTTGTGCAGCGCTTTGTGACCCTCGGATGAAAGGCGCTATATAAATGCTATTATTATTACTGCGTATACATACTGCAACATTGTGAGAATGGTTAGTATACGACCCTATACATCTGGCGGTCTAAGTTTTATTCCCACTCACACCTTATGGTAGTGGCAAATTATCTCTGAAATCCAAAGTCTCCTTTCACCAACCTATTTTGACCATCATGGTGAATTATGATGAAACAATTCACAGGACTGACACAGCATCGGGAGGCTACCATCCAGCAGTATAGTTACAAAGGGCTGTGAACGATTATTGATGGTGTCGTAATATACTTATTGTACTCTACTTCAAGTAAGATGAATGTATGTTGTTGCTAATTCTGAAAAGAGTTGGTTTAGGTTGCATACATTTTTAAAATGCTTTATGTGCAGTCAAACATTTATGGCACTTACAGGTCATGACCTGTAAAATATATTGCTCCTGGAAAAAAAGGGAAATTGCTCATTGTTCAAACATTACAATATTCACTGTATCGTATAAGTACCATTGCTTTCATTGTTCAAGCATTTAATGACATGTATTATTAGTTAAACCAAGCCAAATTAATATTCACAACGCATTGTGACCCTCGGGTGAAAGGCGCAATATAAGGCGCTATATAAATTGATATTATAAATTGATATTATTATTATTATTATATTTCCCCAAAAAGTATTTCAACTTACTGTGTCTGCCGGGATAGGCTCCGGCTCACCGCGACCCTGTACGGGTTTAAGCGTTTTCTGAAAATGGATGGATGGTGTTTACGCGTGACACTTTAGTAGCAATTTATCCTAAAAGCAGACTCAACAATCAACAATACTGCACAACAGCTACAATGTTGATAACACGGTCATTTATATTCTATGGACTGTACAGTGAAAGATTGTTAAACAGCCACAACATTTTAACAGTACAACATCGTAAAAACTAGTGAAGGAAAACACACGTGGAAAAAGCAGCAAGTTTGATTAACTTCATTATTCAAACATATATACACACTTCTAGTGCCAAATTTGCCAGCCACGAAGCGTGTCACGAAGCCGTGCAGAAAATGTGTAGAGCTGGTTAAATCTGTTAACAGTCAATCATATGGCCGATGATAGGTCTTTCAGATATTCAACACTCCACTGGAGATTTCTCTGCTCCGTTGGAGCTAGGCCCACATCCAGTTCCTAATTCGGTGACTGAGAGCCTGGCTATGTCCCCTGATGTATTATGTAGCTTGAGTGTTGCTGACAACGCAATCAGCACAACCAGTAGGCAAGCTTTAGTTGGCGCCCCAGAACCAAATCTGTCATTGTGGCGTTTCTCATTTTTGAACAAAAAAAACAAGGACCTTCATGGCCGTTGGTTGATAGAATGAATAGCAGAGTTTTGGTGCGTTGCAATACATTTGTTTATTTATGGAAGTACTGCAGTGTATATTGGTTTTTAATGCACTTGGTAGTTGACAATTCATTTGTTACGTTATACTAAATCCAAACACTCAATATGCTAACAGAAATTGTTATTAAAGCATACACTTTATATGTTTTTTTAAATTAATTTAAAATATTTTAATAATAATAATATTTATATAGCGCCTTTCACCCGAGGGTCACAAAGCGCTGCACAAAGCTGCAGAGAGAACTACTAGAAGCTGTCGCAGTGCGTAAGTTATTGAAATATATGATGCTTGTTAAACTAACTACATAAGGGCAATGGCACTCAGAAAATGCTGTATTGTGGGTTCTAGTCAATCAGGTGAAGACAAAAATAAGTAAATAAAATTAACAAGATTTTTGATTTGCACGCTTTTACACATTACATATATCTAGAAGAAAACATAACGACGCAGTGAAAGGCGCTATATAAAACGCTATTATTATTATTATTAACACATGATGCCTTATGGTCTAACGCCGCGACAATCCGTTTCAATGTACTGATGTATGTTTTCACGGTTCAAGTCATGACGGTTACTTTTCAGAGCTGCTCTTTCGAGATAGCCGTGTCGAGCGATCTCCCTCTCTCCCTCGCAACACGGCTATCCCGAAAGAGCAACTCTGAAGAGCAACCGTCAATACGTTTTATTATTATTATTATCAGCCGTCATCACTCACTATCCAGAGTTGTTGTCCTCTGAGGTATATTCAACTCATTTAGCTCCCATTCCATCATCATTTTCGTCTATCAGCAATCATACTTTCTAGAAATGTATAAATCCCAGGCCACGTATGTTTTAGTTGTAAATATTGTATTTAGGGGTTTCTGATGATTACATACAGCAGCAGTTGTGAGCAGAATGGTGTGATGCAATTAATATAGGAAGCAGAAAAGGTGGTTGGAAAAGAGAAACGTGCTGTGGTCATCTAGTTTAACTAGCATCGTTCAACATATTATCGCCGTTGTTGACATACCGTCCTCTTCGCGGCCCTTGTGCAGCGCTTTGTGACCCTCGGGTGAAAGGCGCTACATAAATTGATATTATTATTATCGAAGACATCAATAGCACCTATCACAAATACATGAAAATGTAGTATGCAAATGAGCACTCTAATCAATTAACATCAATAGCAAAAACTCCATCTCACCACATCCCTGAACAAACCACAACGAAAACTATTCTTTCTACCCATATATATGTTTTATTAAACAGTCAAGGCTTTTCAGTAAAGGTAACGGCAATTGAAAAAACAATTCTGACACTACAGGTATAACGACAGACACTATAATTAACCTAACACCGTACTAATATTTCAATTGTACTTCTATACAGGACATTAATGTATGTGGTGCACATTGTTGTGGGGAGCCAGAGCCTATCTCAGCAGACACAGGGTGCAAGGCAGTGGTATACCCAGGATGGGATGCCAGTCCATCACAGGGACAATTTAGTCAGGCCAATTTACCTAGGCAGCAAACTCCACACAATTTACCTAGGCAGCAAACTCCACACAGAAAGGCACCTGAGCTGGGAGGCGAACCCAGGTATTCTTGGTATGAGGCAGCAGCACTCCTCAGCGCGCCAACATGCTGCCATAAATAGCACATTAGTGAATAACAATTGTTCACTATGTGACAATTCAGTGCTTCCTGGTCAGCTAATGTTTGAAAAACCTCTGCTCAGGCACAAGCGTTTCCTCATAATTATTTTACTCTATTTTCCCAGGACCGTCTCACACTAGCATTCCTAAGTAAGCATTGGCTGCCAATCCAAATTGACATAGTGGTCCTACTGTGAACAGTGTTAAGGCTTTAAACTAAAACACATGGTGAAACATTATAAAGGGCCACAGTCCTGACATTCGTACCAAATGTTATATTTATTGCAAATTGAATGGGATTATGTTGTATTTACCCTGAACAAACTTAGCAAAGGATAAAAAATGTATGCCACTGCCAAAATGATATCACACGTGAAAGCTATACTGATTGTACCCCAAGATAACAGCGAAAGATGATCACCAATAAAATAAAAAATATCTGTGCATATAAGTTAGTGAAGGGTGCTCAGAATTCCACGCAGATAGAGTAAACAGCCAACACATTAGAGGAAGGACAGGAGCAGTAAAGGTCAATGAGAATATAGGATCCAGGTTTTGAAAGTGAGGACATGTTATCAGGATAAAAAACGAAAATGCCTTTTACATCAGCCATCTTCATTCCATAAGGAAGTCCAAACTCACAGCATATTATAGCAGTGACAGTGGACATGAGGGGAGGAAATGCCTTGTGACGTATTGTAGGTTTGACAAAGAGGTGCCGTTGAGCACTGGCTAAATTCTGTATGCCCCCAATTCTCCATTACAAGGCCTTCACTCCAGAAAACGGCTGCTGTATGATAGTCTCCCATGATTGTATGCATAATAGATCACTTCTTTGCTTCTGCTGGTCACACAGATTGGAAAAGCATTCATTTGCTGCCCATACCATTGGCTAGTTTACACTATTTGAAAATGAACTATTATTTATCTTTCGAATGAAGCATATATATTTCATACATCATGTCCACTGTGGTGTTCTGCTGTGATTAATAGCATATCAACATTTTCAACAAATGTGTGGGTTTCTTTAACAAACACATATAGATGTTCCTTGTAATAATTCGTGCAGAAGAGGTTAACGTATTCATTTCTATTGGATAAATTCATAAACATACGCCTGTCAATTATCACATCAAGGTCTATCAATTTCTGGTACAAAACATTGAAATACAGTTATTGAATTGAATGTAATTTTATAAACTGTACAATGCAAATACAATTAAGTTCTTTTCGATTATAAAAAAAACCGTTCATTTCCTGCACGCTATGATTTCAGTCAATATTTTCTTGTTCTAGAGAGTTTGTTGAGTTTTTAAATCACCCCTTAAGAGGGAATTGGCCAAACATCCCAACGCAGGACCTTGCTGCATTGTAATACTTTTCTGCATGTATAAGCGAGATTATTAAACGTTAACGTTACGAACAAGGCTACCTAATGGACTGGCTTACCCAGTTTGTTTATTTGAAAGAAACATACTTTATTGTGTAAGCACACAATTGTCGGGATACATTAAACCTTTAAATATCAAATCTTTTTATTGCAGACAATGTAATTTTTCACATGCCTTGGCGTTTGCACACATCCTTTTCAAAACACAATTACTGTGTTACTGGAGTTATTGTTTTTAAAATCTGATATGCCCCCAGTGCCCTGTGATAGACTGGCGTCCTATCCTGGGTATAGCCCTACCTTGCGCCCTGTGGCTGCCGGGATGGGCTCCAGCTCACTGAAAACCCTGTACAGGATTAAGTGGTTTCTAACAATGCATGGATGGATGATATGTATTGTTTGCATGTAGACAAGGTATCATAATCACTGTGGTCACAAACCACTGTGGGTTGTCTGAATTATGCAGTCACAAGACACTTATGCAATTGTAATAAAGTAGAACGTAAAGAAACATATTTTTTAATATTATTGCTGATTTTCATTTTTCACAGTTTTGTCAATACACATATACTATTTTGGTACTATATAGTGATTGCACATTTGAGACTGTTAATTGATTGGGCAACCATGTGGAATTCATTGCGATTAATGTTTTATATTACATATGATTTATCTCAAGTGAGCCACTGCCACGAAATTAAACAGTCACATTTGTGTCTTGCCTTAACAATGGCTGCGATAAATGAAAGTTTAACTTTGTTAAATAGTGCCATAGTTTGTTTACACTTGCTATGCTTTCTTCCTATTTGGTTGGCATTCATTTTTTAATTCACTTCAGTTTCCTGAGATTGTCACATGGCCAACACACAATCAGCACGTCAACTGACAGAGATGGCTGGTTCCTGTTTGGTTTTGGTCTGGCAGTCCCGTCTGTAAGAGGAATGTACGAACTGGATACAGTATTATATCAGCTCACTGATACACTTTTAAACAAAAACGAATTTAATAGAATACTCCTATCGCAGTGTCACTAAATGCCAGCAGTGCCTCCCAGTGGAAGTTTTACACCATAGCCAACAGATGACATGGGGGACCTACACTAAAGGATCTGACAACGCAGTGGTTCAAAAACTTTATCGGTTCACGGCTCCTTTAGTGTATCAGGATTTTTTCCACGGCGCCCAAAGTCAGAAAACACCTAACAATTACGTTTAATTTGGAATATCCGGCGGCGCTCATTTGAGTTAACTGCGGTGCCCAGGAGCAACGTGGCGCACACTTTAGGAACCACTGTCACAACGTAATCAACATAAACAAAATGGCTCACCATTTTATATCTAAGTCAACTGCATGAACCATAGCCTTAAGCCTTACACATTTTTCCTCACACACACACATACATTATTCACGGCAGGGATAACTTGTATGTCAAGCCAATTAAAATGCAGTCTTCTGAAAACCACATAGAGAATGACAGTCACCATGGTAATTTTTCCGTTTATCCATAATAAACCCTAATGTACTGGCTTCTATTGTGTTAAGACAACATCATGGCACAACCATATGTAATTTGATTTGCAAAGTATGGTACTGTTACAATGGTGAATTATTTGGTGATACTGGATGAGCAGTATTGCACAAGGACAAATGAAAAAACCACAGCACATTTGGCAATAACACTGCATAGAAATAAATATATCATGGGTGACGTTTCAGGCAAGGGCCCTTCTCTGGCTTCTCTATTTGCTGTGAAAAACAGTGATTTCCCAAAACATTACCTATTCTACACGTTCTCTTTTCAACGCAGTGTTTTTGATGAGTGTGTTGAGATTTCTGTTACAAAGATTTCTGTATACCTGCAATGATTACCGAATATATTTTCGATGTGTATTTTGTTTACAATACAGTCTTGTTTATGCCTAACAACTAAATATGGGCAAGGGCAATCAATCCAATAATTTTCCCCACCTATAAGAAAATGCTATAAATACTATTCGTTAAATGTAAGATCTGTAACTGTTGTGAGGCTTGGGTATGGTGACCACCCTACATCTGGACATAGACATTGATATAGCCTACAGTGACCCTCGGGTGAAAGGCGCTATATAAATTGAATTATTATTATTATTATTATAAGTCTTGACATGTTGGAATGTGATATACGTAGGGTGGACTGAACAGCAGCATGTTTCCTTAACAAAATAAAATAAGTGGAGGATAAAATAAACGTAAACACAAAAGGTTGGTTAATCTAGGGTATTTTTTTTAAAAATGTAGAGTGATATCCAGATTATAAAAGAAAAGGCAACAGAGAACTGGTTTGAGTGTGTTTACGAAATATAATTTTATAATGAATTCAACATACCAATTCCATTACATGGATAGAACATGATCATTGCACATGATGATATGCATAATAGATTTTGGCTGGGACTGACAAATTAAAAAGACAATGTACATATGTGACAATTTGCTTTCTTGAGATGCAAAAATAACTTCAATTCAGTCATCTATTGTTGGCACAAATAAAGCTTCAAGACTTGAACATCAATATTCCCTACTGATTCACTCCTGTCAAATGCTGCCTTTCACGAGCCATGGTCAATTGCCATTCAAGTCACTTGAGCACAAACACTTGCCCACACACAAACACATGGCCTTGCACGCACACGGCATTTGATGAGCAAGAAGTAGATCAATCGCGACATGATCGCTAGAATTTTGAGAACCTTTCCCATATGCGCAGAAGCTACCGTGTGTGTTGCTGCCACGGTGAGATACAAGACTCCACCTCACGTCGTAGGTCATGCGAGTTAAATCAAGGTTTCTATCAGCCCTTACTCATCCAGTCATCATGTGCCCCAGTGTCAAAAAAGTGCATGGTTCCTACAAAAAGGTCTCCTATTGCGTGCTAGCAAGAACACTAAAGTAAAAAAAACACCCCGTAAAATAGCTCATCGTTCATTCCCTAACTCATGAAACAAAGTGCACTACATTGCAGTATCTATACCCACAATATGAGTCAGCATCAACATGCAATTATAAGCTGAAATGTCCCCCTGAAATGTATGACACTACCCAAATGTACTCTAATAGCGCTGCCGCTTCACAGCAAGAAGGACACGGGTTCGAATCCCGGCTCGGGGGCCAATCTGTGTGGAGTCTGCATGTTCTCCCCGTGTCCACGTGGGTTTTCGCCGGGCACTCCGATTTCATCCCACAGTTCAAAGACATGCTGCTGCATAGGTTAACTGACCTGCAGACTAATTTGCCCCTGGTGCCCTGTGATGGACTGGCGTCTCATCCTCGGTATAGCCCTGCCTTGCGCCCTCTGGCTCACCGCGACGCTGTACAGGATTAAGTGGTTTCTGACAATTAATGAATACACAAATATACACTGCATTGTACAATGCCTCCAAATATTACAGGCACTAATGTTTTCTAGGACATCACAGCACCGTGAGAGATTATTGGGGCGACTTGGGGAGGGCTTCATCCAGCAGTGGATTAACCAAAAGGTTCATGACAAATATATTTTCAATAGAGAAGAAAATACATCCACATCTCATCTCATTATCAGAACCCCTTTAAGCCTGTACAGGGACGCGGTGAACCGAAGCCTATCCCGGCAGATACAGAGCGTAAGGCAGGGCTATGCCCATTATACAACGCCAGTTCATCACAGGCCAATTAACGTATGCAGCATATATTTGGACTGTGGGAGAAAACCGGATTCTGTACTTTACTGAAAAGCCCATAAGGGTCCAAAGGTAAAATCCTCTCCTCTGGCATGAATAGTCGACCGCTAGGGGAGGGACGTGACCAATGACAAAACAGCCGGGTTTGTCATCAGCTCAACTTCAACACAACCAGCTGCTTTAAAGACAAACATAAATGAATTTGCCACGCTCGTTTATGTTTCTGCAACGTTTCGTGTCGTCAGGAGGCGGCCGCGTAACACGCTGGCGACACGTTCCATCGTTATCTGCGGTGAGAGGCTCCGTGTCGGCGTTGGGCTGTCGGTCCAGGGGAGGGCGTCGCTGGCGCGGCAGAGAATCCAGGCGAGGTCGGGGTCTCGTAGCACCCGTGTAGGCCGCACTCACCCATGGTGCGTGGACGCACGTGTTTGTGTACTGTTAGTCCCTCATTCAGCGGTGGATTTATGACAAGGAGGCCTGCAGCTTTGGCGTGTACTATGCAGTAGTAATTAAAGCAACGGCTATGTTGAACTGCAAATGTAGGTTAAAAATATATATATTCTCTGTGATACTGTACTGTTCTGTCTGTAGTAACCCACCCGGCATCGTGTCAGGATGTGCCGTCGGATGTCGTATGACAGTCATGTCCCCTGGTTTTGCCATCATGAAGTGGAGCGCCCAACTCTCGG
>JAZEWU010000001.1:4636285-4681723 GCA_036362915.1 Geotria australis
ATGAATGAATGAATGGATTGTAAAATAATGATTTCGAAAAAAAAGTCTCCATCTGAACATGTCACTTTCCAAAATTAGTGATGGAGTGGCAGCTGGGAGGAATTGAGCAACGTGGCTATGCGAGTATGGATATACTCTTGACAATGGGGCAACACGTGTAGTCTTCCACAGCTGTACGATACAGGCATCTAGCCCAGTAGTGAGTTTGTTATTTGTATTTAAACTAAATCTCTGAATTCTTGTTGGTGCCTTAGAGAACTGAGCTGGCACTACTAATATCATATTTTCATATCTGAGCCAGCACTATTAAACCCGGTCCTCATGTGTAATGAGTGGACGGTCTCATTGCATATAAACCTAACATAGATGAGGTGTTTATTTTACTGTAATTTGATTTCGCCCAGCTGTGAGAATTAACGTAAACATATTGCACGCTTGACGTGCATCAACCGTGGAGCTCGTCCAGAGGTTTATTGAAATGGCTCCATAAGCAGTTGAGCAGTGTCGTCTTTCGGGGCCATTCTCTGACATGTGTTGATGCTCTACTGAGGGAGGTTCACAATAACATTTCTTCATCTCATCACGTGTGCAAAGTGCAAGACATACTGTCAGTACAATCAATGTTAAGTTTAAACACAAAATATTGTCGGGGGAGCATAATTGTAGCAATTAATGTACTGTGCTATACACCCGGCAATCCGAGTTTGATTCCTCGCCATGGTCAACGTTGGGAGTGATGCCTGAAGCTGTCCTTGAGACCCCCTTCTTCCCATACCCCTCATCAACCAACATGGTGAAATATGGTCAAACAACCACTCTGACCATCATGTTTGGGTAGGTCTTTAGCATTGCATTGACAAAATGGCTATTATTATCCAGTAATTTTTTTCTCATTTTAGACTACAAAAGGGAACAATTGTCTATGTTTTCACTCTAACACGACGGTGCACACATTTTAATTGTGTTTACCTCAAAGCAGCACCCATGAACACGCATGCTTCTACTTGTTGACTCTCAGTGGAATTGTAGAAATGTGTTGCGGCAAAGCCCAAGGTTAAAACACCTTACGTTTAATGTAGTTCCTATAGGCATTACAGTGAATATCGTAAGGAAATTACAGTGTACATAATCTCACTGCAGTTAATATAACATACATTAACCATCGCTGATGTGTAGATGGTAAGGGATGATCAATACATTGAGTTTGTATAGGATTTAAATGTAAGTGCATATCAGTGCTGTACAGAATAGTTCGCACATTTTCTAGGGGAAGGCAGAGGAACATCTAGTTGGAAGGACACGAGTGCTTACAAGATACAGCATTGCCATTTCTTAACCATCTTTTTAAAAATAAAATACATTAACATTATTTTTGCATAATATACCCGCTAAAAAAATAACCACAATACATGTATGCATACCGTATATGTATGTACATCTGTGGTGCATTGCAAGTTGCATTTACAAAACGTCTGTGGCCTGTCAGAATTGCAAGGCTTGCACATTGTCAGATCATAGGAAGGACGAATGGAGTTTTTTGTTTGTTTAGGGGACGTGGAAAAAATAGGGAGAGCAGGGTGCTGATGAATATAATTTAAGTGCTGATAGACAGAAACGGACACACGCAGAGGTGAAGAGAAAGGCCTTAAGCCGAGATGCGTATTGAGGGACGGCCAGCAATGCGTAAAGCCAGTGCAAGGGTGTTACAGACTGCAGAGGGACAGCAATGGAGAAGAATTGACCACCTGTTTAATGGGGGTTGACGGGGGCATTGACAGGAGGCGTTGGTTTACTAGAGCAGAGGTGCGTGGGGTGTGAGTCCAGTGGGGAGCTCAGACAATTGGGCTACCGTGTATTTGATGTGATACTGAAAGCTCTGCGATGTATTTATATTTGTTACGTGTGCCCTTCGGAACTAATTCATTTCATTATTATTGTTATATGACGCGTGATGTGTCGCCCTATATAATAATACTATTATTATTATTATATAGCTGATCGCTTCTTAAGGAACGGACTTCAATTCGTGATTGGCCGTTCACTCATGGATGAGGATTTTAACTAAAGGAAATGAATTAGTTCCTGAAGCTCAGAACAAACGGGCGAAACCTTTGGACATCGTGCAGAGCAGCACATGTTACAACATCTTAGCGATATACAAATAATCTTAGAGCTTTACAGCAGTACTAAAATCTCTGAAGTAGGATGTCATACTGGATTAGGAACCAGTGGAGCCATATGAGGACGGGGTGATGTGGTGTCATTTACAGGTCTGGATGCAATGGGTAATTTGGAGTTTGGATGTGAGACATTTTGGGAGACCCTGGAGGAGAGAGATGCAGCAGTCTTCAAAGCAAAAGCTGATTAAGGCAGAGGGGATAGGCAGCAGATGCACAGGTGGGAGTAGAATGTTCTTGAGAAATCATTGCAGTAATTTTAATGATCTTATGTTCAATGTTACATCACAAAGTGTTTGATGATGTCAAGGTGAAAACAACACGACTTTAAACATCCTTATCAGCCTTAGTCAATCCACTGCTGGATGAAGGCCTCGACAAGGTGCCGCCACTGCTCGCGATCCTGCAATGTAAATAATAATAATAATAGCATTTATAGAGCGCCTTTCACCCAAGGCTCGCAACATTTAAATTACCTTTTCTTTGGAGAAAAAGACATTTCTAGTTATCGTTTTTATAAAAGTTACTTTGCCGATCAAGACTCAATGAGTGTAAATTATATGACTGAGCTTTTTTCTTTTAATTTGACATCAAGGAAAACATTTGTCATATTTTTGGAACACTGTAACATTTATGTCTAAGATAATTATTCTGTTTTCCAGGGAGAAAAATTAATGGCATTTCTGACACTTGTCATTTTGTATTTCACACAGCCGTGATCTCTTCCACATCATAATGTGACGGCATGTAATTCATTTATTCTATTCTGTGGTTTAATGTAAATTAAGTTTGACGGCATAGTCTATTGGAGTGTAAAAAGAATTGAAAGTACTTTTGTACAACAATAAGTCCCACTTTATCTTGCAGTCTGATGCCGAATCACTTCAGTTTCCTGCTTGGAGGTTAATTAGGCCATTTCTTCATCAGGCTGGAGTAAATTACCCATTGATGTTTGCCTGTCTTCATTCATTACTCATTTGACCTGAGGTCTTGCACTTGTTCCTTTCTTTGAAGTGACTGGAGCAGGATTGGGGGGTTGGTGGGATTTTGCACGTATAATGTGTTCAGAACAAAGATGTAATTCCTCTACTAGGATGTGTGCAATTGAATCAATATATATGTACGCTCCTATCCATATTTTTTATGCAGAACTATTGTACTATTGTACATGATGAGTGATTGAAGGGGAGTGATTGAAAACACGCATTTTAGATTATACATTTGGCAATTACCTGTGTAAAACGATCTGTTTCACAATATCCAACTTGAAAATGTCTCTTGGGTTGTATTATGTTTTAGTGCATTCGTTTGCAAGACGTATATACCACACTGGTTTATTGGCCACAGGAGTCCTTCTTAATATGAATTTACAGATCTTCATTCAAAGCTTCACAGAGAAGGATTCATTCGCGATTGAACTTCCTATCACTGGAGTGAGCACATCTTTTAATCTGAAAGGAAGGAACCCAATACAAATATGATTTCGTGACTCACCGTCAATGTCTACAGTAAATGAAAGAGGATGACGGGTTGTGTGAGGTATAAGTTGAATGCTGAGGCGTGACTGGGACGAAAACTAAGTGAACGGCTTGGTTGTGTGTTTTTATAGCTCAGTAAAGAAATCGATTCTGCACGTTAATAGCGGTCATTATCCATCTTAACGTGGATGAACAACGCTGTATGATAGGACGATATATTTTGTTGGTATCTGTTTTATTAGCAATGATTGTATGAAGAATGTTACATGTATGACACAAGACATTGGAAAACGTTAAAGCAATGTAATATAATCTTAGATTACAGTACATAGTATGAATTTAAACGTATTCATAAACAAACATGTTAACTATATAGTCCATTGCCATTACTGGTGACATTCCAATAAAGAACAAGTGTAAAGAATTCAAAACTCTATTTGTTTGCATTTATAATCAAACACTTTAAAGCATATATTTCATACATGAAATTAAAATATATTTTTAGTTTCTAATCTCAGTTTATTTCGTAAACCTTTCTTATCACGTGTGTCACATTTTATGAAAAGGGCAAGATACGTAATAATAGGGAGATATCTTATGGATTTTTGTGAGCTTTTGGTTAGTGTAGCACCGTGTCAAAACACCTGTCGTAAAAACCTCAAAATTCCGATCTGGAATAAAAATAATGACTTAAATTATCCCTGTGTGCTGTGTTTCCTGCAAGTCTAGAAAAGTCCTTAATACTGAAGAAAAGTGACATGTAAATTGATGGTAATTGGCTGTAATTAAAGGAGGCCCTTAATTACATTAATGATGGCAGTTAGACTGCAAGGAGCAGCGTGGGTCTGCATGTGCATATACGTGGACTAAAGTAGATGGTGAGAGTTATTTTTTTCTAAATTAGAAGTTGCAGCCAAATCGCTGCAGGCGAAAACAACTTCAATGCCTCCCTTCCCATAGCACACATCTGGGTTCAATAATTGGCTTCCCAATCCATCTAACTGTGTGTTCCCTTACTGAGCTCTGAGGTAGGCAGGCTTGAAATCACACCCTTCTAGGCAATGTCACTGGTAAGAATGACTACTTGATAATGAATAATAGTCAAATATATTAATCAAGAAAAGCAAAAACACGGTTTGGGCAAATTTAGCAGTGGCACAACTCACTGTGCAAGCCATCTACACGACAACCACCACAACGATGGTGAATTATACCATTATAATGATGCACCACACCTTGGCAACGTTTATCTCTTTGTTTTCGTTGTTGGCATGTACTTAGTCATTTTTATTTTTAAATAATGAGTCTCAAAGGTGACTACGAATTAGTTGCTATAAATTCCCCCGTGCTTTGCCTGCCGAGTTGCTTGTACCGTTATAATTTATTATCAATGTCCTGAGAGCCAATACACTTTAATTACAGTACAGTACCAATATTAATATCTACGTATATTCTACAAAAGCCGTTATCTTTACCAACACATTTGAAAAGGACGGTTCTATGTTTTAGTCTTTAACAAAACATTAAGTTAGTCGTTTGTCATTGTTGTATGTGAGAAATCACAAGTGGCATATTCGCTCCATTTGATAGTTCTGCAATTATTACTGTTTCATATTACGATGACAGAAGTACTTTGTAAAACTATTTTAATAATGTTTTGTACGTGCAAGACTTGTAAAGTGAGGCATCAAGTAACAGCATTGTCAGTTTGTTTATAACGTATGCATTGCCATCATCGTGATACGATTTATCAAAAGTGAAAGACAATTATTATTTCATCGCTATGTATGGTCAACATGCAACAAATGTTAATCACAGTTATACTAATTAATGATTTGGTTAATTACCAAAGATCTGACTGTACGTGACGCATTTTTTTTTATCAAACCAAGACATTTTGATTTCTTTATGTCAATTAAACTTTAAATGATTACATTTTATTCAACAAAATAGTTGCTTAACTTCTGTTAGACACATAGTGAAGCCGAAACATTTATGTCTAATTACATTTTGAAGATGAGATGTGAAAAAGTCCTTAATTTATAACATTGCTATATGAGTAAACAATTTCTTCAGCAATATATAAAATTATTATACGTGCCATGATGGTAAATGAATACGCAGTTTCCATAACATTTCTCAGAAGCTATTACACCATGGATGTTGACACTAGTTGGATAATGGATATTAATGATTTTGGAAGTCCCCATATGTAGCTTTTGAGAACTGGCACGCAATCACACAGCGTTTGCATAATAATGGAAATAAAGATGATCGTTCTACACTTTGGTACGTTAAATGACTTGAAATATTTTTTTCAAGAGCTTTTCCCACACTTAAATCACTAGTAGTAACTATAAAAAACAGTTATGATGGGAGAAAAAAAAATCCCTGGCAACCACAGTTGTATTTTTATTTGCTCGCATTATCTTGCCTAGGGCTCCCTGAGACGAAACTATTTACTGAAATAAATGCGAAAGACCCAGAACATTCGACTGAGCTCAACATAACAGCCGCTAATGGCTTCCATGTGGCCGGCGTGAGAAATGAAAGAAGGCGAGAGGACAAATAATATGAAGACGGTACCATATCTTGGAGTTGGGACGTGGAGTCAGTATCAATCGCACGCTACGCTGCGGCTGGTTTTGAAGCGTTCGCCCTCTGCCTCGCATGATTCATTTCCTCTCCTTCTTGCCAGAGGGATGCCAGGTTCGCTTGCTTCCCCGGGCCAAGTCAGGTCCCGCGCTCATTGCAGATCTGCAACGTATCCAGCCTGTGACAGCCAGAACAGGCTGCAGACTTATAAACGCCTGCAAGGAAAATGTCACATCACCTCATTACTATTTTCTACATTTTAGAAAATTGTATGACCATCCAGCCAAAAATATTTTCATATATGTATTTTTTCAAATAACTATTTCCAAATGAAATATTGTAAGGCGGATGTTATAAATTACTGCACAGATCAGCTATGAGTTGTTTTAAAGGCATATTTTAAACGTAATTGACAAAAAATCCACACTACTGTATAGAGAAAGCTCAGTATGAGGTGTTTTACCGGATTATATTTTGAACGTAATTGTCAAAAATCTGCTCTACTGTAAAGAGAAAACTCACCATATTCGTGAATAACACTGCCTTAAAAGGTAAAGTATATAATAGATGACGTTTTGAGCAATGGCCCATATTCCTAGCTCATAAATAGAGGGGCCAGAGAGGTAGCGTTCTCTAACTCTACATACTATCCACAAAAGTAAAGTCAAATCAAATTAAGATACTTTACGGGTACACATGCTTTTGGTGTGTTATTATCAGAGGATAGCACTGTCTACTAGTTTAATATCAGCATCTTATCAACAATAGTGGTTCTGTCAACACCCAGGATTTATGTAGTCGATTTAAGATGATAACATTTAATTTAACTCTTCTATAAACAGGGGTGATTTTGTCAAACTCCATTTTTCATTGCCGTTACCTCTCCCCTGGTAAGCTGAGCTTTTGATGTTTACCGATCTCCAGATGTAAATTAATGCACACGATGTGCATCTGTGGATGAGTAAACATTGAGAGCTGAACCGTGGGGGAGTGAGAGCTGGTGCAGGAAGGTTGAGGTGTGAACCCTGGAGTTTAAGAACCTCTCATCTCCTTGACTGATAGTGACAGTTGAAATATTTAGAAGCAAACGTATGTAAGCATTACACGTTTAGTGTAATGTAACAACACCTTTAGTAGCTAATCAACTGCAACGTAAGTGCTTATTTTCTAAAAATGGCAGGGGTGTAGCATGCACCGTTTTGGAAGTTTTAAGGAACATTGGGCCATGACACCCGATGGTGAATTTCAAAAATGATACATGAATGCGTACTTTATTCAAAACATATTTAAGCCTGTAGTGTGGGATTTAACTGCTGATACACAGTAATGATATTATACATTCATAAAAGTAAATCTGCTCAAACAAATGTAAGTATGGTTTAATAATATATTTTCAGGGGGTGGGGGGTGGACATGGAAAACTATACTTGGATGAAATCCAAAATCACAGAACACTTTAGTGATGTAAGGCTTTATTCCTGTAAAACACCAATGCACATTAGCAGCAGTTGCCTTCTTATGCACAGCATCGATTACTCCTGTACAGCATTATAAAGTCTTGTAAGCACTGTGTTACACACTTTTACCACTGGGTGTCAATCCTGCCACAAATTCCCTGCCACATGGGTATTCACGCAGTCCTGTGTAACCACTTGCGTAACTCAATGAAATGAATAAAACATGCAAACACTGTCGGAAGGGAACTTTCAAAACACAACACAGCCCAATGTACCTTGAGTTTACACGGTTGTACATTTGAGCGAATTGTGTCCCAGTTACTTTCAGAATGGAATGTTACCTTAAGGTTAGTGCGTTCGCGCATGTTTCTTTCCAAATTGACTGTCATTTAAAATTCTCAAACTTGTGTGCAAATGTAGCAGGGTAAGTGGTTATTTTTTAATGTCTCGGTAATTAACTCATTTATTTTTCCAAAACCTATTTTTAATCCAGCTATTTATATAAAATTCATCATATAATGTATGGTAATATTTTCATTTTCCATTGAATGCATATTTCTTCACCAAAACCCAACAAGTAACTAATCTCATGCATGTCAATTGTGCATCCAGTAACATAAATACCTTACATTTAAATCACGATTTTATTTGGCATGGTTTCTATTCCATGGTCACAGTCTAAGTTCTAATTTCTAGGCGTAATTTTCTTCACCAAGGCTGGTGTCCTCTTAATTCACTGTAATGTATTCCTTGATAATGTGAGTTTTGTGCACTTACAAAATATACTATAAAGCCTAAAATATATACATACTGGTGTTCCTAAAAGGTTCCCAACACCTTTCGTTGTACTTTGTTAAAATCGAGGCGTTATGCATCGTTAAAGTAGTACCATGTTATATAGCATAATGATTTGTGTTAATGCATTGTACATTGTGCTGGTTTTTAAAAACGATGCCCTTTAAAAATGCGTAGTTTATCCAAACTGCAAAATAGGGCTCCTACACACTGTCCCACAGTATTCGTAACAACAAAAACATATAAGATAAGGCCGCCTGTTATGCAAACACCTTGTTAGCTTGATTCTACGCAATTTATTCTCACGGGCCCTTATTCAGACTTTGATCAGAGCAGGAGCACCACTGCGAAGAGGGGGCGGATCAGGTCAGATGGAGAATGACGTGCCAGGCCGCTGCCATGTGTCTGTAATTTGTAAATGAACGGAGATTGAGAACAGAGCTTGGAAGCAGGGGTGGTATGTGACAGGCAGTGGCTGCACACACCGCGAAGACACTTGCTGCTAGGCTGCGTGGTTGTTTCTTCGTTACCCTTCCCCCTCAACAGCTTATAAAAGTCCCTGAAAATAATAAGTTGGGGTCAGAGGTTGCAGACTAGCCAAGGAACGTGAGGCTGGTCGGCCATAGAGAAACTCTTGGCACCTGACCCGCCGGTGGACGGGCATTTTGATGCTGGCCCAAATTTAGAAATACAGTTTTTACACTGACGAACGGTATCTGTAGCAGAACAGAATATATCAACCAGAGATGATATTTCACTTCGGTCAGTCAGTTTTTTAGTCAACCTGGACCGTACCGTTGAGATAAGTAGCTGTTTCTAACGGCTGCCCAGCAGCCACAACATCTCAGGGCACAGGGGGCAATTTAGTCAGGACAATTAACCTAGGCAGCATGTCTTTGGACTGTGGGAGGAAACCGGAGTACCCGACGAAAACCCACACGGACACGGAGGGAACATACATCTGCACACAGAAAGGCACCCGAGCCACGAGTCGAACTCGGGTTTTTCTTGAGCTACTCACCGCGTCACCGTGCCACCCATATTTGAAATCACTGTGCGTTCAATGTGTTCACTTGACATCCTGAGTGCGTGGCAGGCATAACTGTGAGAGTCTATGTAGTGTATGCAATGATAGTTGTGGCGTCCAGTTAACAGACTGCACTATAATGCCCCTATCTCGTATTCGATGTAGAACTGTACACTTGTTACTAATTCATGTTTGGCTGATAAGTGTGGTTTATGGGGGATCTGCAGTGCAGTGATTCACACACTGTGCCAGGTTCATAGCACTGGTTCATAAGCTGTGCGATGAACCTGGCCGCCCGAGTTCAATTCCCTCCCATGGTTAATGTCAATGGCGAGCAATATCTGAACCGATCCTTGGTCTGACCTTCACGGTGAAGTATGGCCAGACAACCCTCACAACCACCATGCGATGGGGAGGTCTTAATTCAGCATTGGCCTAACAAAGGACTGGAAGTTTTTTTCATTGTAATAATTTACAAAATAAATGCTGTGTTTCTGTAAATCCTACACTTTTAAAATTACCAAATAAGTTTATCCTACATTTGCATGGTTACCTATTCTAGTAAACTGTTTCCAAGTTAAGTACTTCTTTATATATGCATGGTTGCTAAGGTCAGTGTATATATATAGATGCATAGCTATTCAAAGCAGCCAAGATTGAATAAAAAAATATGCAGTAACTGACCAGACCGCATAAGCTACCACATTCCAAATGTACCCACGAATGGCAACTCAGTCACAAATGTTTTCTTCATTTTCTTATGGAGGGTTGCCAGTAAATAAAACATTTCGTCAGTAACACTTCTACAACTTTAATGTTGGCACATTGCTTCAGAAGCTTTCATAAGGGTGCTGGTGATGGAGCTTGAATAGTGTGGTAAACGCAAAAACGTCATGCTTGCCAATACATAGTTACGCAGCATTTTCCTTGAGCTACTTTTTCCTTGGCCAATACTGAATGGATTGGCTTGGCTGTTAGCAAGTCTTGTCTTTCATGCCATAGACATCAATGTTGGGCCAGCAATTTCACCAAATATAAAGAACCAAGCATACAGGTTAGCCTGCCAGGCCTCAGAATTCTACAATAACAACATAACATTTATTTTAATGTGCTGTCTCCCGGGAAGTTATGAAATGCAATATACACTCGTTTTACCTGCTACATTCCTTTTAAATTTACTTTGAACAGAAAGTATGTATCCACTCTGCAAACGGTACAAGCCTGAAGCCTACTGGACAAGTATGATGTCATGCGGCTTGACAAACTGCCAAAAACGATGGTTATTTTTAAGAAACCACATTTATATAAAAATCACCATGCCCCTCGAGCAAGTAGCTGAACTCGCTCAAAAATAACCTTTGTGATGTCAAAGGAACCTGACAGACAGCCACGTGGAAATGGCCTCTCAGTGACTTAACGTAAAATTACCACTTCACGTTTGTGACTAAAGGAAATAGAGTATGGACTGGAGCCGAGCAAAGCCAATGTCATGCAAAACGTTAATCTGCAGTTGGAGTTTCCTCCCTCAGGTATCGTGGCATTTAGGGAAATAAAATCCAAGGGCCCGTGGCATGGAATTCTTCAGCATTTGAAAAAATGAATTGTCAGGAAATGTATGCTGATTATATCCTTCATTGCTGTACGTGCAGAGAATTGTTTAGTTCAAATTAACTTGGCCAGACCGTTTTAAGAAGAAAATCTTTAGACTGCCAGCTGCGTTTGGGCCTTGCAAACCAGCTTGCCACATGTTATTTCATTGCCTATAGCAGTGCAAGGTAATTTTGACGCTAGTATGTTCACTCCGTCTTGTCTCAAAGAAGACATTCGTAAAGTTCGCTCATTTTGGGAAGCAATTAAGTTTAATTCCTTTTGTACTTTTTTAAAATGCTACCACAGCAACCAACATCACTATAACTCATGCGCAGAAATATGCAGCTTGCTGGAGAGGAATATTTTATTTTGTTATAATTATTTGGAATGAGCACGTGGCTTTGCAGCTTGTAATTCAGCTTTAGGGTATTGTTTTGGGATTTACATTTCAGAAACGCGAGTGCATGAATGGCAGGCCACCATTTTCAACAGAGAAATAATTAGTGAAAACATACAGTTTAAAAGTAAACCAGAGAGGCTTGTTTGATAAAAGGAAGGCCTCATTGAGGTCCATTATCCTTATTTGTTCAGCTGGATATGAATCATCCAACTTCTCGGTGGAAGCAGCTTACAAAATAAATAGTGTCAACATGATATTTATTCACATTGTTTGGAATACCTTCCATCCTTCTCGTTCATTCGTTACATGCTGTGCAGTTTATAAGAAATTATCTCAATCTCAAATCCTTAAACCAATACAATGTCAGGAATACTGTAGTGCAAATAAATGAACACCATGATTGCTTTTTCATAAAAATGGTTTACTTTCTTGCTGACAAGAATGACCACATTAGAAGTTTAGCTGCAGTAATGTAGAGTGCGGTGGGTAAACGTGATCGTTTTTTCAAACTATAAATGATAGAGTTTAATTATAGTATCGCTAATTGCCTCTGTGGATTATAGATTTGTATTTTTAACAACATCCACGTTCATCATCTTCACAACAATAATAATAAAATAAATCTTGCTAATGAATGGACACAAGGTTTCAAGATGCTAAAAAGGCGTTTTTCTATCGCAACCATGGAATTAAGTTTTGATATATAAGCTTCATTCCATAAGCCAGCTTCACTTACCTGCATTACCCTTATCACAGGAAGCCAGACAGTAACTTGACAGGCAATTCTGTTAAGTTGGCTTCAGGTAAAATTAAGCAGCAGCGAGCAACATAATAAAGAGCACAGCAGTAACTAGACCTGATAAAGACAGGGGGTAAGTGTTTGTGTTATATCACCTAAGAGCTATAACAAACATCATCAGCCATGATCAATCTACTGCTGGCTGAAAGCCTCACAAGCCACTGCTATCTTCCACAAATTTGTGAGGCAACATTCTCTAAGAAATCGGAGGTTTCCAAGTCAAAGCTGTATTTGACATTTTTTCAACACTGGTACAGTACGCAAGTCATTAAGCATCTTCTGATGTTGAGAGGTGTAGTTGCATGCTCCGTATAAAAAATGGACTGCACTCTTGAGTTGTACCGCACGTTGTTTTGGCATTATGTCTGACGTTTCACTCCACGTGCTGGGAGCTTCTTCGTGAACTGTTCATTTACAACAAGAACACTCGTCAGAGAGCAATACAGCACAGCCGCAAAAACCTATGCAGCAGTAATGCAGCGTAATATTCTGTTCGCGGTTTACTATACGTGAATTATGCATCCGTTTATTATTTATCACATTTATTTATTGACCTTTGGTATATGACCACGTAGAACATCCTTGAGAATATTTGCTTGTATTTAATTCATTTCACACGTCTTTAGAACGTGGCAGTTTCTTTGAAAAATACGCCCTTAAAAAGCAGGCAATGACAGCTCAACAGAAAACAGATCGTTGCTACTTCTGAGTCAATATAACGCAAACTGACAGGTCATGACTAGCAACAAAACATGAGAGGTCATGACGTTAACAAACAAAAAAGGGGGCAAACCGATGAATCAAAATGAGATAGGCTTTGTTCCAGAATCGATGTCATACACGCAATATCTCTGTAGCGATAAACAGAGAGTGTGTATCCTCAACTCATATGACAAAGAGTTCGATTAAGCTTGATGGAAATACACACCTATCTTTGTTTTGCTGTAGGTACAAATCCCATTCAATTGAACGAGGTGAGTTCTTGTGGCTGAGTCATTATTTAAATTCACGAAAATGTGAGCATTGCTGCTGATTTCCATTAATCAATACAAGGCTTATATAAGTATATCCCAGTTGTGTACGTATACATGGCATAGCGTCATTAATTTTATTAATCTAGACATGGTTTTATCCTAATAGTCCATCGACCCAGTGGGAGTACGGTGTTTTGTTGTTTATTTATTTATTATTTTAAAGACTATGTCCCTTGGAGTGCATTTTCTTCAACATGTCATTATTTCTGATCGTAAATTTTATTTGACAGGAATTGAAGAAGAATGCTTTAAACGAGAGGAAAAAGAGAAAGAAGATTTTTCTGCTGACTGAAGTGCAGCCAAGAGCTTTTCCCTGGAGTCGCCAGACAGCCACACAGATGGAACCCATTTCAGCTGCTGTGACAAAGCCAGACACCCTTTGTGATTGATAACCTGGGCACAGTCTTGGCATCTTTCCACTTATTTTCACTGCACAATAAAATAAAATTGTTCAAGATTAGCCTTCGCTGGCAAGAAGTGTGTATGTGGGGGGGGGGATAAGCACGTTTTTTGTTTTTGAAATAATTAACGAGGGGCAGCGGTGGCACAGTGTGCAGTGGTTAGCACACTGCACTACAAACTGTAAAACCTGAGCTTGATTCCTGGCCGTGAATAATGTCAGCAAATGATATATGAATGAGTGCTGGACTGCCGCTTCCTACACCCTTCACCAACCAACACATTAACGAGTGTGGTGAAATATGGTGAAACATCCCCGATAACCAATGCCTTCTTCCAGAAGTGAACTGATAAGGAGCTGATGACGTTATTCAGATGAGATGCATGAGCCTTTTCCACAGTATCCTTGTGTCCACTGGAGGCTCCAAATGCTGTGTTTGTGTATGTGCAAGGTTCCGATGCTGGTGACCTGTAATCTTTTATAACATTCAATTTTGTGAACTTCGTGAGCAAAATCTCTAGGTACCTTCCCATGTACCTATGCCAGTGTATCATACATGTACTATTTACAATTGACTGTACAGTTTATATATTTGTGGTGTGAAAGTTGATATCCTTTCCATTTTATGACAGGACTGTTTGAACATTTGGTGTGCGTTCATTTCAGCGCAAGATGGAAATGCCCCATCATTGGTAACTCGAGCTGTAAATGGATTCGGGACAGAACATTAGGCAATTGGCTGACCATAATCAATATCTCGCAGCTGCATTCATCTTTTAGTCATGGTGAGTGCTGATAAACACAATTGTACCTGCAATCTGAACTGATTGCAACCTGAACTCCAAATGCAACTGATTGCAACTTGAACTCCAAATGCATTTATAGGCACTTATAATATTTTATTTGCCTTAACCATGAGAGGGTTTAGAAAGAATACAATCCCTTGTGGAATTAAATTATCAAAAACCTTTTCTATACAATTTCATTCTGGCACGGCAATGAATACCAGTAATTAGTTTCAATGTTATTGCACTCAGTCACGTGTGAAACATTAGCAACATTATTTTGCATAAGTGAAATATGCTCATGGCTAGTCACAAACTACAGTACAAAAGAGATGGTTGTTTACGGTAACTAAGCTTGGCCGTGTAATGCCATCCCTGTACATTATGTTTTTAACAAGCTCAAATACCTGGAAAAATAGCTCATGCAGAGTAGGCGCATGTGAGCGAGTGCCCTGAGAGGCAGTTTGTAATATGTCCGGTCACTGCCATCTTTCATCTCCATGGAATTTTGTTGGCAATTATAGCGATTAAAAACCATTATTTCATATCCTTTTGCATAGAGTATGGTTTTCTATAAAATAAAAAAGGAAAAGCCAACAAAAAATCATCGCCATTTCCAGTCTGTTTTGATAATTGGAGTGGCAACGTGTATTTTTATAGGTCTGATTGAAAAAAAGGCCTGACATTCAATTGATAGATAACGTTGATGTAAAAATGCACCCTTGCTGAGTATATTTTTTATAGTTGTATATGGGGGTCAAGGTAGAAGCGTTCATGTCGCGATCCGTCAGGTAATACTTGGTATTGCCTGCGAATTCGACCAAACACTTCGAGGCCGAGCTGAAAGACAAGGATGTCCAGAGGCTGACCATCGTGCTTCGAAGAATCGCAAAGAAGAAGATAGTTGTATATTAAAACATTGATTTTTGTATCTTTTTTTTCTGAAATAAATACATCAAAGTGCATTTTAGTCTGATTAACTGGGACGTTTTGTTGCCAGCAGGGCTATTGAGGAAAACATCAATAATAATTTGGTAATACAGTAATAATAAAAGCCATTTTGCCGCAATATTGCAGACCACGAAATGGGCAATGATGTAAGAAAATTCAATTTACTGCCTTCAGCTCAGAATTCAAGCAAATTACACCTTCTGGAAAGTCCAAATTATATGATAATTATGTTTTTAAATGGTAGAGGAATATCATCCCATGTTTACAAAAAATAGAGTTGACGTGATATAAAATAAAAAATTCTACCATAGCTTTCAAATCCTTTCGTTTTGCATTGTCGATAAATCCACAATAATTATTTCACTGCTATATCGCAGCACCTAATTATATTCCATACATTTATATGCAAAACAGCGGCATTTGCGCAGGTGGAGGTCCGTTAATGGGCTTCATGATCTATTCAAATCACAGGGCTCAGTTTATTGTTCACACCCTGCGTAGTGAGCTGCATTACCGTACTCTGTTGCTGATGTAATGAAAACAACTTCATGCTAATGGCCTGGACATTTGCAAAGGTGTCAAACAACAGCTTGTGTGACTCGCATTAAAACGACCCTCATTAGCATCGAGATGTCGCACAATAACTTGTGTACTCTCTTAAGCCACATTTTGCGAAACACAAGTTTTTCCAGTTTAATGTTAATGTTACACCGTATTTTTAAAGACGTTCTTTCGGGATAGCCGTGTGAGCGCTCCTATATCCTTCAAGCGTTCCGAGTTTCGAGTGTCTGGGTAAAGCATGTTCGCTTTCACCTGGACACACTCGGAATTCAAAACGCCTGAAGATGCCTCCAACTTGGGATCCGAAACGTCATGAAGGAGACAGGAGGAGCGCTCGACGTCGCTATCCCGAAATAACAGCTTTGAAAAGCAATGATCATGCATCGAGCCGTGAAAATCTACATCAGTACGCTACACCATCTGATAATGAATTGTTCAGTACGCTGTGGGCCTTCGTACAGAGTGGCAAGTGGCACAGCAATATATTTATTGGGACTACTGAATTGCACAAAGAGCATTTGCATCTTATTTCCACGTCCATCTCCAGCAAGCGGTGGAAGACGAGTTGTGGCATGCTAGAGATTTAATAAACGTGAAGCACTAAAATGTGGCTGACTTGGCAGCTATTCCAGCAGGATCCAAATCTGCTAAGCCCTCGCTATTTCCTGTTTCTAACAATAGCCTCCTCTTTCTGAAGCCACTAGCTATGTGCTCTAGCCATGTGACTGAGCACTATCCCTTCAACACGCTTCACTTCCATAGTCACGGCCTGCTCCGTTAAACGCAGCTGCCCTGCCGCGTTGTGTAAATGTCATCACTAGAATTGTTAAGATGACAAAATGAAAATGTAGCCTCGACAATGTATTATTGCAATGGAATTGTAAAATAGTAATCTACTGTACTATATTCAACAAACTGTCAAAGCTATCCATTGGATGGATCCTCCACTAAATTAATGAGAAATTACAGAGAAAACATTTTATTTTTAAGCTTCTACATTTCGCCTGCTAATCTCAATGCACTTGTAGCATTGCACACTCCCTTGTGTCAGATATGGATCCATCACTTTCACACTGTTGAATCGCCTGTTCAGAAAAAAAATGTCTGAGGGATATTAGAAATATAAATGGATCTCTTTTTTAATAGGCAATTTAGCGCTTTTAGGTTTCACAAATGCTGTAATGAAGGGATCATATGTTGTTTGCACATTAATGAAATAAACGCATACACACACATACACTACAGTGTATCAAAAAACGTTTATTTTTCTTGACCAACAGACTTGGGAATTACAGATCCTACCCCTCACACCTCCTGTATGCCCCACGAGACAGCCGGAGAAAGCTAAGCTGCACGGTGGCTGTTGAGGGATGTTGATGTGAAATGGACATCATGGTCATTTTGTAGAAATTACAGATTTTACGTCCGTTTTCACGGCTCGATTCATGACGGTTGTTTTTCAGAGCTGTTCTTTCCGGATAGCCGTGTCGAGCGCTCTCCCTCGCGACGTTTCGTCTCCAACCCCTGATGATGCTTCCACCGTCGCAGACGAACGTCGCGACAGAAAGCGCTTGACTCGGCTATCCCGAAAGAACAGCTCTGAAGAGCAACCATCATTACAGATTCTACAAATATATGTTCATGCTTTCCAAATTTAAGTTTGATATTAGAGGCACTACAACTGAGCGATCGGTTTGCAAACCATGAGAACCGACAAACTTAAGTTTGCTTTATGGCCATCACTAACATCAATGGCAAGTGAATTCATAAATTGTGCTCGATTATTTTATGCCCCCCTGAAGGACATTTTGAAACCGGCAAACTATGATGTATCTTAGACACTGTCTCTGCTTGATATGCTCTTAAAGATCACAGCTATGCGTTTTTAAAGACGTTTAGGAAGTCATGCATCTGATAGGGTACTTTAACTTCAAAGAGTTTCAGAGCTAGCGGTTTGTGGTGGGTTAACGACTCCAGGTCATGATTAGCTTCCTGCTTCCTTGGAGGAGGCTTGCATGTTGTTTTGATGTTTTGCTCGCCACTTTCCTAGGCAGCAACAGCTGAGAAGCTAGAGTGTCTTAATTACGAAACCAGACTGTAGTGTGTGGCTCAGCAGATGGCAAACACATACAAACAACTATAATGTTTGTTCAAAAGTGGGCGGTGGTGGGAGGGTTTAACAGATTTATTTTATTTCCTCTGAATAGTAGATTTTGACTGATGTAAATGTAATTTAAAAATCTAATGAAAAAATAATTTTCATGTTTTGAAATTGCCGTCTTATGTAACCTCTTCCATTTAAAAAATACCAAGTATATGCACGCAATGCGCGTGTGATTTATAATGTAGAAATTGAAACTTTAAAATGAATAAAATGCAAGACGTCACGGTGATGCATTCAATGTCCCTAGCATTTGAGTCATGCTTTAAAATGAATTGTCAACACTGAAGTATTGTTGAAAATATATCATTACAGTACAGTATATTTCAGATCTTTGCGACTGATTTGACATTTCCAGTTATTTTAAACTATGCTCTTGATAGCTTAGAATGGATTTGTTTTAAAAGTGCATAACACTCTAAAACGAATGATTGCCGTGGTAATTATATTAGTGTTGCATTTACCAGGACACACTTATGTCAATAATCCAATAAAAGCATATTGAAGTGGTGCTCTCGGCCAAATTTAGTTTCTATACATCTTAATTGGCTAAAACGATCTGCCGCACTTGCTATACGCATTCACACGCTATCACAAGACCTTAAACTTGTGTTTGAAATTAACCCTTACACCATAACAGGCCAATGAAAACGTGTTAATTTGGATTCACCATCACATCTTACAATACGAATGTAAATATTCGAACGCATTGAGAGTCAATGCCTTTTTGCGATCAGAGTTCCTTCTTTGATTCAGACGTCATTGTGGTAAATACAGCGGCTTTTACTGGCTGGAGGGATCAAATGAACTGGTTACATATATACACATTGAAAAACATTAATGTTTTCGCATACTCGTTGATGTGCGCGTACCATGGTTTTAAGGATGAATATATGAATGTACTGATGTAGGTTTTCACGGCTCGATTCGTGATAGTTGCTCTACAGAGCTGTTCTTTCGGGATAGCCGTGTCGAGCGTGGAAGGCGAAACGTCGCGAGGGAGAGAGGGAAATCACTTGACACGGCTATCACGAAAGAACTGCTCTGAAGAGCAACCATCATGAATAGATGAATGTCGATTTAAAACTATTTGGAAAAGGATAATATAAATGTGAGAACAACAGAAAAGCGTAAATAAGGTGTCATGGGGAAAGATGGGAGCATGAAGTCGGCAACAGGACAGTGATTTTGTGTAAATCACCAATTGTTGCCCTAAGAGAGAGGGATGCAACAGCATGAACATCAGTTCTCTAGATTTGTAAGAGTTAACTCAAATAAATGTAAATTTGTGTATGAAATAATAATAATAATGTGATTAGAATTTTCAAAGTGTAGTTTAAATTAACTGTCAATTCGATTTAATGTGTATTCAGATTGACTGTCAATGAATCATGTTTGAGCCGTCATCTCTATAATAATGATTTATAACTACCTTTGTTTATCCAGGAAAGTCAGATTGTAACACTTTATCAAGGGATCATTCATTGGGATATTTGATCAACATCAGTAATTCATGTTTGGCATATTTGAATAACCGACATAAATGAATAACGTAAATAATAAACTCCTGAAGATGCCTCCAACGTGTGAGGCGAAACATCGTGAAGGATATAGATAGATAGATGTTTATTATTACAGCAGAAAATACCAAGTGAGCTTGCAAGCTCTTTACGGGATTTCTGTGACACAACAAACATGCGAATTGACACAACAAACACGCGAATTGTCAAAATGAAAAAAAAGACAAATTAACACAACAAAAACATAAAATAAACGTTTACACACAGCATTGCACATAAGTGACCAAATTAAAAAAATATGCAAGGTAGTCCATCCGTTTTCTAAACCGCTTGTCCTGGTGAGGGTCACAGTGGCAACAGTCCAAGGAGAGTGGACCAGACATCCCTTTCCTCAGCAACAGATCCCAGCTCTTCCTGGGGGATTCCCAGGCGTTCCCAGGCCAGCCGAAGGCTATAATCCCTCCAGCGTGTCCTGGGTCGGCCTCCAGGTCTCCGCCCAGTGGGCCGTGACTGATAGACTTCCCGGGGGTGCCTTACAGGGGGCATCCTTACCAGATGCCCGAACCACCTCAACTGGCTCCTCTCAATCCGAGAGATAAGGAACACTAGACCCAGCTGTCCCGAAAAAACAGCTACAGGGGAGCAATTTTCTTGAAATAATAAAATCTACGTACGCCAAGGGATAACACGTTAAAGCTCCACACAGATGCATGCAATCCACGTTGCTGTACTGCTAAAGTCTAGCCACCTTGCGACCCTGTGAGTTTTGTAAAACCACGCTTGTCTCATCCACACACGTAACAATCATCCATGCTGATATCGCATGACTTTGACGTCCTCGTTGCGACCACAAGAGTGTCGTTTTTAATTACTTGTCAGAGCACGTTAATTGTTTATTACGTGACTGAAGCATTTCATGTCACCAGAGAAAAGCCTCTGGTTTTCGGCAAGGTGACTTCACACTGATGTCCAGACCGAACTTGCTGTGCCGAGGTGTGAGCGCTTTCCTGGGAATGACTTGACGGGAATTGTGTGAGAACGTCTGCAAGTCCATGACTTGCGCTTGCACGTGTCGAAAGGTGCAAACTCATCTGCATCTGTTACCCAGGGCAGGCTGCAGGCTAAGTCAAAGCGTGCAGGTGATTATTCACGCGAGATTTGTTGCACGCTCTCTGTATGTGTGATTTTTCCAGTTTAAATTAGATGTTCGTAATTATCATTGCCACTCATTTCCACCTCCCATTGCACCCCCCCTGGCTGGAGAGAAATTGCTGCTACGTTCGCCTCCGCTGCAGTGGGATGTATTGCTGTGTACAGGGCACCGTTTGATAATATGGGATGGGTTTTTACCAGCGTTTTGTTGCAGTTTATAGATAGATGTTTATTATTACGGCAAAAAATACCCAGTGAGTTTGCATGCTCTGGGGCTTCCTGCGATTCAACAAACGTTCGGAACTAACCAACGCAAACAATATATGAATTCCGCAAGTGAAACGTAATAATGATTTATTTTTACAGCATAAACTTTAACAATAAATTAGTGACGTTATTTGATGACATATGTATTTTAAGGACGTATTTTTCTTTATGTTACATTAGCATACAGCATTGCTGTTATGCCAATTATCACTGTAATAATCACCATATGATTGATGATTCCGTTAAACAAGATAAGTACCGGCCATGCTCAATCGAGCAATGGATGAAAGCCTCTAAACTTCTAAAGCCTCTACATTCCAAGTAGGTCGTGAAGGTGGGTTGTCCATACTTCACCAAACGAGCTAATGCGGGTTTGTGAAGGGGCACGATCAGTTCTCCATTCATCCATCCATTGTCAGAAACCGCTTTATTCTATCCCGACAGACACAGGGTGCAAGGCAGTATCAGTTCTGATATCCCTTATCTACTCATGTCAACACCAATGTCCAGAAGCTGACCATCATGCTTCGAAGAATCGCAAAGAAGAAGGAGTCATGGGATGGAATCAAATTCGGGTGTCTTGATCTACATAGCAGCACACTGACGGCTGAGCCACCGCTCCACCGATTCTGATGCTTTACAAAGGAGTATACAATTATATATCAGTTGTGAAAATTATTCTGTGTGTGGTCAGCATGGAAATTCGCATAAACACAGGTCGAGTTACAAAAACATGTTTAAAATTCAGTGAACGTCATCAACCGGTTGAGTTAAATTCATGATCTGAACTCACGCCAACAGATGGGCTCATGTCAACCTTGTGATGCTTTATATGTGAAGACTATACACATTGAGGAACAGTTCAGTTAAGGTATTCAGATCGTGTGTTTTGCACGGTGTAAGCATATACATATATATTATATTTCTCCAGCCAGCTGTGGCAAATGAAAGTAATGGAAAGGTGAGCCTTTCAGAACAGTGGTTCATGCTCTGTTTATTGGCAGCATATGCTGCTAGTAATGTAGAGCATCAGTATCCGACCCTGCCATACACACGATATGTGTTGCTCCCAACATCTATCTGTAGGTGGCAGTAAAGGGAATTTTGAGATTACCACCACGTTGTGAGAGAGAATACGGATTCTATGCCTGTTTCTATGGATGCATGTGGAGGTCAAACCTGTCACGCTTTTAATGCTGCGTGTACTTAAATAGTGACTCATGTGAGCCGCTTCTTCCAGCAACCACAACATTAATGCTACATTGCGAATGCATCTTGGGTTACCCCTTGTGAACCCTGTTAATTACCACAGAAATCCATTACTGCAGTTCCCCACGTACAATACATACCTCATCAGGGCATTGCTTATTGTGGGAGGAACAGCAAATGTACGGCTGTACGAATGAATAATCTATGAGAGTGGTTCAAAACGTTCTGACCATAACACACATACAAAGTGGGTGCACAAACAAGAGCCATATTATTTTCCAAGTCACCCACTGGAACATATACATCATTCATATTGTTCCTGACACTTTTCGATAGCATAACAAACATATGTTTTCCTGCCCACGTTCGTATCGCTGCACGGTCTCCAGTTCATCACCATCATCATCATCTTGAACATACTTGCCTGTGCAGATGGTTCCTACATTTGGGAAACAGGTGAAAGTCGCTGGGCGCCAGTTTTGGAGAGTAGGCAGGAGGCGCCAGTTAATGAACAGTGCAGTTTGTTGACAGCTGGCTCTTACATTTGTTTCAGTCGGCCTTCATCAGCTCGAGATTGGCGTGGGATGTTGTTAGAGCTGCTCTCTTCACGGTGACGTTAAGAAAGGTCATTATGACATCCATCCATCCATCCATTTTCTAAACCGCTTGTCCTGGTGAGGGTCGCGGTGGCAGCAGTCCAAGGAGAGTGGACCAGACATCCCTTTCATTATGACATAATAATACTAATAATAACATGGTTACCTTTAATTATTAAATGAATACTATCATACTAATACTGATAATTATACTAATAATAATTATTATTATAATACTACTAATATTAATACTAATACAACTAATAATAATTCAGTATAATAGTAAAACTAATACCTTAGGCATGTATATAGACAATGTATGGTTGACAGGAGCATTGGGAGTGCAGTGCAAGTGCTTGCTATACTCACTTCTATACAATATTTCTTCGTGATTTTTTCTCTTGTCCATTTAACGAAAATTAGTTGGCCGGGGCTTTGTAAAAAGAGGTATGCGTGTATCTTGTTACATCGAATACGCTATTCAACAACATGTACCGTCAAGTGTTTTGGTTATTTGTTGTCAATTTATACGCACGTGTGCGTTTGTCCGTTGTTGATTGATGGCACACCTTCTACTACCCGGAACTAATGCGAGACGCGAATAGCCCCATAGTGCTAACTCTATAAAACTTTAAAAGTATGTACACCAAGTGATATTAGGTCTGTTAATATTCCGTACACTCGCTGACAGCCAGGTGATAAGTGAGGTAGTTAATGAAACACTCAGAAAGTACTTCAAACGCTGCCGCAACCGCTGCCTTGTGATACATCACAGGGCCAGCACTCAAATACCCGTCCCTCCTCTTCATCATGATAGTGTAATGTGATAACTGGGGAAAGCGGCAGTTAATTTACTGGTATTTGAGTATGAGCAGGACTGCGCTGGGTCAGAGGAGCATCGGGCAGGGCTCCTTCCGCAAAAGCTAGGTCACGTAGTCCATCACGTTGTCTTTGCTCACAAGGCCTTAACAAATGATTGCAATAAAAAAGGGGAAAGCTTTGGTTTGGTAGCAGAGCATTTCAATTTTTAAAGACGCAGATTGTATACTGTGGGGGTTTTTTTTCAGCTATTGATCCTGTTTCAAACTCTGAACAAAGTGTTGTCTTCCAATTTGCCTTTTCACTAGTTTGAAAATATGTTGAAGCAAAATACTATATAAGCACACGATTATATTTAACGTCCATTTTCGAATGTAATTTATTTTGACACACTCCAGGTAACGTTGTGTTTAAACTTTACCTTGCCAGTAGCGAACACATAAAGGGTTGCACCAAGACCTCGCTTCTCATATCGTGATCTTTCTGTGCGGCGCGAATCAGCAGAAGATCCATTTGAAATGAAATTTACATGAACATGAAACGATTAGAAATAGGCATTTGGGGCGGCAGGGTGGCGCAGTGGTACATCTACGCCTCACACAAAAAAAGTCCTGCATCTACACTAAAATACAGCAAAATAAATGAAAGTTACGTGTAGGCTTAATTAATGTCCTTTACACTTTTTTTTATATATATGCCATGTATGTCATTGCAATGCAACTTGTTCTACCATAGTTTTGTTTTAATAACCTTGTAAAGTAAATTGTACATTGCGTTGGCTTTGAATATAAGGATACGTGCATACATAGACATTATCAAGACTAAAATTATGGTATATTTCTTGAAACATACTTATATAAACTGTATTTAATAACATTGGAGGCTATGTGAAAGTCAAATAAATTATGCAAACCCACACAAAAGCTCCACCTTCAAGCATGTATTATAAATTACCTTTACATATAAAACAATTAAGTCATAGCAGCAGTGAATTTGTTTTTTGGAAAATATTTCCCAGGCGTTCCCAGACCAGCCGAAGTATATAATCCCTCCAGCGTGTCCTGGGTCGGCCTCTAGGTCTCCACCCAGTGGGCCGTGCCTGGTAGACTTCCCGGGGGAGCCTTCCAGGGGACATCCTTACCAGATGCCCGAACCACCTAAACTGGCTCCTCTCAATCCGAAGGCAGCAGCGATTCTACTCTGAGGTTCTCCCGGATTTCTGTGCTCCTCACCCTGTCACGGAGAGTGAGCCCAGCAACCGAGAAGTTTCCATTGCAAAGGTCTAGTCCGTCTAATTCCGTCCTTTTCGCTGCCCGACCCTCACCCTTCGCTTTGCGGGTGGTGGGCCCACAAGGCTGCTCCACGTATCCATTTCGGGGCTGAGCCCAACCGGGTAACGTGGGTCACCCGGCCACCAGGCGCTTACCGACGGAGGCCACTCCCAGGCCTGTCTCCAGGGTTGGGTCCCGGTAAACCTAGTCCGGGCAGGGTTCTCATGATCTTTTTTCGAACCATCATGAAGGTGTTTGGGTGGACCGCACTTAGTTTGAAACCTCTCCTCAGACCTGTTTGCAATGGGTGACCCTACCATGAGTACTGGACTCCAGACGACATAGCCTCTGAGGTTCATTGGAACACACAAGCCCCCTCACCACGACAAGGTACAAATATCCTCAATTAAAGGTTCTAAGGGAAGTTGTAAAAAAAAACCATACACATTTCCTTTGTCGATTTATATTCATGTGCATACAACTTAAATATTAACTAATACAAACAAGTTAAACAATTCTTGCCACTGTTCCTTAAAATATATATATTTCTACACACGTTCATGTCCATTTCCATTGTTATACCCATTAATATTACTTATCCTCAACTCGAGAACCCAGCTAAAAAGACTAGCGTATTAGAAAGGCTTGATGTAACTGTCAATATGATTGAAGGTCCTAATAATGTTGACCTACCCTTGATCTTTAAAGCCATGTCTTTGAAAACACATTTTTATTGGCATTTTGTAATTCAAATGTGACATTGTATTACCGTTACGAATTGCATTTACTGGTGGTGACACGAAATTAAGAAAATATGGGAGTCTTCCCGACATCCAACGGGTCCTGCAATCGGATGAGAGCCAGGTGGCTTCAGCTGTACGTATGCTCAGCAGTACACAAACTGGTTTGTTCCCCCATTGTAATTACTACCCAATGATGTCAGCCACCTATGGCAGTTCACATGCACCACCAGTGCACATGCACACAGGAAGGTAAGTTGCCTAAACTGGAGGTCATTAAGGGGGCCCATTGCCGCAGTTAAACTATCTTGAAATTGGACAATTCCTGCCCTGTGGTTTTACCCATGGACGAAAAAAAATTGCCCGGTTACACGTGAGAACATTTATGGGCCTGATCGGTTTGGGCTGGCGAGTTCCTTTGGCATAATGTACATGTGATAGTGGTACACGTGCACGTGCGTTGACCTTATCACCAGCTGCAACTAATGTACACTCGTTTAAAACCATTTTTTATATGTTACCGTACTAATGAGCAATTGTGCGTAGAGTCATTACGTGATGGAAGTGCGGATTAGAGCTGAATTCTGCCGCAAAACCTGTGCCGGAAATTCTTAATCTTGCGGCGGCTGCATTTCTGACATGTTTGATCACACGGTTGTTGTATTAGACGCAGAAATATGTAAATGTTGGTGCCCGGTGGTGGACTGGGTATTGCCCTGGCTTGCGCCCTGTGTCTGCCAGGGTAGGCTCTGGCTCACCGTGACCCCCTGCAGGATTAAGCTGTTTCTGAAAATGGGTGGATGGATGGAATATGCAAACGAGGTATTAATAAGGAGGGCAACAATTGATTTACATAAACGTTACACTCATCCTGGAACGCATTTTAATCGCAGTCCATCTGCTTGCTTCGAGCAATGTATTCATGCATTGCTGCGTGAGTTTTCGCCGTTATGCGGTATAGCTCTGCTAGATGTGATTTGGCGGACTGTGCTGCGATACGCTGCTCTGAATGATGTCGCGGCACGTGGAGGAACTCCTGAAGGAATCTACCGACACGCGGAGCAAAAGCATCGGACAACGCGGCCCTAATTGCTGGGTTCATAGTGCACTGCTAATTATAACCGTGCCGCCACTCCACCCCATAGTCCTCTGTTATCACATTTAAGGTTGCTTTACTGACCTTCAGGGCTTTACATGGTCACGGACATTGTTATCTGCAACACCTTCTTCACCCTCACTGCCCCATCCGCTCTTCTAGTGAGTGATGGCTCGAAGCCCCCAGGGTCCGTTTCAGCTTTTGTGGCCCCTGCCCTGTGGAACGCTCTATCGCATCGTATAAGAGGGTGCCCGTCCATGGAAAACGTTAAGTCCACACTTAAGACCCACATTTTAACCTTCCCTTTTACAGATTATATCTGTGCTTGATAGCTGATTTATTTGAAATGTTTTATATGGTACTATGATTTTATTTTTGATACACTGTGAACTGCACTTTTTTTTCAGAATTTAATATCGATTGATTAATGCTGACCAGACAAGGTACTTAGCAGAGCACAGTTTTGATTTGTTCGGTTAAACCTCATAGTATAAAAAATATAGGCTTTTAGACATGGAATACGCAGATGGTTACAGCCTCTAACAAGCTCATGATGTCATCAGCATCATAATTATAATCAGCCATGATCAATCCACTGCCGGATGAAGGCCTCTTGAAAACGTTCCCATCCCTCAAGGTGCTGTAATCCACCTAGCACCTATACACCAACTAATTCCATCAATCTGTCTCCTCAGTGGATGTGATTGTTGACGCGTTTCATGTTTTAATTTCTGCTAAAACTGATCAGGGTGGTCCAGATGTATTGTGACCCCCATTTAATTGACCCCTAACATTGTTTTCATTTGCTCATTTATTTCTGTTTTAAATAACCCTTATTTATTTATTTCAGATGGCTGATACGAGTTCATATACTAATGAACAACGGCTTGTAGTGAGCGTATGGGCTAGTGAAAGATCACAAACCAGAAAAAAAATATTGTGAAATGTGAGTCAGAAGACATCTGGACTACCAGATGATAATTATAAGCAATTTGCCATCCGATCGAATACATTATGAAACGTTTTTTTGTGCTTACACTAAATAATGTTTACTTAAAGCAATGGTTGTTAACCTGGGGTGCACGCACCCTGTGGGGGTGCGAGATGCCCTCGCTGGGGTTGCGAGACATGCCAGATTTCTTTGGGAAGTAAATCATTCATTCATTCATTTTCAGAGACCGCTTAATCCTATACAGGGTCGCGGTGAGCCGGAACCTATCCCGGCAGACACAGGGCGCAAGGCAGGGGAACACCAAGGATGGGACGCCAGTCCATCGCAGGGCGCCTGGGGAAATTTAGTCAGTACGCCAATTAACCTGGCAGCATGTCTTTGGACGGTGGGAGGAAACCGGAGCGCCCGGCGAAAACCCACGCGGACACGGGGAGAACATGCAAACTCCACACAGAAAGGCACCCCGAGCCGAGATTCGAACCCGGGGCCTTCTCGCTGTGAGGCGGAAGCGCTACCCACTACGCCACCGTGCCGCCCCCGGAAGTAAATCATTGAAAACACAAATCAAGCAGAAGACGTACGTACAACTGTTTTTTTTATCAAACCTACGTATCTATAAATAAGGGGTGCGAGAACCTTTCTTGAAATGCAATTTTATTACAATTCATAAGGCGCACATATTCATTCATTCATTCGGAGAGAGACCGAATCAGAGGCACGCGAAACCACAGAGAGGCGGCGAGAGGGCAAGCCAGCCACGCGGTTAGCAGGCGCCAACATTTGCCAAACACTTCGTCTTATATATCATGATGTTATCGGCCAATTAATTACTGAATGTTTTTTTTGTAACTGTGGGAGGGAACAGGTGAACACGGAGAAAACCTACGCAGAACAGGGGGAGACCACACAAACCCAAGTCAGGAATCGAACCGCCAGGGGCAAGGCTTTATTTCTGTGAGACGCAGATGTTACCACTGCATCAGCCTGCCGCCCAGAAGTGCGGTAAAGGTTAAGAACCGCTGCTTTAAAGCATGAATAAACCAGTGATCAGTTTGTGTGCATGTGCTATGCGGATCGTGACGTTGCAGTATCAAGAAGACGGAGAGGTGGTGGCAGCTTGGCAGACCTTCAGCCAGCGAGAGCTTGCCATGATGAGGATGAATGCAACACTAAATCCATTGCTGGAGAAGTGTGTGTGTACTAAATAACAGCGATAAGGGAAAGGGCATCTATTTATTGCTCTTACTGTTCTTGTCTTTTCAAGCCTGTTAATCATTTTGTTCTCGAGTAGATGTTGCCCGGGCAACAGCCTCAGATGGGGATAGTAAATGGGAGCAGATGTTACTAAAAATACAGCTTCAAACGACAGAGTGCAGCGCAGCATGAGTGCTTCTGAATGTCACGATATGAGATATTTTACATTAAGGACCTATATGTATATGATTGTGAACAAAATACACGCAAATGCTGGAATTTTAATAAAGCCCCTCGGCTGAAAAGAAATCTACTTCTCTTTAGTCATGTGCTTAAATGTGATTTGATTAACTTGCATATTTATTGCAGTAATAAACATCTGCTTTGTAAGGTCGCCTAAACTGTTTGCTTCGTATGGTTCGATGAAATACTCATGCAAATGAGTAATTACTAATTGTTCATATTTATGTCACACGTTTAAATCATATTTAAAATTAGCAAACTATGTATTACTGTTATTTACTGATGTTAATTACTATAGGCGGTTTGAGTCTCGTTTATTCTATAGTTGCACTAAAAGATGAGTTCAAACGTTGGATAATAAGTAATTATGCCTTTTAACCCAAACAACATGAACAAACCAGCTTCTGAAATTGAGGATTTCAATGATATCAACAATGTTGACAGCTTACATTCACTTGGCTGAGTAACCTATGATCTTGCCTTTAAATCAAAAGTGCAATGTCTTCAAAAGTTAAAAGTCAATGTAGTTTACCGCTCAAACGAATGTCAGACTGCCACTCATCTTCTGTTTACAGCCTGGAGCCACTGGTGGAAACTTCACAATCGCGGCTGACGCCCCCCATGTGGGTAATATTTTTTTATCGATCAAAGTTGACTTCAACCTGGAACAGGATTTCAACTCACAAGCTTTGTGAGTTGCACATTATACCAGCCTTACTCTAACCCTGTGTATTTTCGAATGTATTTACCCACAGGCAACTTAAAACTCATGAAAAAATGTGTGCAGCCAATGTCTAAGAAACAGTGCAGTGTTTTTTACATACCACGCACAGGGTGGCGCGGTGGGTTGCGCTGCTGCCTTCAAGCAAGAATTCCCAGGGTTCGATTCCCAGCTTGGGTGCCTTTCTGTGTGGAGTTTGCATATTCTCCTCGTGTCCGTGTGGGTTTTTGCCAGATACTCCCATAATCCATAAACATGCTGCCGAGGTTAATCGTCCTGACTAAATTGCCCCGAGATCCCTGAGATGTTGTAACTCGTTGCAGCCTTGTGCAGCGCTTTGTGACCCTCGGGTGAAAGACGCTATATAAATGATATTATTATTTACCCCTCCCCGATGGACAACTGTTAAAAAGAGCTACATAGCTCAACGGTTCTTTCCAGCTCACAAAACAGCTCTTCTTCTTCTTTGCGATTCTTCGAAGCACGATGGTCAGCCTCTGGACATCGTTGTCTTTCAGCTCGGCCTCGAAGTGTTTGGTAGAATTCGCAGGCAATACCAAGTATTTACCTGACAGGGATCGCGACGTGAACGCTTCTACCTTGTCAGCTGTTCTACAAAACATCTGACCGACAACGATTTAAATGGATGGGTGTGGTCGGTCACAGTTATCATATGCTATGAAGAAGAGCCCTTGCCTGCTTTGTCGCCGATAATATATTTTCTTCTTGTAAAATATTTTTCGTGTATAACAGTGCAGTTGACGAATGTGTTGAGTTATTTTTTAATTAATTGTGGTTGTGCACCACTGCCAACGAAGCATCACCAACTAGTACATTTAATTGGACGCACGAATCGTTGTTTGCAATGCATAGCTACGTAGCTACGTTGAACGAGGGGTGTGTTGCCTTCCACACCCGTTACAGTAAAGCCCTTAAATAACTGTAGCTGGAATGTGATGAAGTCATTGCCTGAGATGAACACACGTAAGCTTTAAAATGCACGCAAGGTGTATACATGGTAGGACAATGCACAGTCCAGTATTACCCTTCATAGTTGAGATGTTAGCGTGAATTTCGGTATGGGTAAAACAAATCAGAGCAGCACGGTGAAAAGCGCTGCCTCCTCACAACAAGAAGGACCCGGGTTCGAACCCCGGCTCGGCTGCCTTTCTGTGTGGCGTTTTCAAGTTCTCCCCATGTCCGTGTGGGTTTTCGCCAGGCACTCCGGTTTCCTCCCACAGTCCAAAGACATACTACTGCGTAGGGTAATTGGCCTGCCGACTAAATTGCCCCCGGTGCCCTGTAATGGACTGGCGGCCCATCCTGGATATGGCCCTGCCTTGCGCCTTGTGTATGCCAGGATAGGCTCCGGCTCACCGCAACGCTGTACAGGATTAAGCGGTTTCTGACAATGAATGAATGAATAAAACAAATCAACGTGTAGTGCAAATTATACAATACATTCTCAACCCTTGGTTAATGAGGGTATGGGTTCAGGCAGACTGTGCCATCGGTGCATGCGGTACTGCATATCCATTGTTGATCGTTGTATTACAACATGATACACGTCAATAAATATAATTTTTCTTCGTTAGATTCAAATCGTGGTGCAACTGTGTGCTTATTAATTTCCGCCCGCTCGCTCCTGTGTACCCAGAGATGGCCGTATTTGGTCAGCAAATTGCACGACCAAAATCACGTATTTCAGTGGGAAAATTACCGTTGTGTGGGCCGTGAAGGACATTTTAATTATCAGAGAGTATTGTGTGGTGATTTTTAGTGACCTATCCATTAGGGTCATTGAAGGTTATGCAAGGTTAATGATCATATTTGAGTATATGTGGTATACCTAAAACAATACTTGTTCTGCATTCTGATGAAAATGAAAAAAAAGCAATGTGTCACCTTGGTGAGGTTTTTTACGAGCAGCATATATCAATAGCGGGTGGCACGGTGGCTCGGTGAGTAGCGCTGCCGCCACGCAGCAAGAAGGTTCCCGGGTTCAAATCCCGGCTCGGGTGCCTTTCTGTGTGGAGTGTTCATGTTCTCCCCATGTCCGCGTGGGTTTTTGCCGGGCACTCCGGTTCCTTCCCACAGTCCAAAGACATGCTGCTGCATAGGTTAATTGGCCTGCTGACTAAATTTCTCCCCGGTGCCTGTGATGGACTGGCGTCCTATCCTGGGTATAGCCCTGCCTTGCGCCCTGTGTCTGCCTGGATAGGCTAGCTCACCGCGACCCTGTACATGATTAAGCGGTTTTGGATAATGATGATGATTAGTACAAGCGTTATAATAATACCTTCCATTAGTTTTACTCATGGTCACCACAGCCCATCTTTCCTCCCTGGCCAGTCACATAAACACTGATGGGCTTGCGACATTTGCAAAAACCAGTAACATTTCTAGAGAAAAAAAAACCGGAACCCTGTCATTGGGATGTAGAATTTCCACCAATGGCTCAGGGTTGAAAAACAAAATTGAGCGTCAACTAGCTTCATAATATACACGGGGATACTTTGGCTTGGCGATGCATTTATACATCGCAATATTTTCATAGGGAAATCTATTTTAAACAACCGTTAGGTTTTTCAAACAAGATGTACGCTTACAATAAAACACACACTGGCATTTCTTTTGAACAATCGTTTTTAACAATACTGTATATGTCATCCTGGTGCATGAGGACAAATTTAGAATTCTCCTACATCTGTAAGAGATTTGTAAGGACTAAGACGATGGTCATCATCAGCAATGATCACTTCACTTCTGGATGAAGATCTCAAGCTGTTGTCATCTCTCACAGGCGTGCGATGTAGTAATCCACCTGCTGAGCCTTCTTGGCCACAGTAATGCCGTCTATTCTCTGTGTTGGCGAAACGTGGACCCCTCTAAAGGAACACCTGTGCCGGCTTAAACATGTCAGGCTCCCTTGCCTATGATCCATGCTGGGTTTAACGAAACCCGATCGCGAGCAATATCTACTGTGCCACCAATTTCCCTTGTTGTTTACGCATAAAATGATTATTACCTATACCACTAATCTATTTTTTGTACGACTACAGAATCCCAATCATATATTGGTCGTATTTTTTAGATCGTATTTTATTTAGTTATGTGCAAATACTAGTATATTGTGTGAATGCATGGACAAATGTTGTTTTTTTAACGTGAGGATATAATATTTTTTGCTGTGGGAGAACTATAAATCACACTGTGTACAACTGAAATTATCCTATACCTGCTCAAAAAGCTGGCTGAAATGAAATCATTAATTACATTGTGCTTCTAGGAGCTTGGGAACAGAAACATATTTGTCATGTGCAAACGATATGCTGCAGTGTTTCCAAAACAAATTGCAAGCATTTGTATGGAAAATACAGCCAGCTAGCTAAATCCTATTAAATAAAGGGGCACTACCAAATAAATTGTGGTCGTTGGGCAGAAATTGCCAACCAATTTTCCCAATTGGCTTGGTCGATGTTAATAACTTGCGAACACAAGTTAAAATTCCTACATTAATGCCCAGCACTTCTAAAATTCCCACCATTTGATTAAACCAAATGATAGAAATGAAAGTAGTAAATCGTAAAAAAAAAACTCAAAGTATTGCATCGATACAAACTCTCCTAGGTTGACTCAGTCTCAAAAGAGGACCTGGTGCGATGTTGTAAACATCTCCACTAGGAAAACAAAGACGGCTGGGCGTAGTCCTGGCCACCCACCCCCTCAAATCAGTCAGGTTTTATTTAAGCTAGAAGGAATCGTTAAGCTACGTAGCTCTTTTTATCGGTTGTCCAGCGGGCAGGCGTAAGCAAACAAAGGGCCGCAAGGTAGGGTTATCCCCAGGGATGAAACGCCAGTCCATCGCAGGCCACTGGGCAATTTATTCAGTAGGCCAATAAACCTAGGAAAAAGCAGAATGTGTTTGGACGGTGGGAGGAAACCGGAGCGTCCGGCGAAAACCCACCCAGACACGGGGACCATTTATACTCCACGCAGAAAGGCAGCAACCGAGGCAGGAATCGAACTTGGGTTTTGTTGCCGCGAGGCGGCAGCGCTACTCGCTGAGCCACCACCCTTGCCCCAAGAGTCAAAGGCTATACGGGGGATCTTTGTCTCTATTTGTATATGGGCAAGGAAAGTGGAGATGTGTGAATGCATATGAATTGTGTACTTATGAATAGTGTATGTGCTATGTATGTGCCTGTGACAACCTGTGTGGATATGCGTATGTTAAATGTCATCGGAACTGAACTCGTGAAGATTCCCACGTGAATATTTGTATTTGAAGCCTCGTGCCCATGCAGTGTTTATAGAAAGTATGATAATAATGTTATATACATGGTGGGGCCGTGAGTAGCGCTGACGCCTCACAGCAAGAAATTCCAGGGTTCCAATCTCGGCTCGGGCGGCTTTCTCTTTGGGGTTTGCATTTTCTCCTTGTGTCCGCGTGCGTTTTCCCCGGGCCCTCCGGTTTCCTCCCACAGTCCAGAGACATGCTGCTGTATGGGTTAATTGGCCTGCGGACTAAATTTCCCCCGGTGCCCTATGATGGTCTGGCGTCCCATCCTTGGAATAGCCGTGCCTTACGCCCTGTGTCTGCTGGGATAGGCTCCGGCTCACTGCAACCCTGTACGGGATTAAGCGGTTTCTGACAATGATGTGGCTGACATGTACAGTAAATTCTTAATATGTTACAAGGTACTGTAATTTAACATTATTCAACATCTACTGGGGGATAAAGGGCTTTCTAGGGCTTGTGGGTCATGGGGATTGTTTGACCATACTTCACTGGGCTGGTTTATGCGGGTATATGACTTACAAAAGCAATTCAGAAGCAATTCATGTACAGCACCGTATCCACTCCTCACTGATGTAGGCATCAAAGTCGGGTTACGCTACTTACTGCACCCACTGCTCGACTCGCCTATATGTTGTGTTTGAATATACAGTGCAGTATTTAAATATTGAACACACGTGCATATGGAAACGTGCACCTGTGTGTTCGAGAATTGAAACATGTGCGTTCACACACGTGCCTTCAAAACCACGCATGCGCTTGTTTTCCCACGTGAAACCAATTACGATGAATCCTCGTATTACTAGATCATAATCAGGGCTGAATTATAATTTCAGCCGGAGCTGTCCGTGGGTGACCTCCGGAAAATAACCCCTTCCTCCTGACCCCCCCGCAGTTGGGCAGCGCCCGCGAAATATTCCATGAGACACTAAGCCCGAAGAATCATCATCTTCATCATTCCAACAGCCGATGTTGGAATCACGCGTGACAACAGCGCCCGGCACTCCGGTTTCCTCCCACATACCAAAGACATACTGCTGCATAGGTTAATTGGCCTGCGGACTAAATTTGCCCCGGTGCCCTGTGATGGATTGGTGTCCCATCCTGGGTATAGCCCTGCATTTCGGTTTCTGAAAATTGTATGGCAGCGCTTGTCCGGGGACTGAGCTCCAGAAAATATTCTTAAACCCCACTCCTGGCAATTTGTATGCGGAGGGGAAGTGGCTAGAAATATTCCATAAGAAATTAATCTCTGATAAACATCTTCATCATCATCATCATCCCGTGTTGTAACGCGTGACGCAGCACTTGACAAATGGGGTGCGGGCGGTTGATGGGGCTGGCCGTGCTGGGGCGATGTTGATGCATTATTGATCAGAGCCATCAGGGCAGCTCGCGTGTAGCTGCGTGCAGACTGTCGTCTGACGCGGAGAAGAGAAGTAGAGAGAGCAGCACTCAGGCACAGCAATCTCCACCGCACTGCGCACAGGTGAGACAGCATCCGCACAGGTAACAACTCACACAACACAAGAGGCGAACACACGCACACACTCGCACAATCACACACCTCGTACCCTGGCCTCCCCTCCACCGACCTCCCGCAGATGAGTCGATAATGATTTGTTACAAGCTTTCTGTTAAAAATAGAGTCGCTAACGATTGCTGTTTTTGGGTTGGGGTTTTTTTTTTTGGTGCGAGTTGCTGCGCGGTACGTTTGTTTGTTTATTTATTTGCCACACGTGATGCTCGTTACGCTTTCAGTGTACCACCACCACTTTGATGTTGGGTTACACGGTGTGTTGAGCGGCTGTGTCGCGCATGCTAACACAGTGCACCGTCCACTCGCGTTTGCGCTGCTGATTCCACGAGCCATGTGTTATTATTGTGCCTGTGGTTAACGCCGTGTTCTTGTGTCCATGCTGTGCACTCGCTGTGCTTGTGCAATATTGCGATTATTTGAAAAAAACCACATTGTGTACGTATGTCAACATTGTACTTTGATATGGTGTGTATTCATTGTGATTCTAACCGTCTGTTGCTTGAAGCATTTGTGTATGTTATGGAGGGCAAACTTACACTCCTAGACTGTACTCATTCAATGCAAATGCCGTGCTGAAGGAGGTTTACAATAGATAAGGCAAGGGGCTGTCATTGTTTTACGAGTGCATCACTGAAGTGGTAGGTATACAACTAGGTCAAACTCGGCTTTGCTATGTGTGCAGGCGTATTAATGAATGGCAAAGCAATACAAGTTTGTATAAGACGGCAGCAGTGCCACAAGTTGCTGCAATAGAGATGACCCGGTTACAATGATTTCAGAATGTTGACATAAATTCTGAAATGGCCCAAGTACTCCTGCCAGGAGGAGTTTGAAAAGCCAAGAGTTCTCCAGTGGAAGTTCTGTGGAAACCCAGTACACACACTCTTTGAGGCAATCATTCGGCGTGGTTATATATTAAGCAATGCCGTGCTTTAGAATCTGTGTTATATAACCACACCGATTGAGGTATAGAAATATTTTTTTGTCCTGTAAGTGGATAAATCGATTTGTGTTTCTAATTTAAACTTGTTGACAAACTTTGTATATTGTACCCATAGATTTTGCCAAATAGACCTGACGTGACACATTTGGCTGTTCTGTGTTTCCCCCCATGTGTGTAAACAAGAATCATACCCACCTGTTGATTGCTATGAATTGTATTATGGATTGTGGTAGACTTGTAAAGGGCGGCACGGTAGCGTAGCGGTGAGTAACGCAGCCACCTCACAGGAAGAATCCCCGGGTTTGAATCCTGGCTCGGGTACCTTTCTGTGTGGAGTTTGTGTGTTCTCCCCGTGTCCGCGTGGGTTTTCGCCAGGCACTCCGGTTTCCTTCCACAGTCCATGAGGCATGGGTATAGCCCTGCCTTGCGCCCTGTCTCTGCCGGGATTGGCTCTGTACAGGATTAAGCAGTTTCTGAAAATGGATGGATGGATGGTAGGCTTGTAAGTTACTAATGGCTTCTGTGTATCTTATGATGCAAAACGCCATTGCAAGTAAAGACATTGTGCTTTCATTTAGTGACGTGCGGTGAGGTTAATGGCTGGGGAGGCACTGGCTAGTATCAGAGCCAGATTTACACACATATGAACCCGATAGAGGTACATAGTGAGGCTCTGTTTATGAGTTTAGGTCATGTGAAAAAAGGTGTGTAAGTGAAGTGCACCCGTCGATATGTTGGAGCAAACGAGCGAGCACATGCATCACTTACCTCAAAAGATGGCACCGACGATTCAATTGGCAGGTGGCACAATCACTTGGTTCAGCGACCGTATGTTTTATATTTCATATCAGCATTCTTTACAACACACGCACTGCTTCACCTCTTGTCTCTCCCTGTATTTGCAGAGGAGCTCCGCAAATTTGGCGATTTTGACTATTAAAAATGATTGGAATCATGCAGAAATTACGTTTATAACGCAGATCAGTGTAAAACATTTGTTTATGTAAACTTTTCTTAACAGCTATTTTCATTGGCGTGAGGCTCTGCCTCCCTTGCCTCCCTTGACCGCACGTTCCTGCTTTCATTATATTCCAGGAGGTCGTTGGGCCTGACCTCTAGTGTAGATTTCTAGTGAAAAATAGGATAATCAGATGTGTACACCATTTATTTGTTTGGAGTAAACATCCTACATCAGTACAGAGTGAATAAGGCATTTCCCAGAAAATGTCTAAAAGACAAATGTGTGAAGCAAAGTGGACAATTCTTCATTCTAATAATTATGAAACGGTACTTCCTACTGCCTATATTGCTGTGTGAATGAGGTTTTAGTAGTTCTAATTAATTTTGGTTGATGACCTTTTAATATTGATGTACGAGAAATGTGTTGTAAAAAAACAAAAGATTTGAGAAATACATTGCCTTGACATTCAATACACATGATTTGGTATGTTCAAGCTGATAGGTATCTTTTAACAAACTATTTAAAAATATTTAATAACGGTATGATTTGATACTTTTGATAACCTATCATGAATGTACTTTACATTTCAAGATTAATTTTGAGCAAACATTTAATATTAATTAGCAGCCTATTAGAAGTAATGTGTTGGTGACAATGAATGCTGGGCTTGAGCCATTCCGATGGTGGGGTGACATGCTTTTAAAGCCTTCATCTGTTAGTCCGGGATTTAGCCTTCAGGATCTGTATGATTGGTCCGCTAATTCAAATCAGAAAAATGCGAGTGAAAACACTGAAAGAAAAACAGAGGGTTTGGAATAAATCTTAAATGTCCTATTTGCTTACCAAATGCTTAATGTTTATCTCCTTCATTCCGCTATATGTATATCAAGTAATTGGAATTCTCAAATTATATCAGGAGTAATGTATGCACTGTAATCTATTTGTAAAAGTGAAAATTGTTTCAGGTTTCTAATTTTATATCTGTTTATAGAGTGCTGTTTTATTTTGAATTGTGAAACCTTGAATAGCAAACACATCCCTGCATCACCAAATCAAGGAGCATGCAATTAAATAATTACTAATTGCCAATGTAATCCAATAGAGTTTATGCAGATTTCAAACTAACTTTTGTCCTTATTTTCTTCATTGAATAGAAATAGCAGTCAGATATATTCAGCGGATGCTTTTGCCTACTGTAGTACAGTTAGAAACCTCATAAACAAAATGCGCAAATTTAAACTTCAGTTGTAGCAAGCTTTATTCCGTTAGTAATGTCACAAGAATACAAATTGGATAAATTAAGATGAGTGGTGTAATTTTATCAACATTAGCCCTTTGTGACAAAAATGTGTGTTCCTTAAGGAATTCTGCCATGACATCGTCAACATGACGTTTCATTTTCAGGATGTAGGAGCAGTATTAATTAAACCGTGACATCATCAAACAGTGGCAATGCCCCTTTGCTTGCCATACATGTTGTTGGATGGAAAAGTCTACATGTGTTTCCACTGCACAATGGTATGCTTTGTTTTTGGTAATTAATGATAAATTACTTGCAGTCCCTGCCACCCAAACAAATTGAGGTCCAGCCTTCCACAGGGGGAATGTTTGTGACGGTGACCAATGAAATTGTTTCAATGTCCTGCTGCGCCAAGACAATATTGTTTCTAACCATTTTGTTGTGGCTTGTGTTCAGAAAAATATGTTGAGGGTTCCAAGTAGATGTTATTCATTGACAATATGTTTCATAGGATGAAAATGCTGAACCAGACACGGAATGCACAGAATCTATTCTAACTGTTTCGAACAGAATGAGAAATGTATCCTACGTTTTATTTAAATGTGACTGTTCATGTCTACATGCATACCGCTTTGAGACTACAGTACAGCAGTTTGGTAACGTGAGTAACTACACTACCATAAATACGGTAATACTGTGAGCTATACACATTATACAAACTAATATTGAAATTTTCTTAGCTGAGGAAAATAGGTCAACGTTTCTGTTGACCATCTCACGACCTCTCTTGCATAACATAATTGGAATGGCGTGCTATGCTCAACAGCGCAAGCGTTAAGGGCCTTGTTAAACGCATTTTCTGGACACTGCAATTATTTTAATCTTTCAATGTCCATTGTTTGTGATGATTGTTTCACCCACAGCAGCTGATGCTTCGAGGCTGAGGTTACTTGGAGACCGAGGCAGGAAGTCACAGGTGTGACTCTGAGGTCGAAGTCGGCAGGAAATTGGAACATCTTGTAGGAGGGAGGCAGCAATGAGTTCTTGGAATTACATGCGTGAGTATGACAGATGCGCAGGCAGTTTGTGCACAGATTGCGTCATCATTATCATGCTCATCATCATCACAATCCATGGGCAGTTGGGTGTGCTCTCAAAGAGATCTAAGCAGTGCTATAAAAGCCCATTATACGTCAAAATTTACCATGAAAAAACCCGCCACTACTGCAGTACCGTATTTGACCCTTTCTTGTATGGTTATACATGTCATAATTATAAGCTAAACGGATTAAATCCCAATAAAGACACACCTTGATTGGTATACACACACGCAATACACTCCTTGCATGTTTTGGCAAACAATGTTATTATTGTATTAAAATTTCCCTTCGATTTCATAATGTTCCGTGAAAAGAACATGGAGATTCTCGGTTCAGATGTTATACATCTCACACTGTTTATTGTTGCTTCTAAACTATGTATTCGTCAATAATACTGCCTTAGAAGAAAAAAACACATTTATATTATATATTATGTTTTGAAGCATTACCCTGCTTCATTGCATTTAAAATGTTCTATAAATAATGGTTATTGTGCACAACTGTCAGTGCACCTTCACGAAATAATTGCTTTAACAATAGTAATTCACAGCCCTTTGTCAATGCACTGCTGTATGAAGACCTCACCATGCTGTGTCAGTAATGGGTGTTATTCGACCATCCTTTACCACCCTGGTGAATGTGGGTTTGTGAAGGGAGGCACCTTCATATATTGCAGATTAATTGTATTGTCCATTCATCCATTCATTGTCAGAAACCGCTTAATCCTGTACAGGTTCGCGGTGAGCCAGTGCCTATCCCGGCAGATACAGGGCGCAAGGCAGGGATATACCCATGATAGGACGCCAGACCATCACAGGGCACCGGGGGCAATTTAGTCAGCAGTGTACAATGAAAATCCCACGCGGAGAAATAATTCCTTGAAAATGTCTATACACATTATATTTATGTCTTGTCCTAAATGCAAAATTGTAATATGATATTGACGAATGTGTTCGCGTGTACTGATGTCTCTTTCAATGTGTTAAGTGTTTTGTAGAAAGATAAGAATTCATGCTGTTTAATCTAATCATGTGAACCCATATACAAAGCGTCCACGTCGCGATCCCTGTCAGGTAGTACTTGGTATTGCCTGCGAATTCTACCAAACACTTCGAGGCCGAGCTGAAAGACAACGATGTCCAGAGGCTGACCATCGTGCTTCGAAGAATCGCAAAGAAGAAGAAGAACCCATATAATACAATATTGTGTTGTAAAATAAAACATGGGCAGCACGTGGTACAGTGAGTAACGCTGCTCCTTCACGGCAAGAAACCCCGGGTTCGATTCCCAGCTTGGGGGTCTTTTTGTGGGGTTCACACGTTCTCTTCGTGTCCGCGTGGGATTTTGCTAGGTATTCCGGTTTCCTCCTATCGTCCAAATACATGCTGCCTAGGTTAATTGGCCTGCAGTGCCCTGCGATGGACTGGTATCCCATTATAGGTATAGCCCTGCCGTGTGCCCTGTGTCTGCCAGGATAATCTCTAGCCCCCCCCCACGAACCTGTACAGAATCAATGTACTACTAATAATGATGGTTTTAACAAAGACGTTGGCTACAAGCAACTATGCAACACTAATAGGTTGCTCTTATTGTTATTGTGCACTACTGTACAGAATAGCTGAGAAACTAATTGTGTTTGCAGTGCTGCTGATTGAATTAAACCAAATCTAATTTCCATTTTACAAGTTAAAGAAATGTTAAGGAACAGAATCCTTTGCTAGGTTGGCAAAGTCAAGAGTGAGAGCAGTCAAGGTTACAGACAGAAAAACTAAGCCACATCGCAATCAATATTACTCAAATTACAGAGGTATAGCAGCATTAAATTAAAGTAATAAATGGAAGACACTGCATATATGGTTATTGAATTACAATTGTCTATGGAAGAAGGAACATCTAAAACAGATTAATGTTGATACAAATGTGATTGAAATTTGTAAAAAATCTGAACCTTAACGTTGGAGCACAGCAAAAATAGTTACATTAACTTCAATTATTGATAAGGAAGATATACAAGATGCGTTTGGAGGTTTGTTGAGGAGATGCACCGTTGATTTAACAGCTCGTGTAATTGTTACGTTTACGAGAAGCATATGGGGGTAACGCAGGGTTTTATCGTTAAAAATGTGAAGCTTTTGCTTAAAAACTACCGTGTCTTAAGTCGACAAGCAAGGCATGTCATAGAGTTCATTACCCATATAAGATATCAGTTATTTTCGAGAACTTAAACAACAGAGGTGCAGATAAATATGAAGGTGATGATATATAATATAATAGCGTTTGATCATTGTTATAACCACCATTCTCTTTACTATCCAGGCAGACATTCTGCATCAGTCGGCTCAAAGTGGATAGCTGCTGCATTTATCAGTTACGACTTTTGTCTTAAACTGCATACCCATCACTGTTCAGTCGTCATGTAAACCAGGACTTGTGCTCAGAATTCATACGTTGAATTGCGTGCGAATTCAGTATTTTTGAGAATTGAGTATTATTGTAATTGGTTTTATTGTCTGCAGCGACTACAGATTCCTCACGCACCAAAATGGGACATAAGAATCAATGTTTGAATCGAATAGTAATCCCCCCAAAATGACAACGAATCAACTTGTAATGAGGTTGTAATGTTGTACGCCCACTATCTATACAGCTCGCTTCATCCCTCTGTTCAAACACACTCAACGTCTCTGATTCACGTGTTCCTCTTTATATCTGTCAGTGCAATATCTTTCATCCATGTGTCTTTGTCTGCTTTGCAGCTTCTGTTCCGTGTTCGTTGTCTGTTTCCATCTAATGCAGACAAACAGTATATAGTACATGTGACAAGAGCAATGATAAGAACCGTAAATATGAAATAATATGAACACATCTTTCAAACACTCTGGACATGAATCATTTCAGGCACTTTAAGTGGCATTGCATACGACTTAATAAATGTGTCCTTTCCGTACAATAGTCAGAAAAATATGTGCTAGTGATCCGTTGTTTTCAAACTAGTTCAGTCGTGTGAACTTAGTCGTTCTAATTTAGCAGAATGTCAATCGCCGCACAATATCTAACATTCTATGAAGCCTCTATGAACATTAAAATAATAATTTCAATGTATATAGCGCCTTTCACCCGAGGGTCACAAATCGCTGCACAAGGACCGCGAAGAATACTCAGCACTATGTGATTAAGAATAAAAAAACGATTTATAACGCACATCAATTCCACGTCCGATCATGGACGAGACATGGATAGGGCGGAGCGAGGAAACTGCAGAGAGGCGGGGGGAAGGCGGCCACGCAGCCAGCTGGTGCCAACATTTTCCAGACACTGCGTCCTATATATTATGATGTTATCGGCCAATTAATCAATGAGGATTTTTTTTGTGGGAGGAAACCGGAGAACCCAGAGGAAATCCACGCAGAACAGGTGGAAAACACACAAACTCTACACAGAGAATTGACCAAAGCCGGAATTTAACTGCCTCGGGCAGGACTTTTTTTTCTGTGAGGCGCGGATATTACCACTGCATCACCCTGTCGCCCTGTACAGTGGTTGCAAGCAGTTTTCCGTCGCATATAAAGCCAAATTTATCACCAAAATAATAATTACAAAGGAAATGCGGTAGAAAAGTAGGGCAAAAGAACATTGCAACCCTGAGCTTAAATTGCACTTACACATGTCTATAGTGTAACGAAACACGAATGAAATAAATGAAATAAATCAAATTAAGCATGCTAGGATTTGTTATAATTTTATATATATATTAAAAAACAGTTTAAGTCTATCAATAACCAAAAATGCCTTCACAGTATACTATAGATTAGGATTAAGACAATTATAATTCGTGTGGATTACAAGCACAAAGTGAATAATCCTCTTGAAGTCAACGTCAATAGGCACTTACTGCCACTGACAATATCACAATAGCTAACACAGGAAATAGAGTACCGATAATCCTGAAAATGATGCTAAGAAGCCAGATTAGACGCATAATTGGGATAATCCCCAGGCAACAGAAGGAATATTTGCAAACATTCTCAGTGACATTCACAATTATGAGAGGCGACTTGAAAAATATGTCTCTCAGCAACAAGCAAATCAAGCTGGTAGTGGAGAGGTGTCTGCGAATATAATCGCACAGGATATTAATGTCAAAGCGATTTCCTGCTCAAATGAGCATTGAGACGGTGCTAATCGCCTGTTCACAGCTCTTAGCCAGCAGTTGAAAGTCCACGTGTCTCTCTGTCAGTGGTGAGTCTATCCCGAAGATCACTGTTGACTTCCCCCACAAACTGGTACTTATCCATTGACCCTGGCGAGATGATGAGCTGAGTCAAACCCCAACAAGAATATGAACGCACAACCTTCTCATTGTAAACTGCTCGCTGTACCGCCGAGTCGCCTTGCTAGATCACATTATGTGAGCACTATCAATCTTCATCCATTATGATGTGCAGTTTAAATGTTGGCACAAAGCACAGATGACCAATAAAGGAGAGAGTTAATGATATCGGCGTTTTGCTGCACATGACCAGGGGGCGCGGTGTTAAGATAATTATAGCCTTCACCTTGCTGTGGATTGAAAATAAATTATGATGAAGATGATGAAATATAGATGAAACGCACAAAACACGGATGTTTTTAACATTGTGCCTAAAAATTGGGTACAAAGTGGCTTTAATGTGTGCCTTTTCTTTCATCACACATTACAGAAAGTTCAACCTTGGCTGTAAAGGTCAACAGGTTGGCCTCCAACAGGTGGTACCAGGTGATGCCAAGTGTCACAAATATCCGTCTGCCTGGAGTTTTTACACTGGTCCAACACACTATAGGGCAGGACTCTGGAAACGGTGTGGTGTAATTCTAGTTTTATTCACCGGGTAAATGGTTGCTCTTTCAATATTTCTACAATTAATAAAAGAATAACAGGAATAACATTTGTAAAGCGCACAAATTCCATGACTAGTCATAGATCAGACAGGGATACGGAGGCGCCAGGAGAGGGGGGGAGGTCAGCCAGGCTGTCAGCCGGCGCCAACCTGCCAGACACTGCTTTCCTATATATTATGATATTATCGGCCAATTAATGAATGAGTGGTTTTTTTTACTTGTGGGAGGAAAACAGAGAAACGGGAGGAAATCCCCGAGGTGGGAAATTAACTGCCTTGGGCATGATTTTCTTTCTGTGAGGTGCAGATGTTACCACTGCACCACCCTTTTGCCTAGATGTTACCATGGCGCCACCCTGCCACCCAAATTGATATTCTGCCATAACTGCATTGCAGGAGCTTCTCCTCCAGCTCCACAAATAATAGTACAGTAAGAGGTTTAAAAAATACTCTCATGCACAATCAATTGTCATTGTATAGTCCCATG
>JAZEWU010000001.1:4681873-4699778 GCA_036362915.1 Geotria australis
GGTCACAAAGGGCTGCACAGGGCTGTGGAGAGAACGGCATGTCAACAACATCAAGACAGATTAACTGTGAGTCAAGCAATAGCGATAAATTATAGGACATAGGCCATAAAGACAGTTTGTTAAGTTGCATTTTATAGCACCAAATCAATGTCAACACTTTGCTTTGAGTCGGTACACACAGTTTGTTTACGATAATGTGTTAATAACTTGTGTAAACAGGGGCAATCCAATTATCTGTCATTGTCATCATGACCTGGGTTACATTTTTAAAAAATCCTGTCATAAGATAGGAACTTTTGTAGCAAAGATGTGTTTGCTTAATAGAGCTAGTGAATTGTATAATATATATAATTACAACAAAATATTATTGTTCTGAAAAAATATTTTAAAACGCCTTTTATTTAGTCGTAAATTGCATTTGCTTTTCTTGGAGCTTTTAATTATGGCACTATAACAACAGCGCGGCACAGTGGCGCGGTCAGTAGCGCTGCCGCCTCACAGCAAGAAACCCGGGGTTCGAATCCCAGCTCGCGGGCCGTTCGTTCTATGTGGAGTGTGCATGTTCTCCCCATGTCCACGTGGGTTGTCGCCGGGCACTCCGGTTTCCTCCTACAGTTCAAAGACATGCTGCTGCATAGGTTAATTGGCCTGTGGACTAAATTGCCTAAGGTGTGCTGTGATGGACTGGCGTCCCATCCTGGTTATAGCCCTGCCTCGCGCCCTGTGTTTGCAGGGATATGCTCCGGCTCACCACAACCCTGTCGAGGATTAAGAGGTTTCTGACAATGGATGGATGGACTGTAACAGCACATATAATATAGGGCATTCTCAATTATTTAATAACTGTAGTGTTTACGCTTGTTGATATTATAATGTATTGCTAAGGTCGATTAGCATAATCACAACTAAATCAGTGGGTAAACAAATTCAACGTTTAATTAAATGTACTATACCATGCTTCCTTTAAGTGTTATATGCAAATATATTTCTTTCAGAGTTGTTCAAAACAATTAGTCACAATTGCAAGTGCTTTTTGTGATGAAAAGTCTTGACTTCATACCCACCATCTGAGGTTGTCTTGTGTTATTCCTCTCTTGGCACTTAATGATATCCATGGAGACGTGTGGTTGATACAACCTGGTAACCGAGAAGTCCCTATGGTCATGACGAGCATCTTGTGTTACAAGGAAATGATGCTCAGGGGTCATTGCACACATTTAGCAATATTAATTTGCTACCAGCATCCGACTATTAAGCATTCAGTGTTTTCAACACATCTCATACTACCACGGGCTTGGCACATTTAAATAGACCAGCAGTACAGTACTATAACAGGTATTAAAATGTAAACGTATACTAAACAGGGTGGGTTTTTTTTCAACCCATTGTGTTTCTTTAGAGCACGTGCAATGTCAGTACGTGCAGAATATATAATAATAATATTAGCATTTATAGAGCGCCTTTCACCCGAGGAACACAAAGCGCTGCACAATGCTGTGGAGAGAACGGCATGTCAATAACATCAAGACAGATCAACTGAGAGTCAAGCAATAGCGATAAATTATAGGACGTGGGACATAAAGACAACAGGAAAATAATAATTATAATAATTCTACAACAAGCAACAACATTAGTTGCTTGTGATGGGGAGTGAATGCATTTTTCTTATGACATCAACGGAATAGACCAGTGGGTTCCGGCAGTCTCACTTGCAAATCTCCATATGATCCGCCAACCCTTGCTGCTAAGGGGCTGGATTTCAGACCTGCACCATGACTATACAGTGAAACTATATAAAGTATTCAATTCGCAAATGGATTGTAACTCCTGCAGCCTTTATCAATATGATCGCTAAATATTACGACAAGGAATTAATTCTGGGGCCTTTCTGTCCGGAGTTCTCCCCGTGTCCGCGTGGGTTTTCGCCGGGCACTCCGGTTTCCTCCCACCGTCCAAAGAAATGCTGCCAGGTTAATTGGCCTACTGAGTAAAATTGCCCCAGGTGCCCTGCGATGGACTGGCGTCCCATCTTCGGTATCCCCTTGTCTTGCGGCCTGTGTCTGCCGGAATAGGCTCCGGCTCACCGCGACCCTGTACGGGATTAAGCGGTTTCAGAAAATGGATGGATGGAATTAATTCCTCCTACACCAATCTTTAATTCTTTATTTTCAAGTTCTATAAAGGGCTTCTAATGAGCTGATTGGGCCATGATCAAGTGTTTATCAGATCACGTTCAGATACAGACTGAATTTAGCTGGAAACAGTGACTATCCGTGGCTGAACCAAACTTACATTACTAGTGATGTTAATGGATATGGATGGAATAGTAATCATGTGTTGTTCCCGGCGATGGCCAAATGTAAAAGGCAACAGCATTGTCAGAAACTGCTTAATCATGTACAGGATTGTGGTGAGCTGGAGCCTATCCCGGCAGACACAGAGCGCAAGGCAGGGCTATATCGAGGATAGGACGCCAGTCCATCACAGGGCACCGGGTGCAATTTAGTCAGCAGGCCAATTAACCTATACAGCGCCATGTATTTGGACTGTGGAAGGAAACCGGAGTGCCCGGTGAAAACCCACGCGGACATGGGGAGAACATGCAAACTCCACACAGAAAGGCACCCAAGCCGGGATTCGAACCCGTGTTTCTTGCTGTGAGGCGGCAGCGCCACTCACCGAGCCATAGTGCTCCCAAAATCTCAAAGGCGCTCTGTTCATTTCCTTTCAGTCTCTGCTCCTTTGCCTACTCAGCCGAGATGATGATGTATAATGAGTAAATGAGTCTGACTCATTGATGATGTTTCCATTGTAGCAAGGCTCTTCTGCAAGTGCTACCTTGGGCCTTGCGTAGTGAATAGCATGCTGAAATGAACAGCACGCCAGTGTCATAGGGACAGTGACACACACGAGGCATCAGCAATACATTGCAATGACTGTTCCTGGCTGGCCACAATTGATCTGAATCGCCAAGCCTGCTGGGATTAGCGGTGCCTAATTTAGTATCTGAAAATTAGTTAAGCAAGAGTCGCAATAAAATTGCAATTGAAGCCCATTCTGTTGTATACATCTTCCATGGCAGAATTCCGCTTAGGGTCGCCATTCAAATGAATGGGAATGTTTACAAGTGAATCACCAACAGAAGACCCCCTAAATCTTGTAGGAATCATCCAGGGTGGAATCAAAAGTAATGAATGTTTATATGCAAGGATTGACCAGCTTGAGTATTGGTCGGCTATAGATGATTGTAAATCGCATAACTTATTTGCGAGTTATTTAAGGCAATATATCTCAAACATAGATCGAGCGTGATACTTAAAATCTGTACTTATAAGCGTGAACGTATACATCCATTTTGTATTGCTTCCTATTATAGTCGCTATCCACACAAAAAATATACGTTTCTTGTTTTGTTAATTAGTCTGTAAACTGTCTTGGATACAACTGCATGCTGTTAGTTTCTTGACATTTTCACTTTGCAACTTTTGACTTAAAACACAGACTGCAGCACATTTACCCTGTGGTGAAGCGTCTGGCAGTGATAATCTATTAATGTTGTTTACAACAATAGCTCAGAAATATCACAATGTGAATCAATCACAATTTCATTGAAAAATATATCCTGTGTGCGAATTTTATTTAGACTGGATTCCAAATAAAGTATCAGAAACGACAAGGGATTTTTTTACTAAAACATTGGCAATCTTTAAATCTGTCCATAATGACTTGCACATTGTGGGAATTGGCTTTGAAGATGCCCCTGGCTTAACTTTAGGATGAGAAGTAAGGATGAACATAATCGCTGGTCATTAATAAATAAAACCCTACATTTTCATGGCAAACACACCGTTCTATCGGTGATGCTTGCTGTGCAGTTATTACTATACTGACAGAAGGGGAAAAAAACATATGGAGTGAGTGAGTGGCTGAATATTTGCACTGGCACTAACGTGTTTTCTTTGCATTAAAATTCATGACATCCCACTGTTCCTTTGCTGTGGTTGTATTGCAATATATCACAAGCGCTTGGATTTTAGGTTGATCACAAGCTTACCACATCGAACATAAATAAGTACGCGTAAAGATGCACGGTAAATGTATCCCTCCTGTTTGCGGTACTCTTTTGTGCCATTTAAAAATGATAACAAAACAGCAAAATGTGTAATCTGTTCGATCAGCATTTTTCATTGTTTTTAGAGTCTGCATGAAATTTGGTTGGACAAATTGAAACCAGCAGTCGGTCAAATTGGCCATCTTACTCTCTCCACAGTAGCCTGAAAAGTTTATTCGTGTTAATTTCCACCGCACGATGGTGTGCTATATGGTGTTGTCTTGGCAATTAATGTGGAGCTGGCAATGGAAGTACAGTTAAAGGAGGTGGCTATCTAAAAAAACAACCCTGTTACTGGTTTCAGCACGGGCATTTGTCAATTTATAAACATTAAGCAAAATGAAATTTGCATGCGACATGTGCAGGGAAGGAAATCTGAGAGTGCCGATACATTGATTTGATGTCTGAGATGTCTTTCTCGTTAAAATGTAATTTCACTGCAAGTTGTGAGCCCATTATAGCACTGCCAGTTTACGTTAAAAAGGGTACATTTTTCAGAATAATGTTCGTTATCTCACTTGGGGTGGTTTTATAGCAAGGCTAAAAATGGGATAAGCGAAATCAGCAGGAAGCGTTGCAGCGCGACTCTCGTTAAAAGCAAACCGAGAGGGCCCGCACGTGTTATCAGCAATGCTCCGATGCGTGTCATCGAGTAGCTTTCAATGCCCCACTGGCAAGCACGACCCTTCATGTCGAGTTCATTATGGAGACAATTTTTTAGCCTGCTCTGAGATTAAAGTAACATGATAATGCACTTCCGCTCACATTTGCAGCATAGTCCATTACCGTGTTAATCCAGTTCTCTATCAATGTGTTTCCCGTTAGGAAGCCATCTCGTACCCCGCGTAAGCTCGTATTCTCTTGAAGCTTTCATTCGTTTATGGATTTGACATCGCGGTGTTTTTAACCACACAAACAAATGCACGTCGTGCAAATGAAAAATCGTAGTGCTTTTAAGAGTGTTTTCTTTATTGTGACCACGTTTATTCAAAGTTATACGAATGAATTTGAGATAATGTAAATGTATTAGTTTTGAAAAATGGCATGGCTGCTTTGTCCGAAATTGTTAGGGCATTAATGCTTGTGACGATGTCTCGTAGATATAATGCTCGAACATTTTGATGACCTGAATTGCATTTTAACTATGCTATGGGGCTTGTTTTACACAGGGCTCTTCTGTGTAGCATCACAAGAACACTTAATTATTTGAGAACTAATTTAGCCTCCGCTATTTTTGTTGAGCTGATAAAGATTTTTCTAAGCATTCATTATAATGTTCTTTCTGTATTAAATGTTGGGAATCAAAAATTGCTGCCGTTAGCATTCTTCAACATCTAATTTCTAAAGGGAAAATAAAATGCTTTACGTCAGTGGCCCATTGTTAATGGTGTCTGTCATGTACTGTGATTAATAAACAGTTTTCTTGTTCCCACAGTGTAATTATTGTCCTATCGGCAGCTCAGCACATTGCCACTGATTAGACAGAAAACCTTGAAACAAATTGTACTCCCACGTATTTCGTACGATTTTGCACTTATTCAGGTGCATGTTCAAATTGACAAATGTGCTCACACAAAAGTACGCATTTCCTTCAATTCGAGGCATATGAAATGATGCCAGAAAACTACTCCAGGTGGGTTTTATTTGCTAGTCACAAACAAAAACAGCGGAAGTGCTCTGGTAAGTGCTTCTTAAAGAAAAGTATAATTTTAGGTTATAATTTTTTAATGCGTTCATTTTTGCACGCTGTTGTCTCTACTGCTCATTGGAAGCTGTGTATTAGTTAAATGCGTAAGAATGTGCTCTCGTTTAATATTGTATTTGTAGTAAACGTGTCATTCCTGTGTTTACTATCAGAGCTCAATAGACCTTTTACATTTATTCAAAGATGACAATAAGCTGCACACACAACATTTTGAGGAACTGCATAGATGTGCATAGGTGGTCCCTAGCTAGGAATACGTGTTTATTGGTTTTTAAAATCCTTATACCATTGCATGCGGAGCATAATTTATTCATTGTACTGTAGTTAATACAGGATTGATATGTTATAAGGGCAGCACGGTGGTACGGTGAGTAGCGCTGACGCCTCACAGCAAGAAGGCCCCGGGTTCGAATCCCGGCTCGGGTGCCTTTCTGTGTGGAGTTTGCATGTTCTCCCCTTGTCCGTGTAGGTTTTCGTCGGGCACTCCGGTTTCCTCCCACAGTCCAAAGACATGCATAGGTTAATTGGCCTGCTGACTACATTGCCCCCGGTAGCGTGTGATGGACTGGCGTCCCATCCTGGGTATATCCCTGCCTTGCACCCTGCGTCTGCTGTACAGGATTAAGCGGTTTCTGACAATGAATAAATGAAATGTCATAGAAATAATAAGCATCTAATTTCCCGCACAGGTTTGTTACATTGAGGATTGTCCTCTTGCTCACATTCTCCTTGAACATCTTCATGTTTCTGTGATCGTTCAGGTGTCTATGACACATTCAGATGCCTCCTTTAGTTAACTGCCCCTCATTCTATTTTCACATCGTTCTAAAGTGATGGGTGAACGCATGGAACCGAGTGTTTAGTAAACACGACTGTAATTGGATTGGTATCCATCCAGGTGTATGTTTACACCTTTTAATAGGGTTTTGTCGGTGAAACCTATACTCGACGTAATATTTGCCAGAGCTAAGGGATGCTGCCGTCGTGTAATGGTTCGCACTGCACTTGCAATCCAAGGGTCGCCGGTTGTTTCCATCTCTCAGCGCGGCAGTTGAAACATTGGGAACGTTTCTGTGAACCTCCCCACCTCTGTTCACCCAGCAACGTAAATGGGTAAACTTACAGTTGGGAGGATTGATAGGTTAGGGTCACGTGTGGGTACTGTGAAAGAGTAGTACAAAACACAGAGGAGTGCATGAATTTCTTGATCCTGGTCTTGAACTGGGGTGGTGGGTAGTTGACGGCAAGGATGGCTGGGGAAAACGAGTTCCAGAATAGAACGAGTGGTCTCTCTCGCTGATCAAAAGTTGACTGGATGCTTTGATAGAAGATCTTGGTGGAACAGAGGGTGCACGGAGGGGATTAGAGTGAGACTAGAGGGGAGCGGTGGGCAGGTGTGACATTAATAGTCATAACAATCCATTCATTGTTTCAAGAATAGGTGGCCCCTGTGGGGAGCCAAGTGCCCTCCTTGGCCAAGTGTTTGCAAATCAAATCAAGGGGGGCACGTTTTGTCTCAGCACAGCTGCCTCCAATTTTTGTAATTAACAAGAAACAACAATTGATTACAAATGACGACATTGATGCAGATTTTCACGGCTCGATGTAGGAGAATTTCTCTTGAGAGCCACTCTTTTGGGATAGCCATGTCGAGTGTAGCGCCTCTCCCCTTTGCAACGTTTCAGGAAGCTGTCTCAGAAGCCTGATGATATCTCCAACGTGGGAGGTGAAACCGGGAGGAACGCTCGACATGGCTATCCCGATAGAGCAGCTCTTGAGAGAAATTCACTTACAAATAAAGAGTTAATTACTTTCCTTACAACGTCTGCTTCAGTAAAGTGTGTACTCACGTTGCTAGAAATATTAGAAAAAGTAGCACACACAGGCGCAGTGTGTCTTTTGTGGGATGGTATTACCAGACTTTCCCACTCGCACACATTCTGCATTGATCCAGATTAACACTGTGTATTACTGATTATAAAACTCAGATAGAAACAAGTGTACCAAAGCCATTGTTAAATGCAACTTTCATTTACAAGGGAGGCGGGGTTGGGGGGTGTAGGATGCGTAACAGTGATTATCAAACTGCGCTATTATAAAATAATAGCATTTTATAGAGCGCCTTTCATCCGAGGGTCACAAAGCGCTGCACGAGGGCTGCGGAGAGAACGGCACGTGATGAACGGCCTATGATCCCAGCAATATGAGTTCAACTCCCAGCTATGGCTAACAATCACTGGCAAGTGATACAAGTTGAATAGGTTCGGCTCCCAGTTCACCGACCAGCGCTGACGGTCAGTCTTTAATTCATCTGGAAGGAACCGTTGAGCTACCAGACTCACGAACCATCTCAACGGGTTTCTCTCGATCTGGAGGAGTAGCGGCTCGACTCCGAGCCTCTCCCGGAGTGCCGAGCTCCTCACCCTATCGCGGAGAGTTGGCCAGCAACCCTGCGGAAAAAACCTTATTTCAGCAACTTTTAACCACAATCTCGTTCTTTTGGGCATTACCCAAGGTTTGTGACCATAGGTGCGGATTGGAAGCTAGATTGACCTGTAAACCGAGAGATTCGTTCCTGATCTCAGCTCCTGCTTAACCACCACGGACAGGTTACATCCATTCATTTTCGAGTCTGCTTGTCCTGGTGGGGGTCGCGGCGGTAGCTGTCCAAGGAGGGTGGACCAGACATCCATTTCCTCGGCAACAGATTCCAGCTCTTCCTGAGGGATTCCCAGGCGTTCCCTCACCAGCCGATAGATGTAATCGCTCCAGCGTGTCCTAGGTTGGCCTCTAGGTCTGTGCCCAGTGGGCTGTGCCTGGTAGAATTCCCGGGCGAGCCTCCCAGGGGGCATCATTAACAGATGCGCGAACCACCTCAACTGTGAGACTGGTACAGCGCTCGCTACATCGCAGACGCCACAGCAATACGCTGGCCGATGACACGCTCCTCTTTACTTTCAAACGAGACTCCAAGGTACTTCAACTCCTCAGCTAAGGACAGCTGTCCCCAGCCCCCGACTCACCTGCAGGGAGCAATCCACTCTCTCCACTGCCTTTTCATTCCACTGCTTTTGTTGAGACAAGTTCCACTTGTCTTGTGCGTGCCAGTGGAATATCAACCAATTACACTTTGTAACACCAAGTGCGGACGTCTGTGACATGAAATCACGAAACATAACAGACACGGACATGTATTTGCTCTAATGTATTTATACATTTCAACTCATTTATTTAATGAACACTTATTCTCGGGTCCTCTGATGAGCCGCTGCATAAGCAGCTTTTTAAGTGCTTTTTTCTGTCAATGCCATCTGTCTCCCGGTCTCTATGGAAGGCATTTGCAACTTCATTTGTGCGTTTGTGAATTCCACCCACGCGCACTTCACAAAGCCCTTTTGTGCGTCATCTACACATTGTTTACCCGTATCACCCAACGTCCCAGGTCAACTGTCTCAATGGAAATCTAAAGCTGTGTTTTGTTTGTAACATTATTGGTCTTCTAAGACTCGCGGTGAAGGCAAATACCGTTTATAAGAAACTGTTATTTGGGTGCAATCGTGTGGAAGGGCCCCCACTAGACGGGCCTCTAGAAAACCCTTCTAGAGGAAACTTGGCCTACTCCTCCGCACTGGCCAGACGTTTTGTAATAGGCCAAAGACATGTTGCTGCATAGGTTAATTGGCCTACTGACTAAATTTCCCCTGGTGCCTTGTGATGGACTGGCGTCCCATCCTGGGTATAGTCCTGCCTCGCACCCTGTGTCTTCCGGGATAGGCTCCGACTCAACGCATCCATGTACAGGATTAAGCGGTTTCTGGCAATGAATGAATGAAAAAACAACCAACCGATCAACTACATTAATATGAGCCTGCATTGCAGTATATTGTACTGCATGTACGCATGTCACAGTTTATTATTGACATCAGAATGGAATGTCCCAGTCGCTCCATTCTCTCCATATCTTTGCAATCTGAGACCACAGATTGCCCAAAGTCTGCATCGTTTACTCATCAGCCTGCACTTGTAGTTGCTAAAAATAGGTTGTTCCGGGCACTTAAGACAGTATGGTATTATTTGGTAATGATCACAGCTGTCCTGGCTTGTCTCACCAGGGCAATGACTGCCAAAAACATGGCCCAATTTATAGAATAGGCTGGCAGGGTAAAAAATAAGGCTATCTTTGTTCAACGTCATGAGGAACAGCTGCTCTAACGTTATATCACGAGAGCTGTCATGTAACTGCAGCGAAAACGAAGGGAACCCGCTTCTTGCAATAATTTGAATCTCACAGACGAGAAATGCTTGGGTCCAGTTGATTTACTTGTGCTCGCGGTTATCTCACTGCCTTTAGGTAAGTGGTTTTTGAATGAGCAAGTTTTGCCACGGTCCACGATGAAATCTGTTGCTGCTGTACTGTATGAGCTATGATGCGTTCTGATGCCTTTTCTCGTCATCTCCAGGTTACTGTGTCAGATGTGAAGGCGTTCTCTTCTGTGCCTTGCTGCATTTGACTTGTGTTTTGCATGTTCCGATGCCTTCAGTTGCGCGTTTGTCATTTAATCACTTGCTTCGACGAGACATTGAAGTGTTCGTCAGGATTGCACTTTAAGTGTGAATAATTTGTGTTCACCGTATTTACTGTTTTCAAAAATAACATTCAGCCCAGCATTCGCAAGGAGCGCATATGGTGTCTTCACAGATACAGGTTACTTTTCAGATGGAATAAATCGTAATAGTTACGCACTTGACAACGTTACATGCGTTATCCTTGTCTGCATACTATACTCACTGCAGTAGTATTTATGAACCAATGTTATTACAATAACTACATTATTCCTGTAGTTATTGTAAGCAAGCCATCGACACTCTGCGTGGCCTCAAGGTGCACCTAGCCTGGCACAGGTTCCGTGGTGACGTCACCTCCACTTAGTGGCGAACGGTCGTTGTTGTTGTTTATGGTTTGGTTAAATTGCGCCATGTTCATATCTCGTAAAAAACTGGAAAGTTAGCACCAAGAATTAAAAGTTTTACCAAAACATGGATTAAGTTACTGGATCTGGTACCGTTGAGATGTTGGATTTAAATAGACAGCTGCCTGTGATTAAACTGGGTTCCCAAGTGTAGTGAGTTGATGATCTCAACCTGGTCACCAATAACTGGTTAATATCAATCACGTGAAGTTTGGTTCTGCACGCAGTATTGGTTAACGTTTATATCTCTATCCATCCATCCATTTTCTTAACCGCTTGTCCTGGTGAGGGTCGCGGTGGCAGCAGTCCAAGGAGAGTGGACCAGACATCCCTTTCCTCAGCAACAGATTCCAGCTCTTCCTGGGCGATTCCCAGTGTTCCCAGGCTAGCCGAAGGCGGCAACCCTAGAACCCGATGGTGGACACGTTCATATCTGAAAATGTAAATATAATTTTGACTGTAATGCATTGTACAATATGCAGAGTAGGTGGGAAATTGCTGCCCTCTATCCGTGTGGTCCATAGGTCATTTGAAGGGATCTCCAAAGTAGCTCTGTGATATCCACTTCTGTGCACCATTCACTAAGTGTTGCATTGCTCTGAGCGATCAGAATATATACTCCGTTTCATGAAATGATAGCATGCTTGAGATGACATAGGGAAAAAAATATTTAAAATGTAAATTTGTTAAAAGTACATTTAAACATGCTCACAAACTCTGCCTTAACCCCTGCAGTAAAACATAAACATACAAATGTAATGCTGCATTGAAAACATCATCATTATTGTCAGAAACCGCTTAATCCTGTACAGGGTTGTGGTGAGCCGGAGCCTATCCAGACAGCCACAGAGCGCAAGGCAGCGCCATACCCAGGATGGGACGCCAGTCTATCACAGCATTGACAAAATCGTAAAAAAAACTGCATAAAGTTTACAAGTCATAAACAAAATCTGGTGTCCGAAGAATAACGTTTGCAGGAACTGTATCGTACATGCTCCGTGTGTTTACAGATAATTTTGAAGGATCAGGCACGTGGTGTAGGGTAGGGGTTGTCTGAGGGTTACAAGTGCAGCTGTTCTGCTGTCCGTCACGACAGAACGTTCGTGTGGCTGTAGACTTGATTCGGCAATGAGTGTTTGTTTTGATTCGTTTAAGTTTACATTAAAAAAAATATTTATCCACGAAACCACTTTCATCACTGCAAGGCAGTACTGCAACTGGGGGTCAAGGCAGAAGCGTTCACGTCGCGATCCCTGTCAGGTAGTACTTGGTATTGCCTGCGAATTCTACCAAACACTTCGAAGCCAAGCTGAAAGACGACCATGTCCAGAAGCTAGCCATCGTGCTTCGAAGAATCGCAAAGAAGAAGAAGTACTGCAACTGTAGTCACTACCCTATTTAACGTATTTCAACTCAAGGTAGAAGCGTTCACGTCGCGACCCCTGTCAGGTAATACTTGGTGTTGCCTGCGAATTCTACCGAACACTTCAAAGCCAAGCTGAAAGACAACGATGTCCAGAAGCTGCCCATCGTGCTTTGAAGAATCGCAAAGAAGAACTCTAATTACGGTCAAACCCCAATAATCCGTAGTGATGTGGGGGGGCACTTACACTTAGATCCTGTAAAGAGCAGCACACAGCGCGAAATGATCCTAAAATCCGCAGTACATTGTGAATGTTAGGAGGTTTTTTTAGCGGTGCGACTCAGTCAGAAAAATCTGCGAAAGATACATGTGACTACGGGCTCCAAATTTTTTTCCAAAAGATGCACGGGTTAAAAAAGCTTCGCCACATTTCCGAATTAGAGAAAATCTGCCATACAAGTCTACGTTAAATAATTTTAGTATTTTTTTATAAAATACATCACCAACTCTAAAAAATGCAAACATATTTTATTACCCTACAGGTCCCCACGTCAACACATTTAGACTGTAGAATAGTTACATTTGTCTTTCTCGCCACAGCTATAATTCTCTCTCTGCAATCACGTTCATCTCTTTTCATCTCACTTTGTCTCTCTGCATCTTCGCTTGGATCTCCGGAGCTGTTTGTCTCTCTCTGTACCATCGCTTGTCTGTCCATAACACAAACAGAGCTGTGGTAAAATATAGAACAATCTGAGATGTGGATTATGGGAGTAATTACTCGAGTGGGTCGCGGATGAGATCAGTTATCCAGAGAAAAAAGTGTGGCTTTCAGGTTCTCTGCCTCCACACAGGCACGGAACATGTTTAAGAATTATATTATTTGATCCCAGATTATCAGAGTTCTATCATATTTTGTTTGAGCAGTGCGGTCATTATATCATTGCTCTTCAAAGCTGTTCTTTCGGGATAGCCGTATCGAACGCTCTCCCTCGCGACGTTTTGCCTCCCACGTTGGAAGCATCTGGGACACGGTTATCCTGTAAGGACAGCTTTGAAGAGCAACCATCATGAATCAAGCCGTGAAAACCTACATGGTACATTATATAAATGTATCCCAAAATGACTGAATAATGCACAGAGAACCACTTACGAATTCTCATCTCATTGTCAGAAACCGCTTAATCCGTTACAGGGTCGCGGTGAGCCGGATCCTATCCCGGCAGACACAGGGCGCAAGGCAGGGCAATACCCAGGATGGGACGTCAGTCCATCGCGGCACTTACGAATTGTTCATTGAAATGTTTGCTTGTGCTATTGTGTTTATTTGTTGGCACATTCAAGCCACACATGTTAATTATATCTAATGGAATCATTTCTATGCTGCAATGAAAAGTTAGGATATTAAGGTGACATGCAGTTAACAGCATGACCATTTCTTTACATATATATAGTTGAAAATCAGGCGCGTTTCCAGATAGTGATGAAGAGAAATGTGATTGTAATTGATCCACGACCACAATCGTAAATTGACTTGACGGTTTTGTGGCTACCGAAATCAACATGGCTTTGGATAAAGAGGCTAGATTGGGCTAGAGGCATATCTATAACTATCATGCAACCTAAAGAGGCTACATTGCATGTATCTCAATTGGATTGATTCCAGTTAGAACAATGCAAGTAGAGAGACTTGAAACATCACTATTCCTGGCAGTGTGCCACAGTAATTGCGTTTACTATGAAGTCTGCAGTAGTCTTCAAACTCACTCTCTTGTTAGAACCCGACTTATGCCCAACTGGTGAAATTACTTTTTTCTCACTTGTGATGTGAAATGACCCACTTTAGTACAGCAGTGTAGTAATTACACCGGTCCTTTATCACAGACTGTGGAAGCAAGTTTGCAACAAACTGCTTACAATTCTGAAACCCGCTGCACAGCCTGAGGTACAAATCCCATTATCAGCTTGTCCCACTGTGCAAATAAGTAGGACCAATGGGGCTTGTCCTGGCCTGATTTTAGCTATTGGTATCCGTTATAGTAGCTAATTAATCCCGTACAGAGAGCAATTTACCCGTTTTTGCAAATTGTAGCTCACACCAGCTGTCACTTTACGAAGCACGTTTGATGCAGTGCCACTTGCTTCACAAAGTATAGCATTTGGGAGACAGAGAGCATGCCTTGCTGATAATTGCTTTGGGCAGGATGAAGTGCATCTGTGACAATTGTGTTATGGTTTGTTAAAAAACATAGTGATTGGTTTACCGTTTGGGATGCTCTTTGTTCGTATTTTATTTAATTGCTGTGGCTGCGAACCAATTAATTAAAAGGTGGCGATTTAAGAGTTTTTAGAAAACTACAGTCTATTAAATGTTATGTTTCTGGACATATTAAATTAGTAAACGTTTGCTGTTTTGGCGATATCTTGTGTTAAACATGGAAACAGATTTAAGAGTAACTTTTTTAATACCCCTGAAAGTGGTTGCGTTTGGGCTTAAAGAGTTGTTTTAATAAATATTTGGCAATTGAAGCAACTGCATCGCAATTAGAGCAGGGGTTCTCAACCTTTTGCACCTCAAGGCCCACTTGGGTCTGGTCTGCACGGACCACCAGGTGGCGTTCGCGGCCCACTGATGGGTCACAAGCCACCAGTTGAGAATGGCAGAAATACTAATGTATGTTTTTACGGCTCGATTTGTGATGGTTGCGCTTCAAAGCTGTTCTTTCGAGGTCGCCGTGTCGAGCGCTCCCTCTCTCTACTTCACGACGTTTCGCCTTCCACGTTGGAGGCATCCTCAGGCGTCCTAAGTTCCGATTGTGTTGGGACAGCGTTCAAAAGCAACCATCATGCATCGAGCCGTCAAAACCTACATCGGAACACCAACGTTTATAAAGACGTAGCCGTTATTGGCAGTTTTATCGTTAATGTTTGTCTCGGCGGCCGAAAGGTCTTCACGCATATAACCACTGCTAAGTGAAAATGTTTTACTTGATAAACTGACTGCAAACCTATTATTGCTGGCTTCCCAAATATAGAATTTCCTGGGTACACTACTATAGCATTCTTTCATTCACTATCAGTACCTGCTCAATCCTGTGTAGAGGATCGCAGGGGGGTGGATCCTATCCCAGCAGACGCGGGGCGCAAGGCAGGCCTGTAATCTGGATGGGTCGCCAGTCCATCGAAGGGTACTGTGAGTAATTTAGTTAGCAGACCAATTAACCTACGCAGTATGTTATCGGACTGTGGGAGGAAACGCACTCGGACATGGGGAGAACATGTAAACGCTACACAGAGAGGCACCCAAGGCAGAAGTCGAACCCAAGTCCTTTTTGCTGTGAGGCAGCAGCGCTATTTACTGCGCCACTTGCCATCCCACTACTTTAGATTATGAGATTATCTTAAAATGCGACCTTTATCGATCTTGTAATTGCTTGACATGTCCAGCATGTGGTGCTAAAACCCAGAGAGCTTTAAAGTCAAGTGATGAGTCATGAGTTTCTGTACACATAGCAGGCAGTGGTGGACCTGGCATTTTACAAGAAAACTGCACGTATTTACAATTAGGGTTGCCACCTCTAAGGCACAAAAATATATACGTGTAAATGCATTGTTTTCAGAGGTGTATTATTAGAATTATTCCGACAAAAAAAACGGAACTTAGAATTTCTGGGAAAACGTATACATTCTCAGGAGAGTTACCTCGAAAAGGAGGTTATCCTAGAAAGCCAGGACAGGTGGCAACCCTAATTCCGGTAGACAACTGACCCTCAAACACAAGACAGCAGTGCTGGATTTGAATAAAAAGGGGCATTATCTGCCGAAGATACTTTTCCCAAGGAACCTTTTTCAGCCATTGCAGCTGGAAGCCTGTTTTATATATGTACACTTCCCAGGTAATTGGGCTTAATTCCAGATGTGTCACATGTAAGTTTTTCAGTGTCTTGGAATTTAACAATGAATATCAATTCTTAATGCACTGATACTTCCCAGGTTTATCACTTCTAAACTGCATTCATGCCTAATATCATAGACGTAGAATGTTTGTACGAATGTGTCAATGATTTCGTTTTGATCTTTTATAACAAAAACTTAGCGGGGCCCTCTGGAGCTCTCCCTCTTGCGATAACACTTTTCCCAGCAGTTATGTGAGCAAGCAATTGCTGGGCTGCACTTTTGTCTTTGCGTCTAAGTCTATTGCATAGTATTTGTGTATGCGACAGTGTAGTGCCCGTACAAATATGACAGGAAAAAAACAATATAGCATCAATACAAAGTGCAGTCATTATGACTTGCATTCTTGCCATCCGTTCTAATTGGATAGCCCCACATCTCATACATTAGGAGAGTGATTTAAAGAAATAGTACTCTATATGGAATAAATAGTCGTGTCATTTTGAACGTGTTAGTGTGCCAGTAATGATTTACTCACTACACGTAGAACTTGTTTCTATTTCCCTCAGAAAGGTGGGGGGTGCAAGGAGGGGCTCTCAATTAACCTTTCGATGAAACAGTTTTTAAACCCTTTTTTCGCCAAGATGGCTTGTTTATTTGCTGCTGGTGACCTGACATTATATCCATCTTTTGCTTCGCTTTTCTAAACACTTAAAATATATATACACTGCCACCTATCAGAAATATAGCATTTGTTGACCTCGCTTATGAATATTATTCGAGGTTTGCAACTCAAAAAATATTCAGGTTTCTTGCAACATGCATAGCTTTGTATATAACAGTACGTTATCCATTATTTTTCTTTTATCACGGTATTTGTATATTTGTAGTAGCATATATATTAATTGTGGTGAAGTATGGTACAATATCCCCCCCGACATGGTGTTGGTAGACCCTCATCCAGCAGTGGATTAACACAAGGGCTGTATGTACATATTTTTCATTCTAGAATACTATCAATAGGGGGTGTTGTGTGCAGAAATAAAAAACACAATTTTCTCACTGCCTTTTACAGTTTACAATTCCTTATTTTGGATACGTACATTATGCAGCATTGTACTTTACATATATGTAGATAGGACCTATAATAATTAATTTGACAATGATAATACTATTTATTTACATATTGTATAATTGAATTGGGTTCGTAAAGTCACGTTAAAGGGTCTCTGGAATTAAACAAGCAATTGGATTGTATTTATTTGAATTGACAGCCCTCTGCCAATGGTGGAAATTCCACGTTCCCATGGAAGGGATCAGTTTTTTTCTATAGACCAGCCGCTGCTCACTCCGTGCCCACCCTCGACCAGGGTTTCAAACTCACAATGTACCGATTGTAGATCAACTGCTCTGAACAATTTAGCTCCAGACAACAAGCGACTAAAGTCATTATGCAGTGGGAAGTAATGAGGACTCATGCGTTTAGTCTTGTTATTTTTATGTTTCTGAATAAGGTATAAATAATATTGCACTGGTTGATTTTCGACGCTGTCCTTTTGTGATAGCTGTGTCGAGTGCTGCCTCTCTCTCCTTTGCGACGTTTTGCCTCCTGCTTTGGAGGCATCCTCAGGCGTCCTGAGTTCCGAGTAAATAACTGTAAATACCAGTCACACTTAAGAGAATATAGCTTATTCAGTGAGCAATATTGTTTCAAGGATGGATAATAATAATAATTATTCCATATTTTAATACGTATTGTATTTTTTTAGAAATCCACTAAACCGTTATTATCCCAAAACAACATATTAATAATAATAATAGCATTTATAGAATCTTGGTCAAATGGATGGATGGAATATTTG
>JAZEWU010000001.1:4708063-4723985 GCA_036362915.1 Geotria australis
TACTGTATCTTCATAAATGCTACCTATGTATTATTCAAATAATTGTAAGCACATCAGGAATAGAACGGCATATAAATACATGTTCCCAATATATCTGGGGTGCATCAGGGGTGGAAGAAAAAGGGGGCTGTAAGTTGTCCTTCATTTTCATCAATGCAGTCAGGCTGAGCCTCCTCTATAGTTCAAATATAATACGCAAAATCGGTCTGATATTTCTTTTGGTTTTTGAATCAACTGTAAAAAATATTCTAGTGCAGAAGCTGTCTGTAAATGAACATGTAATGTATGTTACACGTTTGATTTTGACCTTGCTGTAGCCAAACTGAACCTTCATGTGGGGTAGTTATATAATGCGGATAATTGGTGTTAAATTTGTGCGTGGAATTCAAACAATGACGCCACAAATAGTACACTTGACAGTAGAAAATATGACTGACATGTATTTCTCCAATTAAATCATGTACAGGGTCGTCAGGAAATATGCTCTAGTTTGAATTGCCTACGTTTGTTAAAATATTTCATTTTCACCACTGGTTCTAATATCACAACACGAATGACGCATGGGAGGTTGTATTCATGTTGAAACACGTTCAATATGTGATCCCTGTGCATCCAATGCCATTTGCAGACACATTCTGAAATGTTCCATAACTGCAGCGAGTGTTTCTTCACTGATGCCCTCCACAGCAGATGTGATTTATGCCTTCAATTGTTCAACTGCATGCGGTTTATTACTGTATACACAAACATGTTCTGGGACACCAAATTAATTGCTTTAAGTGAAATACTTCAATAAATATAGACAATGCAAGCAACAACATATTTTTTATATCCCTCCTTCATGTTTTTACATGAAATAATAATTAAATATAGCTGTGTGATCTGCATATACGTTACTGAAATCTAACAGCAATATTGAAATGTATTTAAAACTGTTAATTTGTGAAAATATGCAATTCTATGTTCTGGTAACAGCTGTGAAGGTGTGTAACTCATAACTTTTCGAGAAAGGGTTGGTTTATCATTGTATGTGAAAGCCGCCCATCTGCAAAGAACAGCGATGGCCTATAGAAAGTAGGGCAGTAAGTAAGTTATTGGTCTACTCTAGACCAGTGGTTCTTATCCTGTGGTGCAAGCACCCCCTGGGGGTGCGAGATGCCCTTGCTGGGGGTGCGAGACATGCCAGATTTTTTAATTCATTGTTTTATACGTGTATGTATTAATGATGGACTGGCGTCCCACCCTGGGTATAGCCCTGCCTTGCGCCCCGTGTCTGCCGGGATAGGCTCCGGCTCACCGCGACCCTGTACAGGATTAAGCAGTTTCTGACAATGGATGGACGCATATTTTATAAATTAAACACAATATGAGATGTTATAGTACATTTGGGCGGCAGGGTGGCGCAGTGGTAACATCAGCGCCTCACAGCAAGAAGGCCCCGGGTTCGATTCTCGGCTCGGGCGCCTTTGTGTGTGGAGTTTGTGTGTTCTCCCCCTGTTCTGCGTGGGTTTCCTCCGGGTTCTCCGATTTCCTCCCATAACTAAAAAAAACCACTCAATAATTATTTGGCCGATAACATCATCATATATAGGAAGCAGTGTGTGGCAATATGGCGCCGGCAAAACCGCCTGGCTGCCTCCTCCGCCTCTCTGTGCTTTCCTCGCGCCTCTGAGTCGTTGTCTCGTCGAGTACCTTCGAGAGTGAATGAATATGTGCGCGTTATAAATGTAACATAATTATCATTACATTTATATTATGCATTATATACATTATTCTGACGTGTATAGCATGTACATCTATTTACCATTATTTTGTGCTTCGTTTCCATTTTAAAACTTTCTTAAAAAGCCGACCTGATGTGGCTAAATGCAAAATCCTGCAAGCCAAGGTGCAGCCAGCAGCAGTTTCACAGAATCACGTAACTGCTTCTGTTATATCTTCAAGTGACATCTACACAAGGGGGCAGCAATTTACCTCGATGCTCGAGAAATAAATGTTTGTGGACATGCCAGTTAAACAAATATAATCCTCATTACTGGAATGTAGCCAAACCCAAATGTAATATTGTTTTGTGCAGTCATTGGCGACTGAGCTGAAATCATCAACTCGGAATGCTTAAGAACTTGGCTTCACCTGGATTCAAACCCAGAATTTCAGTGGTGCCAGCTCAGCCCTCTGAGTTACAAGCTTCTCTGTCACCTCCGGTTCTGCCACAAAGGGTTGAGCGCAAGCAATTTGCTTTGCGAAGTGTGGTATTTCTCTTAAATGTTGTGGGCTGCGTTTTCTGTTTCATCATTTTTCCATCATTTTAATCATATTCATAATATTTTGACAAATCTGGTGTGACTATTTTCTGGAATTCATTTTACCAACACAGGATTTCCTGACTATGCCTGACTGTTGCACTTTTTTTGTAGACTGGCAGCATTCTGGAGACCCATTTTGTAGACATCATGTTCTGCTCTGTCAATCATTGTGGTTTCTATGCTATTGTATGAAAGGCCAAGGGTCTCGGAATATGTTCTTCCGGTTAGACAACCGACTTGCAAGTTGAACATTGTTGACACGTTCAAACACACAACTCGTTGACTGAGGAATGTGATTGGACAGATCCCATAATTTGTTTCACTTGTTAGTATGGATTTATTATGGCAATGTCCTCCTTTTGGGGAATTTGGTGACTGTTTTCCAGATAATCTAAAGACAAGATGACTTCAAACACCTTTCCAACAGTGACAAAGTTAATGCTGTTGTTATAATATGTAGTGCTCCATAAATTAACACGCTTTGTTATAGCACATTTATTTCTATGTCGGGCCATCGAATTTGTGATCACTAGATCCTGATTGAGTGGCAGCGCGTACGATCTCTCCGATGTGTTTTCAGGAGTTGCATGGCAAGATGCCCGACGTTTTGCTCACAATGCTGGGAGCTATAGTTCATGGAGAAGCTCTCAGGTTCAGTTCCTGAGGAAGCTTCCAGCACTACAGTGAAACGTCAGACATCATGCCAAACAATACCAAAACACATCAGAGAGATACACAGCACGAATGAAAATATCCACGGGGTAGGACTTGAAGCATCATTCCTCCAGGCATAGTAATATGAGCAGGGCATTGTAGTCAAGTAACAATGACTATCCTTTATAGACTATCCCACGCGGAAATAAGCACCATATCATGCGTATTTGAATATGCAGACAGTGTTTAGTTATAAAATACTGCAATATATAATTGATTAAAAGGATACAGTTAAAATTATCAGGTAAACGTGTCCAGCCATTTATTAATCAGGGGACTCAAATCAAAATATTGACAAAAATGTAATTCAATTTTGGTCAATACAATATTTATATACAAAACCTGGATCGTCTTGCAACAATAATAAGGCTAATGCCTTTGCTTCTAATTGATATAATTTATACCACAATGTAAGGATAGCAAGTTTCTTATTGAGTTTTCTATGAAGATACATGCCAGATAACCCCATTACCTACCAAATATTGATTAATCATTATAGCAGTGTTCCAAACGTCTGATAAATCATCTATTTTGAAGATGAAGGATTTTAACAAGATGTGTGAAAAAATGCGGTGTGCTGTGAGAATACTGTAACGGAATTGATTGGATGTTTTAAAATGAGCGGTTATGAAATAGGAGCCAGTCAACCTCTTCAAGATGTATGTGACACGTGATTTTGAAACAATTTGTGTATTATTGTTAATCATGCAAAACCTACGTAACAGGAGAGGCATAATGCACGACCACATACATCGTGGGTACAGCTCATCATATCACTTCTCTCGGTCCATCCCATGAATAACATATCACCACCACCTGCTGCAGGACCAAGTGGGGACATGTGCTAGATATCTGTATTTTTACATGTTTATTTGATCAATTATGTGCAATGCTGTGTGTAAATGTAAAAAAAAATGTATGTGGTTAATTAGCTATTTTTATTTATGCATTTATGTTTGTCAATTCGCGTGTTTGTTGTGTTGCAGCAATCCCGTAAAAGAGCTTGCAAGCTCACTGGGTATTTTTATGCTGTAATAATAAACATGTCTATCTAGGTACCTATAACTGTAAGTCTTATTGCAAACCTCTCTTAGTAATGTTACTGGTTTAAACGGTCAGTATCCAGGTTGACCCAGCTTGACCTGTTGCTCCCCAATGGTGGTGGTATTAGAGCAGAACTTTACGGCCGGATGCCCTTCCTGACGCCAACCTCCTTTAGTCAGAGGATTTTCGTGTCGCTATTTGTCTGAAACTTCCCGCCAGGCCGCTCACCAAGGGAGACCATAGCTCAGGGTCATTGGATCATGCAAACAGCTCCACGATACGGTCACAATCCATGAGGAGCACTCCTCGTACTTTAGAACAAACAATGTTGGGGCATACAAATTAGTAGGCAACCATCGGTGAGTTTTGTGTGATCAACACACTCGCTGGATGCGAGAGCCTTTCCAGAAGATGTAGGCTGTAATTAATGTTTTGTTGACCCCCAGGGTTCAATTCCAGGGACTAAGGTGTGATTGCTTATGTTTTTAACAAGGCTCCTAGCCTCCAGAGAAGTCCAATCATTGTATTACCTATTAAATAGTATTACTATATATTTGTATTTCGAATGTAACTACTTTACGTCATTCATGGCTCCATTATTCATGAGCAGTTCGGTATCTGATGCGAATTTAACCCGACGCAACACCATACACCATGGCACATTGGCCTACTTCCTAGAAACTGCACTGATGCGTTTTCCTATATTTGTCTTTAGAACTAGGTTTAGATAAGTGTTCCCTTCATCTGTAATGGTATGCAATTAATACTGTAATGCGTAATTATTTGACACAGCATATGAGGTGCTCACTGTTTCGATATGGTAGTAAGCCACAGCGAAACGCATCATCGTGACATTTATTTCAAGTGTGAGCTTTCTTTTAATTAGACGCTCATCGTAGCATGACTTCAATTAATCACGGTTGTAACACTAACGTTCTTGGCTAAATCGTATCTGATGGGCCACCCTCACCAATAGTCCACCGGTGCTCGGCATACCATGTCCATGCAATGTTCGTTCATTGTCGCGGTGAGTCGGAGCCTATCCCGGCAGACACAGGACGCAAGGCTAAGGCTATACCCAGGATGGGACGCCAAGCTATCAATGTTGTTATTTCAAATCTCAGTGAGTTACGCGGTGAGTTACGCTTGGTGATGGAACCATTGCAGCACACCTTGTGAAACTCATTGTGCGGTGTGGTGAAGGATCATGGGTAATGAATAAATGATGAACAGACAGGAAGTCTGTCTCTCCAAGTAAAGACGTTTGATTTTACATGGAGACATGGCCTTCCTATCCGTCTATTATTTATTCAATGCGACTGTGTGGGGTTTTTTTCTTTGAGCCTCTAAATAAGCGAGAGAAAATGTCAATGCTTGTCTTCTAGACAGATGTACTGTAAACGCAATGTTTTTGGCACTTGCAGCTTTTACACTGAAAATTCATATTTTATCTGATATCAGTCTTTCTGAGGTTAAAGTGCGTCATTGTGACATGCAAGAGTTTGATTACTCAATTCCTATTAAATATGTTTTGTTTTTATGAATATATTTGAAAAAATATTACTTTTTAAGTAAATATACTCAATGATATTTTGCATTATACTCATGTAGTGTTATTTCATAATAATTAACGTATTTAAAATGGTTTAAAGTAGAAAAAAATGCATAATTAATGTACAAGTTAATATAGCTACAGCAAACAATTGTTCATTCTAATACTGACATTGGTAGTACACAAATAAATCAACGTTCAGTGGATAATTCCTCACACACACAGTGTGACCTTCAAGGGCCGGCATTTGATGTTGCATAACTCACAACTAGCTGGGACGATTTATCGATTACGTATTATAATCGACCAACATCCTGGAGGGTAGGAAATCCCCTTCAAGCCACATCCAACGTGATGCTTCTGATAAAACCGATGGCATCACGAAGCAGCCGCCTATCACCTCCCATCCAGCAGCACATGAGGGAAAAGAGGCAAAGCGTGTCTCCAACTATTTTTGCTATCCTATTGGTCAAGATTGAGAATTAGTAATAGGTAGTGGTGGGCGGCATGGTGGCACGGTGAGTAGCGCTGCCGCCTCACAGCAAGAAGGTCCCGGATTCGAATTCCGAGTCGGGGGCCTTTCTGTGTTGAGTTTGCATGGTCTCCCCGTGTCTGCGTGGGTTTTCGCCAAGCACTCCGGTTTCCTTCCACAGTTCAAAGACATGCTGCTGCATAGGTGAATTGGCCTGCGGACTAAATTTCCCCCGGTACCCAGTGATGGACTGGCGTCCCATCCTGGGTATGTCCCTGCCTTGCGCCCTGTGTCTGCCGGGATAGGTTCCGGCACACCGCGACCCTGTACAGGTGTAAGCGGTTACTGACAATGGATGGATGGTGTACTCAATTATTTAAATAATCAGCTCAGCTCTACTAACAACAACACACCGTCCGAGGAGAGAGGTATTCAGACTACACTGGGTTGTATAAAGTTGCCTCATCTATTGTAACGACAGATAAGTGAACATTTCGTTCAGATATCTTCATAAAACAGAAAAGGTCAGATTTAAATTGTTGTAGGCAAGAGCTAATGTGAAAATGTAACTACGTCCCTCTCTCGACCTCATCTGGAGTGAAAGTGCATTTTAAAAAGGCTTTCATGTTAGATCATGTCAATTATACTGGTTGATTATTGGCCTGAGTTTAAGTGATGTCATGGGATGTGTGATGGAGCCTGTACACAGACTACATTTGATACTGATTACTAAGTCATCATTTACATTGGGGTTGAATCGGAGAAAGCGGCTAGCTCACTGTGTCGTTAACTCGACAACTCTAGCTCAATTCGCCGCCATGGATGACATCGGTAGAGGGTTTTATCCAAGCCAGCATTGGCCCTCCCTTTTAAACAACAATACTGACCAGCATGGTTAAGTATGGTCTAACAACCTCAACTGCAAAAAAATTGTTAACTTTTACAATACAATACATATAAGCACAAATCAACAAAAATGAAATCCAGTTTTACATTAACACTGATCATATAATACACTATTGTGCTGATCATTCCTTTGGGTTAAAGCAATTCTTCATCCTAAACATACCCTATATCATGTATTGTTATTCACAATATGTAATTGGAATTATGTCACTCATGGCTCATTAATCATGAGCACGTTTGTGCCCGATGTAAAATTAGCTTGACACGACAGGATACCCCTTGGTACACTAGCTTACTTCCTGTAAACCGCATGCATTCATTTGCATGCACATGCTACAACACACTGTACTGCACGCTTGCAATGTTGCACACGTCAAAAGGTAGCAGCAATCTGAAGGGTCAGTACCCAAAATATGTTTGTGTTCTTCTTTCAATCAAAGCCGAGTCCGTGAGAAAATTCTGATTAAGTTTTTTTCTAATTTCTCCCAATTATGTTCGTCTGTTGCTTGAATCCCAAATATCGTTGACTTTTTTCCAAACATATAGTATGAGTAAATTATTTTCCATCGTTGATTCACACTGACACTGTAAATAGAAGATATTGAATGTAAGTCGGCAGATTACGACAAACGATTAATTTTCATTGCAATGATTCACACTCCTGGAAAAGTACATGGACAGAATATTTGACTGATTTTGTTATAATACTGTAGTTGTCCTAGACACGGTATCGAGATTGCTCCGGTGGGTGTTAGCAAATAACAAAGATCCCCTATAGCCTTAACAGACTGTAGAGTCAAGTGCCATTAGCGAGCACCTGTGAAGGTCGACACGGCACACGAGGAGGTGGGTGACTAGCACCACGCCCGGCCGCCTTTGTCTCCCTAGTGGCAATGTGTACACACCGCTCTAGCTACTCATTTCAGCGAAGGCCAAGGACTGGTTCAGAAAATCATCACTGGTTGTTGGCCGTCAGCGGGATTCGAACTCGGTGGGTGTTAGTCCACAGTACGACGCACACTGGAACCCCACTGAACGTCACGAAGCGCTCGACACGGTTATCCCGAAAGAACAGCTTTGAAAAACAACTGTCATGCGTCGTGAACTCCTACATCGCATCTTCACTTCACTCTATGCTGCAAATACCAACGTATTCATCCTGACAGATGACGCAGCAACGTGAACCCTCATCAGCAGTCACAGATTCGCACGTGTATGCATCTTGCGCTGCAGCAGCAAATGCATGACAGGTGGCAGGGAGAGATTTATCCTAGCCGTGCTGGACAGAACCGGTGGAAGGAGCTGAATGGGTCAGGCTTGAAAAAAGTTGGAAGTTTGGGAAATATTTGTTTTAAAGTGTTGCCACAGACTGCGTGCCATTTAGAGATACCAAGTTTAGTAAACCCATTAAAATGACCAGGGTGTGTGATTAGTCACCACCGAGCGGTGCACGTTTTGTCTTATCAGCGTGATTGAGTGATTTGCTTGATATTAACTGGGCTGCTCCATCCTCTTTGAGATGATAATCAGCCTCTGTGGAGCATATCCGGCCGAGTGAAAATCCGCACATGCTAATGAGCAGTGTGCCACGCTGTAATTAGTTTCCCATAATTGAGGAATGTAAAAAATAGTGCAAAGATAGAGATTAGATTTGCACAGTGTGAAAGGAAATCTTTTGGTAAGCTTAATTAGATTTTTTTGTTTGCATTATGCATTGCATCTGTACCTTTTGCATTTTAAGTGTAATCACGAGGGCTCCAGTTTAAAAATAGGGAGTAGATGCTTTGAACATCAGCATGATTCGTATTAGCTATAAGTGCACTTACTGCCGTTATGAACAAAGTCTACAATTTTGACGTTGATTTGGAATACTCCAAACTAATTGTTATCCAGAAGCAATTTGGAAAATATCGAAGTGCAATCTTTTTTTTATCAAACATTAAAAAAGATGTTGTATATGTTATTTTGAATTCTGATTAGATCATCCTCGATTATTCCACTTCTGGATGCGGGCCAAGGCTGTCGCCATCCTATCCGAGCTGATTCCGGGTGAATCACTTATTTGACTGCCACTCCATCAATAGTCTCGGCCACAGGCCATCATCCCTTAACGTGATGTGTTTTCTCCTAGCCCTGCATATGTTATATAATCCACGTGTTCCGTCACTCTGCCTCATGGTGTAATTCCAAGCATGCAACACCATGCTTCTTTATGCACCATTACGGTTTGGTTCAGTCAGATTCGATGCGAATTTTACAAAAAGTATATGTACATTAGATTTGCTGATATCAGCCAATGAGAGTTTGCATGTTCTCCCCGTGTCCGCGTGGGTTTTCGCTGGGCACTCCGGCTTCCTCCCACCGTCTAAATACATGCTGCCAGGTTAATTGGCGTACTGACAAAATTTCCTCAGGCGCCCTGCGATGGACTGGCGTCCCATCCTCGGTGTTCCCCTGCCTTGCGCCCTGTGTCTGCCGGGATAGGCTCCGGCTCACCGCGACCCTGTGCAGGATTAAGCCGTTTCTGAAAATGGATGGATGGATGTAATACGAGATTGTCGTCATATGCCTGTGTAAACAATGTTTACCAGTAAACTTACATTTTTATATTTTAATGAAAACAAAATGGTAGCTCATGTAGATTTCCGGTATTTACTTTTGAAAGCATTGTAAAACTACATTATTGCACAGTCATTTCAATCCCAACTGATCGATCTGGTTGAGCAAACGGGTCAGATTGTGCTGGCTCAGATTTTAATTCGGGTCATGATTAACCCAAACACGATCGACTCCTATTAAATCCAAACCTCGCAGTCCGATAATAAATGCATTTTGTAATGTCATCTACAGGTTTTAGTGATGCTGGTTGAAAGGAAAACTATAAATATAACGATTCCTCAATTTTGATTTAATATTCTTTTTATTAGATCAAGCTTGAAATAAAATGTCTCCTTTTCCTCTATAGCTCTCGCTCTTCAGCCATCGAACACGCCCTCCCACGGTCTTAAAATACTGAAGAGATCCGTCTTAATTATGGATGAAAGCCCCAATGTTAAACAAGAGATAAATGAAATAGACTTTGTGCAAGTGGCAGCAGTGATGGGTTGCTGTGTAGAGAGGTGGTGGCCACGCTACCACATACAGTGTTGTATACATTTCTCAGCCACGCTGGATATAATGTCTCCCCACAGTAGCGTTTCAGGGATGATCTGGTGATTGTCGAGATATTCACCAATGGAGGGGATGGATTATGGCTACGTCTGTGCGATATGGGAGCATGTTTCGGACGCCCGTTTTTTCTGTAAATGTGGCTCCGGTTTTGACTGGTTGTAAAGAAGGGTGCAGATGCATGTCCTTCCCCATGTCTGCGTCGGTTTTCGCTGGGTACTCCGGTTTCCTCCCACAGACCAAATACATGCTGCTGCATAGGTTAACTGGCCTGTTAATTAAATTGCCCCTGGTGCCTTGTGATGGACTGGCGTCCCATCCGGGGTATAGCCTTGCCTTGCGCCCTGTGTCTGCCGGGATAGGCTCCGGCTCGCCGCGATCCTGTACAGGATTAAGCGGTTTCTGATAATGATGGTGAGGTATATACGTTGTAAAAAAAATAAATCACCTAGAGTGAATGTGGGAGAATTTAGTTGGGGGTGCACGTGTACACGGCTTGTTGTCACGGGGCCCAGTGTTGCATCACTGTTGTGTTCAATAGGACCATTTACCTGTTTTAGTTTAATTTTTTTTTTATATTTCGCCGTTAACAGAAACAGTGGCTGTTGATTTTCTTGGCCCATTATAATAAACAAGGCAGAGTGAATGAGTGTACGTTTGCAAACTCTTAATTAAAACATCCTGAATATGGATGGTTAAATCTTCAAGCGTGACAGTTGAAGCTAAGATTGTAAAGCTCTCTACCTCTATTTACATAGCAGTGTACAATAACTTCGAATACAGCACCGCTGCACCTTTACCTTTACTGTACTGACATTTGAACTGTTACCTGCGAGACAGATAACATCTGATACGAGTACATTTGAAAAATCACCTTTCATATCTGGAGCAAACTGACCATCTTGTCTTGAGCAAAAAAAATATGTTTTGACAACTAAAAACCATTGGGTTTGATATAAAAACGTGTTCTTTGCAGCTTACGGACCCCCCAAAGCTGCCACATCCAACTCTATTGCGCTGTGACAGTTTAACGAACTGCAGAGCTTGCGGGCCTCTCAGATTACATTACTGCCTCTGTTTGCAAAAGATTACCAACAGCAATGAAGATTTGACCCGTTTGCCTTTTCACACTCCTGTCCCCTACATATTGTTCGAATACATATTCCGGGACAATCCAGCAATGAGACCCTATGACCCCATGTCGCCAGTTAATCCCACCTCCCTCCCCTGTGGCATTGCACTGTGATTTTATCGGCCGATTAATTAATGAGCGTTTATTTAGTTGTGGGAGGAAATCGGAGAACCCGGAAGAAACCCACGCAGAACAAGGGTAGAACACACACAAACTCCACACAAAAAGGCGCCCAAGCCGGGAATCGAATGTCCCGGAATATGGGGGGGGGGGCACGCCGGTGCACCTGGCCTGGCACGGGCGCCGTGGTGACGTCACCGCCACTTAGTTTTAGATTGGCGTTGTTTCCGCCTCGTCTCTGTCTCTCTGTCTTCCTGTCTCTGTGTCCCTGTGTCTCCCCCTATCGCTCACCCTCCCTCCCTGTCTCCCTCCGTGTTTGTCTTTAAGGAAGTGACGGCCACCTTAGGGGACGCTGGCATATTTTTGCCGCTCTTAAGATTTCCAGTTTAACGACCTTTCAGTGTATTTGAAGCAGCCTTGCTGATAATTTTTTTGTTGCTTTGGTTTTAATTATTATTTTTTGACATGCCGTTCTCTCTGCGACTCTTGTTGCAGCGCCTTGTGACCCTCGGGCGAAAGGCGCTCTATAAAATGCTATTATTATTATTAACATATATTCGAACTGTGACAGCCTGGTTGGGAATTAACTGGCGACGCGGGGTCTGAGGGACGCCGGCCGAGGAGAATGGATAACGATGACGCAGGGTGGGCACGCAGGAATACGAAGAAATGCGTGATGCCTTTGTCTGCACAGCTCAGGGGACGCCTTTTGTCTCAGCTCCGTGGCCGGACAAAGACTATGGCTAATGATTAGGATTGTCCTCGGGAAATACCGACGTCAGCACGCACGAAGAAGGGGTGAACGGACGGATTTTGAGTCGTGTGTTCTGAGGGGTGATTTCTGAGTGACGCTATGGACATTGTGAGCAGGACGTGTGACTGACGGGCCCGGGCGAAGGCGAGAGCCGTGTGAAGTGAGCATCGGAACGCACGCTGTTTGGATCTCGGTATTGGTTCGAGTTCGTTAATAGATCCCTCTTCCCTGGAATCATCTGGTCTAACTCGAGCAAGTGAAGCGTGAGTGCGATGAAATCTCGTATCCCTGCTCAACGCGTGATCGGACCGGAGGACAGCAAACTGCGGTTCTGCCTCCCCCACTCCCCCGCATCTCTGCGGCTCCCTCGCGCCTTTGACTCGTTCTCTCTTCGAATGATTAACTTCGAAATTGAACGAATATGTGTGCGTTATGAATCGTATTTAATTGTATCATCCTACGGTGCAATAATCCGCGATCCCTTCTTGCGACGAGTCCTATCCAAGCCCACATACTTTTCGAAATACTTCTCTGCTACCAATGACCTGCGTATGTTCCGTATGTGTTTTGTGAAGTAAGAACAAACCACGTAAATGGATTTAGATCGTAAAAGCTATGAGATTAGGTGCCTGACACTAACGCAATTGAAGAGTTGGAATTGGGTTTTACACAATGGTAGTATAGGTCTACGCAGGTAAAGGCGTACATTTTCATTGAGCAATCTTTGGCTGCCTGTAGAGTCAAATCCATCTGCTCGTTTATATTGTCCCCACGTGCGGCACCGTCTAGAGCTTTGTCAGTGCTGCTTGTATATGCTGGCTTCAGAGCTGTAACTGTCGCTTCATTTCGCAGAGGCATAGCCACTCTAGGGGTGTCGTGGGTGTCCAGACATTCTGAACATGTTTAGAAATGGTTAACTATCACCATCCAAAGGGTCTAAGTTTATGGCAAACAACCACAACATTTCAGGCAAATATTATGGCATTTTAACGTTTTTCTCCCTTTAAAAAAAGTGACATAAATGCTCTTTACGCTGATGATGGTACGTTTAAATTCACGGTAGTGCATGAAGAGTAGGCTTAATACTGAGCCAGTAGCCAGCAGTTGCCATCCATCTATTTCCATCCATCCGTGGAATTAATCTAATTATGGTACAGTATAACTGATCTTGTCTGTAACAAAATGGGGGGCGTAGTTTGCAAAATCGTATCCGTGGTCTAACTGATAACTATTGGGAACCATTCGGTCATACTCCAGAAAGACTCTGCCAACATTTCAAGTGCGGTGGTGTGGTTGCTCCCTTGTGACAGCGTGAAACAACAGTGATCATGGCACTATAGCAGACATCCGATTTTATGACTCCTCCAGTTGAAATAGGCTCGTTCACGAGTATGCTGTTTATTGAATTGGCACCACCCTTCATTCCTTCCCGTTACAGTATTTCCTGTATGGCTGGGCACTCTGTTAAGGCTGTCAACCTTGAAAAGCCCTCATAGGGTACAGCAGTTGATGTGAAAGCCCAAGGCACTGAAAAGGGATTATTGTTACAAATACTAGTGAATTGGCGGTGCTGACGTACCACTTTTTGCTAGGCCGGTGCCACTTTTTGACCCTTCGACCCATGCAATGGACCTGCGGTCCAGTGCTGATTGTCCTCAAGTGTAAAGTACTTATTATGGAAACCTAATTTGCGATAACACGTCATGTTATATAATAATTCACGAAATTATTTATACGATAGAATCATGCAATTAGACCTTCAGATCTTGAGTTGGGGGAAAGGTACAAACAGACCCTCCATTCATCCATCCATTTTCCAAACCGCTTGTCCTGGTGAGGGTCGCGGTGGCAGCAGACCCTCAGACTCACAAATCCCCATGTTCTTAAATGTCTTGCTTATGTCAATGCTGGCAGAAGGGACTCCGTTAGACAGAGCTCTACGCAGAGACCTTCCAGGCGCTGTATGCGCCACTTTACCAAACTGGCCAATGTCTCAGAAGAGGTGGGAGTACCCTTTAACCCACCGCACGCCTTGACCTGACGATTTAACTATGATGGAGGGCTAGTTGAGTGTGTGAACCATCACACATTATGTAAAATGTAATTATTAGATCTGTTTTGCATTTCATAGAGTATATGTTCCACCGGTATGACCCTGTAGAGCGTAAACATACATCTGACTGGCTAGAAATCCAATTACAGTCGAGTGTTTACCAAACACTCCGTCCCAGCTGTACTTCCATCAGTTTAGAATGACATGAAATTAGAACGGTCGCGTGCCCATTTATAATGCTGGGTGGGCAGAGATGGCGGGTTGCGGGGGATTTGATAAACTTACCCCACTGGTTTCAACTGCACGACAGGGAGATCAAATCGAACCGGAGACCTCTGTATTGCAAGTCCAGTGTACGAACTGTTACACCACCGCAGCAGGAACACGTACAGACTTAGAATGTAACGGTGTATGCATGCAGCATATTTTGAAGCTCTTGAGCAGCGCTTTCTGTTTCTGAAGCCCAAGGCCATTTATTTAAAATAGCGAAAGCTATTTCCTTCCATAGCCAGCTTTGATCTCGTGATGCCAAAAAAAAAAATGGAATTTATATGTAACAATAGTTAATGTTTTTTGAATTGTTAATAACAATTGTTAATAACAAATGTGAATTTCAAAGATCATGGACTATTTTAAGCCTAAAGAAGCTGCTTACATATTTTTTGTTAATTCCCATCGGTGTTTTGCACGAAGCAATATTTATTACCTCCTGAAATTGTTTTATCACACCAGTAACTTCCATTATTTAAATACGCATATATTTTGTTCAATTATTTTTGCTAATTGTGCACCAGGTTAGGCAGAAGGTGAATCACTGAGACATTATGTTATAGCCAAAAAAGATATACAGCACTGTACTACATTAGAATTCCTGTTGACTTGAGAGGGGAAGTCAATGGGCTGTAACGGTGTGAGTGATAAAGACAGTGTCATGACTACAGATAGCAGCCAGGGATGGTTGTTCATCCTGCTGCAATATCCGCACATAAAAACAAACCTTACGTTCTTAACAACATCCCTTTGTGTAATCGCGTTCAATTGAAAAACGTTGCCAAATTACGCCTTCGCTATTATCTCGTGTCATTAAAATAACAAGTCCAAAAAAAATAGAGAGAGAGAGCGCGCGGAGCAAATCAGACAAAGCTGAACTGGTAAAAAAATGATGATAAAAACGAACGGGGTGGGTGGGGGGGTGGGTCTCCAAACCAACCGCCGTTGGAAGCAACAAAGAGACGGCCATGCAAAAAACGCTTTGCGGTTAGCGAATTAAATATGCCTGATGGGACAGACACCACCACAACCACCGCCGCGCCTTCCCTTTTCACACACACACACACTGGACCCCCATCCCAACCCCACCCCATATATCAGCCATATCGGCAGTCCCGAGAGTGTGTGTGTGTGTGTCTCGATGGAAAGGCAGGGGTGGGGAGAGCAGCATCGCAGCGAGCCGTGCACGAACGCGCGGATTGGCTGGACGCTCATGCGTTCTCGGCTCCCCGGCATCATCATCCTCCTCCTCTTGCTCCTCTTGCTCCTCCGCTCTAATAATACGATCCAATCCCCTGGCCGAGCGCGCGTCGCTATTTTTAGCCGGCTCCTCCTCCGCTGCTATTTCTGGTGAGCGCGCCCCGGCACATTGTTGTTGATTCACATGTAAATGTGTTATCTCTATTTCCAGGCTGCAGGGGATGTAAACTC
>JAZEWU010000001.1:4731156-4741699 GCA_036362915.1 Geotria australis
TGTGTCTGCCGGGATAGGCTCCGGCTCACCGCGACCCTGTATAGGATTAAGCGGTTTCTGAAAATGAATGAATGAATGAATATTTTATTTGAAAAAAATATGTCTATAGAAACGTTGAGGTGGGGTTTTTTTAAAAGTATTTTTCATAACCCTTAATTTTTCATTTTGGGCCCTCTTTTCTTTGAATTTAAACAAAACAGCAGGTATGTCTTGTTAATATTGTAAAGTCAACCTGGCTGTCAATGCTATGTTCCAGAGCTTTGTTTATATTCATTGTTTATTTGTTGAAATTGTGTCTATGGATGCAATTTTATGTAAGATTTTCGTCTTTTCATTCTTAATTGTCTTTTCCTGCATTGCCCTTCTAACCCAAGTACCTCTTATAAAAGATAGCAGCATTAGTCTCAATGGGCTTGCACCTGCTGCAAGGAAAAAGGCTCTATCTGTCAGTCCTGTGTTTTTATTATTATTATGGTAGTTTACCCAGGAAAGCCTAATTGAGTCTCATTACTCTTTGTCAGGAGAGTCCTGCCAAGTTGTTTTCATCAGGGAGTGGTGATTGCTTTGTAATATTCCAAGTGAAGTAATTGGGTAATTTTTCAAGTTTGCCAAATTTATATCGTGACATCGACACACAGTGGCCTTCTCTTTTAGATGTTGTCACGGACTCTTTAACATCAACACTGAAGCAGACAGCGTGTAGTATCTTTATGGTTAAACTGTGAATTTCTGCAACCAGCGACAAACGCAATACCACGAGGCTGCCCTGAAAGTTTATTCATGCAAGGTGTATTGTAGTAAATGCTTAATTCAAACAGCAAGTAAGCAAGTAAGCAAGAAAGCCTCAACGTAAGGCATATATGTGCTCAATTACGTCGTATGAGAAAACAGCTCCATTGATTTGTCTATATTTCCTTGAAAATGTAAACCATAACATCGTAATAATAAGTTAACCATAAATATTATGTAATCATCTCTGAGTCAGGCACTTTAGCCTAGTTTGATGTTTAAATATTCACTGGGTACAGCAAGCATGTTCCAGAAAGGACGATCTATATGCGTTTAATAATTACCAATGGTTCTGAAATTGTTTTGTCAAAGTGAAGTAAGATGTTTTGACAAAGTAGTGTAATATTTTATGCTTTTTGCAGGATAACATTCCTAGAGTCCGTTATTATTTCAGCATGTCACCTGCGCAGTATTCACTAAATGTTGAAGAGAGACAAACCATAATGCAGCCACGTGGGAAGCCAGGGCCAACAATTTGTCCACAATCTATGGTCCTCAATATATGTAATTATCGGTCACTTACTGACTGTGTATATGTAGGAGGAAATCGGCACTCAGAAAAAGAGCGTGTGCGAGAAAGAAACACTCAATCCCGTACAGATGGAACGGGCGTAGTCTACACGATTGTTTTACTATATTCTTCTGGAGACCCAGGCTATAGCACCTTGATATTTATCTGACGTGGCAATTCTCGCCTCCACGCTGCTGGATTTGAGGCGTGTGCAACTACAAACTGGGCCACCTGGCTTTAGACTTTTAGAAGATAGCGTATTGTATGTATGGCTCTCTTGTCAAGGTGTGGAAAGTTTTGATGGCCAGGTGGCTCCGCAGTGGAGCGAGAAGCTTGCGTTTGGAAGATTGCAAGTTCAAATTCTAGTTGAGGTTAGATAAAATGAGTACCGCTTCGCAGGGAGGTCAACAGTGGTTGTCTTAGCCATAGACTTGCCTCCACCGTAGAATATGGGTTTCCTACCACGGGCTCAGGGCTGTAACAGGAGATGATCACTGCCGCAATACTCATTTTGAGCAGGAAATCACTGTGACTTTTGACTTGACTACGGTTCTTTGTGAAAGGATTGCGTTTGAAATACAAATTGTTAATCCAACATAATATTTAGCAAATATGATGGTTCAGCGCTATGTATCATTCATAACGTAAAACAAACTCAAGCGAATAAACAGGCATTATGTGTGTCCTTTTCATGTTGTTAACGATCCCTTGAATACTTCGCGAAACAATCTCGTTGGACACTTTTGTTTGTACGAGCGTGTCATAATGTGCATTAAAAACACATACAATGCACAGCTCGCAATATGCACCTGTAGCCAGTGGGCTTACCCGCAATGAATCGCACGTTTGGTTGTGCGCGAAGCAGCGTCTTTGTAGTCCACGTGATGGAGTAGTGGTTCTGGGATTGGACTCTAAGCCACACATGCACATTAGACCACATTCAGACAGCAGCTGTCAAATCAGCATTTAAGGGCTCTCTTCAGAACCGTCTCAACTGGAGACCAGGGGGGGATTGAGCCGTGTGGGTTTCATGGCATGTGGGCTTATGTGGTTGGTGTCTCTTGGTCACTGTTGCAGAGCTACGAAAGCTCCCCAATGGAGCACTTTTGGCCAAAGTGTTTGCTGTCATAGGGCCCACTCGTGTTTCCACTTCGTGAAGTTGTCTGGTCATCTCAATCAGCCGTGTGATACGGAAGGGCACAAGAACACAACGCAATTTATCATCACTCGTTTCCGAATGCTATTTTCGCTTGCCTCTTTTCTCATTACGTTGACGGTCGGGGAGAGACAGGACAGACTGTCTGCACACCTGTATCTGACCGTCAAATATCTACCATGACCCAGAAACCGCCCACACCCAGGGCAGTATGTGTGCCTAGCATAACTCATTTGTTGTTGATGTTTACTTATCTGACATTTTCACGTATCTACCTGTACTTCAGTCCGCAGCGAGTGGGAGATGTGACATCAATCACATTATTTATCATTTTCTGCTATAGCTGACGTGTTTTTGTTCAAACGCATTGTGTTCTGAAAAAAAACCCCAGTGCTTTTCGACAAGTAAACATCTGTTTTGACATACTAAAATCCTCATGTTCACTACAGTAATAACGTAAAATTAAAAGGAAAGTGTATATTATCCAATGGAGAACTATACGTGTTCTCAACTGCAGTCTGACTCAACACAAAGCGTGAACGCCCGATTGCCAGACCATGCGATTTGAATTACACGATTTACGTTCAATTCGGCCGTGGGTGCAAAGAGTTTAATTGTCCCTTGTGTACTTATAGAGCCTGCAGAGGTGTAACACAGCTCATTACTTATCACAAATTGCAGTTTAACCTTCCAGCTGAGACGTTCATAACAGCTTTAATTGTCCATTCAATTGTACAATTGTGCACATGGTTTGAAATGGTCTCAGATGGTCTCAGGATAATTTCTACGATGGACCAATACATTTCAGCTTGAATACAATAGCAATACATGGTATTTCTAGGAGTCAAAGATAAAAGTATCCCCACACACTGCAATGAGTTCTAGGCATCACTCATATACGTTGGTGCTCATACAACAGCGTTGACATTTACAGTGTATTTCATGTGAATAATCACAGCAAGAAGGTCCCGGGTTCGAATCTCGGCTCGGGGTGCCTTTCTGTGTGGAGTTTGCATGTTCTCCCCGTGTCCGCGTGGGTTTTCGCCGGGCACTCCTTTTTCCTCCCACCGTCCAAAGACATGCTGCCAAGTTAATTGGCGTACTGACTAAATTTCCCCAGGCGCCCTGCGATGGACTGGCGTCCCATCCGTGGTGTTCCCCTGCCTTGCGCCCTGTGTCTGCCGGGATAGGCTCCGGCTCACTGCGACCCTGTTTAGGATTAAGCGGTTTCTGAAAATGGATGGATGATCACAGCCATTTTTACACGGCCGCTGTTAAATGTGCTTGCTACACCCGTTATGGACACTATTAATAGCCGGGGTGATCTCATTATTGCGCATATTATATCATAGCGTTAAAAATGAACACCATCATGGCCGAATTTATGACCATCAGTTTCCGCAGTGACATCGTGTACAAGTTAATGACGCTGGTATTTAAGTAAGTGGTTGGAACTGAGTTTGTTGACTATTAATAGATTTTTCACCTTTGCCAAGTCCATCTCATTTAAAATTGGGACAAGGGAACATTGGTTCACATCTGTCACAGAGCATCTACGATCTATGGAAGAAAAGTATTCACTAGGGCAAATGTAAAAATACATCTTCTGTTATATCTTGAACTGCATTCAGCGTGGCATTGAATTGGCTGAATAGGCGCTGCTCGGATGTTATTTTTTTACAAATGCATTATTATACTTCAATCAAAACCCTTTATTCATTTTCAAAGAATGTACAGAAATTTATTTTAGCCTATAGCCAGAACCACTACAATAATTGATACCAATTTTCCCCCAAAAAATCCTGCATTGCTGTTCTACGACAGGCTTTATGATAAGGCAAGATTGAGAATGTTTTATGGCGCTTTATTCAGTGTTTTTAAACATTCATGCATCATTTTCAAAATGTTAGTTTTGTATTAATAATCCGACACAATCTTATAAAATTAAGTATAAAACACATATGTTTAATCGTTTATTTAAGGCTACATTCATAATGTAAATATAAGTATGCGACAGTGATTCCTGAGAGGGTTTTTAATTACAGGAATTCATGTTCTCACCTAACAAGAGATTTGCATGCACAGAGATGTTGCTATAAATAATGCTGTTTTCGTAATAACCTGCAGGTAACGTGAAACAGATTGGCTGAAAATTGTTTGGTGCATTTTCCAGTGACATTTGGAATAAACTGATACATTTTAAAAATACCACTCCTTTGGCTGATCTTTAACTTTGCGAAATGCAGCCAAATATAACAGGCACTGCGCTAAAAAGAAAACATGAAGCGTGTACTGTACAAGTGCAGACGTTTCATCAATCTCGTACTCCAAGGGTCGTGAGGCTTATTTGACCATACTTCACCTCGCTGGTCAGTGTGAGTTGATGAAGGCATGGAGCATAGATGTTGGAGCATAGTATAGTGCAACATTTTTGTTTTGCTGCACAGTACTGCCTTCTGTCACTCATAGTTGACATGTCGTTGACATGTCGTTCTCTCTGCAGCTTTGTGCAGCTCTTTGTGACCCTCGGGTGAAAGGCGCTATATAAATGCTATTATTATTATAGTGTAACCTGACGGCAGCCTATAACACCTGTTCGATTCATGGCGGCCACCCATGTCAGCACTATCGAGGACAATCGCTAATTAAAACCTCATACATGCCTATGTTGATTATATAACATGCATGCAGAATGGAATCAAATACAGCTGCAAACATGGAATCATATACAGCTCTTAAGAGCTGTTTTATCGGGAAAGCCATGCCGAGTGTTTGTCCTCTCTCCGTAAAAGCAATTATCACACATCAAGGTGTGAAAAATCTACATTGATACATATTAGTGAGCTTCCATATTTATGAAGATCAATCAAACACCACTCCAGCTTCATCAATATTCCTCTTTACCCAGACGAGTGAGTGTTACAATGTTTCAGGCTCGTGAAGAGGTGGAAACAGTTTACATTTATACTGCACAGAAATTATTGTCTATCCACTCTGTGTCATTGGAGAACACGCAATCAAGCAAGCACGCCGATATTTTGAAACCAGATAAGTGCACTCTATTCATTAGCTTGCACCATTAGCACAAACACCTAGGCGTGCCAAGTGCTTATTTCTGCTGCTTTTAATGCATGCATCTGTGCAAACGTTTTGTGATGTCAAAACAGGTGTATGTGCATGCGTGTGTAAATCTATAGCAGAGAGGCACACTTAACATGTACTAGCTTGACATTTGGTCTGCTAATGGGCCAATCAATATCTGGACAGACGCACGGGGCCTGCCATCCCACCTAAGCTCTTGCCCACGTGTAAAGGAAAGCGAGTTTGGTCTCCATGGCAGCATTGACGAGAGTGGGAATGGGAGTCTGTCCTCCTCTCTGGTGTGACGTGAATTGCCACGTTATATGATGCAGCAGTTGGACATTGTTGGCAGCATAGTGGGATATTGCTATTTTTATACTAGAATATAATGTACCCCGGTTTGAAATCGTATCGCTGTGCTCTTAAATACGAGCGGTTTATTTTAAGGCAATTGCATGTATTTTCCTAAGGCCGTATGTTTTTTGTTCGCAACAAATCTTAAATGTGGTTTTCTCGCAGATCTCAGTAAATTAGATTTTGCCATCTAAGTTCGTTTTTCATGAAACAAGAATAGTATAATTGCTTTCATTTTAGTTACAGCCATACTACTTTGTGTAATTGCATGTGTGTGTTCACATATGGGATTTTTTGGTTTAATTGGATCGGCGAAGTTACCCATCCCAAACCGTAATTGTTTTCCAATATATTTGAACTCCACATAGCTTATTTCCTCCAACTGTCTTTGAGACCCTCATCCATGTCTTCATCAAATCGCTACTTGACCAATGGGGGTCTCTTCTCTCTGGCCTCCCCAAATCCCTCATCGTCAAACTGCAGATGATCTAAAAATCCGCTGGCAGACTCCTCGCCCACACTCACGAATGTGACCACATCACCCCAATACGTCAATCCTTCGAGTCCCAGATCAATTTCAACAATGCACACCCACCTTCTTTGAGATCCTTCATAGACTCGATCCTGCCTATCTCTCCCTTCTCGTCTCACTCTACTCTCCCCTATGGCATTCCCGACGCCATCGAGCGAGACCTTCTGTCAAAGACCCCAGTTAACCTTCACTCAATCCGAGGTCAATTGTTATCCTCTGCTGCTCACGTTGTCTGGGACTTCCTTCCCGCAACCATCCATGCCATTTCTTTACCGCTGTAAAAACATATGTATGCCCAATGTTCTGTATAGTTATCTTGAGATGCTGTTATATTTATGTTATATATATATATATATCTAAATTGTCCGTGATATGCTCCGGCTCACCACAACCCTGTACAGGATTAAGCGGTTTCTGACAATGAACGAATGAATAAATTAATATCCAAATTGTTTTGTAATTGTTGATGGGACATTGTGTATACGGGAATCTAAATTGACTTACGCCATAGTTTTAATTCGCATGGTCTACAGTTTTGATTTATGCAATTAAAACTGTGAATAGCCTTGAAACCATCAACTGTTTGTGTTGCATAGTTTCACTACACACGGCAAATCAGACAAAACACCATTTTCTGACAAAGCAAACAGTGCTATTAACGGCAATTTCTTGCTTATTACTGACTGAAAATGTATGGCAGGACACGCTTTTAGTGACACCCTGAAGTCAGCAATCCAGAGGAGCATTTTGATTACTTAGAAGAAAGAGTGCGTGATAGCAATGGAATCTGATTTAGTCGTATTACTTTTAAACAAGTCATGTAACTGCCCTAGATATTTTTAGGCATAAGTAAAAAAAAATATTTAAAAAATCTCATGTATTTTAAAATACTTGAAGGTCTCTGTAATTAAACTCTAGTGGGAATGTGCAACACTTGAATGTTTGTAAGTATACTCTGCACTTCAATTTCTGACATTTTAAAATACTCAGAAAAATCTGCCTTCATTCACGTAGTGTCTGGCTCATCCATGTATGACAGGCTTGTCAGGAAGAGATGGATTAGAGAATGTTTGAATTTAATCCAGGTGCAGCTGTGTGCACTTACGTGTTGTTTGCATTCTAGATGCATTATGTTGCCTCATTAGGCCCATAATAAACTTAGAATGCATTTGTTTACAGGTGGGTTTCGTTCATTTTAGTTCTAAAAAAATACACAACCGTCTTAATTACTCATATGTACTAGTAATCAAGTGTAATTTAATCATTATATCATCTCCATGCAACTCTATGTTTGGATCTAATATCTTTTTAAAGCTCACGATTAGGTATAGGAAAATACACATTTCATAAATAAATATTGTAAGCACGGCCTACAGTGATATTAGCAATTCATATTTATTAACCCTACATACAATGTGTTTAACACGATCCAAACAAGCGTTTTGTACATGTCAGAGGTTACCGTTGAAAGTAATACAGTACAGACAAGTGTCCAAACATTGAGTGCTTGTCTTTCTTGAAATATTTGACTGCCCCAAAAGTATGATTTGCAGACCATGCATTTGACCATAGTGAACAGTTGTGCCCTTAAATTACAATTCACTGCTTAAAAACCTCCATGCTTCCTTCCTTGCACAATTTCGTCTTGCGTGTTGAAATTATGCCATCTTGAGTTTATAAAAGCCCAGTTCAAAGTCGATGTTGTGTTCACTGTTGCTACTAACTTAAAACATGATAATGATGACAACAAAAGCAATCAGTCATAGGTCGTGGTGAAAATGGTCATTGTCTCTATTTTAAAAGGTGCTCGTGAGAAAAAAGGACGATGTTAATGGTGACGAAATATATATATTTCAATATAGTTTTTGTAACAACCGAAATACAATAATCTCAAAACGTTTGTAATTTTCATGAGAAAGCCCCAGCTACTTAACTTCTAGAACATTCTGCTCAACCTAAATAACACAATCATCCTGGGGAAAAGTATGTCAACAAATTAGGTCATCACATTCCCAGGAGTTCTGTTATTCTCAGTGACATTGACAGTGGTGTTATATGCAAGGGACAGGCTACATGGCACACCTTGTCTTCAAAGTTATACTTTTTTAGACGTGTTTTTATTGCTACAATACAGAATGCATATGAAGATTAAATGCCATTTTAAAGGGGACTTATATTATTCCGTCTGTTATCTGCGAAAAGAGATTGTTTATAGAGGGTGGTGACGTGTTTGTACCTTAAGGTAATCATCGTGGGAAAGTGGTAGCAGGTAGCCAAGGACAAATATTTCGAGTGTTCTATACAAGTCGAGACTCTTGACAGAGCAGGAGCCATTTATGACTACAAGTGGTTCTCACGCTGTGCTAACAACCCATCGACCAGAGTTCAATTCCCGGCCACGGAAGACATCAGTATCAGGTGATCTCCCTCTTCAACAACCGACACCAGCCACCGTTGTGCAGTATGGACAAATGACTCCCACAACAATGTGGGATGGTGAAGTTTTCATCCAGCAGTGAATTGACAGTGTTAAAATAATATATTTTTAAAACTAAAGCAGCGCAATAGAGGTAGGATATTCACCAGCCTTAGTCAAAATCTCACTTAAGATTCTGTGTCTACGGTGGAGCAATAGCGGGATGGGGCAGAAATTAAGCAGCGTTGGCACAGCCTCACCTGTCATACTCCAATGAAAATAGATGTTACTAAAAGTAAACAATAACAATAAAATAAATATTAAGATTGTTCCACTGATCTGTGTTATAAATGTCATTTCTGTAAGATTACAAAAAAAATTTGTGTCAAAATCGCCAAATTGGCGGACCTCCGCTGCAAATACAGGGAGAGACGAGAGGTGAGGCAGCGACGAGCTCAGCCTCCCCTCTGATTGTGCAACCCCTCAGAAACTGGATGAAGTGCGGGCAATAAGCGCGTGCCTGTTACTATCTCTCTGTATGTCACCAATGTAACATTTGTCGACCCCTTCATTACATGTCATCGCCTTCTAAAGTCCAGGTAATTTATTTCACGTATGTGTTAAAGATATTTAGGCTCGCTAGTCTCGTCTTAAAACTGCAGTGAAAAAGCACCAGGAGAGGCAGCTATCACATCTGTCTCACTGAGGGCGGCGTGTCTTGAGACTACGCGATTGACGCTCGCTTCTTCTTCTTTGCGATTCTTCGAAGCACGATGGTCAGCTTCTGGACATCGTTGTCTTTCAGCTCGGCTTCGAAGTGTTTGGTAGAATTTGCAGGCAACACCAAGTATTACCTGACAGGGATCGACGCTCACTATCCCTTCACGTTAGCTAGCGCCACGTTAACTCGGTAGTGCCTCCCCAGCCATTGACCTCACCGCATGTCACTGGTTGGCACGGTGTGCTGTCGCCAACTGCTTTGGCCGTGATGGCTCCTTGATTTTGAATCTTAGATGAGTCGTTGTCATTGTGATGTTTGACATTTGACAGTGGCTTGAATTATACTGTGGGGTCCAGAAACTCTATAGGATGGCGAGAAAGGTGATCACTGTGGCACGAGTCGGTAAAGTGGCATCTGTAACCGCTTGAGCAGCGTTAATGGAGCTTCTGCCCCTCGCCGTGAGGGAAATACAAATGTGATCAAATCACTCTAATGAAGGAGCCTCATTGGCTTGGAAAAGGAAGAACACGAGTGCCTTTATTGTTGTGTGCTGCAATGTTTTGTGACTAATAGGCAGACTGGATGGTAAGTTTAAACAGACTATAAATAAAGGAATGGCCCCTGGCTGCTTTCAATGAGCAGGAAGTGAGCCAACTTAAAAAAAGATTCTACGTAGTTTTAAATGAGCGGATTTCATTCCGTTTGACCCCTGAAGGTGAGGTGAGCGTCACTATGCCTCCTCGGTGTCTGTTGTCATAATCAGTAGTTTTGCTGTATATTCGGCTAAACATTGACAAATGGTTCTTTAACATACAACACACAAAGCGCACACACACTCCATTAAACAAACCATACACATATATAGTATTTACAGCTGTAGTTATACATGATGAAAGAATAATGAGACGTGCACGGTAGTAGAGAAATTCCATCCATCCATTGTCAGAAACCGCTTAATCCTCTACTGCTATTATTATTATTAC
>JAZEWU010000001.1:4763495-4790313 GCA_036362915.1 Geotria australis
TCACCGCCGCCTGCTTCCATTGCGGGTGTGCGCGCGTGCAGCAGCAGCAGCAGGTGCTGGCGCTGAAGAAGCAGCAGGAGCTCCTGGCCGTGCAGAGGCGCGAGCGCGAGCGGCTCGAGCAGCAGAAGCGCGAGCTGGAGCTGGAGCTCGAGCTCGAGAGCCAGCGGCGCGAGCAGCACCTGCAGGCGCTGCGCAACAAGGAGCGAGGGCGCGACGGCCAGTGCCACGCCAACGCCGGGCTGCCGAAGCAGCGAGGCGAGTATAGCTCCCTGCCACCGCTGCTTGACCCACCGCGTCGCGTCTCTGATGCACGTGACCTGGCACGAGCGAGACTCTGTCCCTGTGTGGAATTAATTCATTGACAGCACCCGCTTAGTCCTCTCGAGGGTCGCAGTGAGCCGGAGCCTATCCCGGCAGATACACGGCGCGAGCCGATGGACTGGCGCCTGCCCGGAAGGAAACTGGAATACCCGGCGATAGCCCACGCTGATACGGGGAGAACATGCAAACGCCACATTCAAAGGCACCCGAGCTAGGATTTGAAGCCAAGGACTTCTTGCTGTGAGGCGGCAGCAATACTCACTGTGCCACCATGCTGCCCTGAATTTGCAATAATGATTTTTTAAAATACAAAATTTCTTAATCCTTATAGCACAAGGATATGATGATGGCACTATGTTTTCACAGACGTCCATGGTCTGCCAGTAGGAGGTGAAATTGTTAGTGGTTTCACGCAGTGAGGTAATTTGCAGGTGATTTTTTTAATTCGACAAATATGGACCATGACGCCAGCACACATAGCCTTCTCTTTTACAACTAATAGGTCATGCTCTCTAATGCCTCCCGTCATGGAGATCGGCGAGTGTATTTTGGTTTAGACGCCCACAGTATTGACCAGTCTGGCCCCCGGGCTAGAATCATGAACCTCTTCAACAAGTGGCAAACTGATACTACACGGTCATGTCACCGCATTAACACCGCCACTCATACAAAGGGCAGTCAGAATTTTACAGTGCCCATGTAATTTCTCATATTTATTGATTGGTAAATTCCACGTACAATTGATGTAGACATTTTCCAGTTTATATTAGATTAAATGTATTTTGGGGGATTTGGTTTGTGCACACTTTCTCTAGAATTCAGTCCGTTTTGTGATGATTATTTAAAACTCTATAATTTGGCCCTCTGCAAATGTTAAAGTTTTTCATTTGAATAATTACAAAATAAAATGATGATGATGATTATTTAAATGTACAAGTCTTAAACGACTACTCTAATAGCTTTTATTATCATTGCCATTGTGTGAAATTGAGTTTGTCATGTAGAAATGTTAAGCAATATTATCTTTTGCTATTTCTAAATTTAATAATAGATGTTCCTGTTGATGTTATTCTTTATTTTTCTAAATAAATATATTTTGTACCTAATCATTTTTGTTTTAATTACTCAGACCAATACAACATGAAGCTCTGAATAATTCTAGGCACTTTTTCTCATTTCCTAAATAATACGCAGTGTTTAGATTTAAATTACGTACACATAGGTTTATAAAACTTTTCAGTGCATCTTTCTTAAAGCCTTTATCATGGTCCACACACGAATTAAATAACAAAGCCCCATTTTTATTACAATAATGCGCATAACAACTGGAAGTGCAATAACAATTGAAGTTCGCAGATTTTTCTTTTAAAAATGTATCTAGAGTCACTTAACTTTGTGATGTTTTTAAGTTCGTAAACATGTTGTGAATGATTCGATTTATGAAGCTTATATTCTGCTTGACATTATTTTTGTATTGTTGGCCACATTTTTCAAGCAGGAGGCAGCGGTTTAAAACAAGAACCGTCTTCCTTGAGTTTTGCGATCTTTTTTTTTCCAGATTGGTTTTACACCAGAGTGCACCTGCAAGAGCATTTTTGAGCATTTCACACTAATTAGACATACTCCCACATTAAAGCGCGGCTCAATGAGAGTTACAAATTAGGCATGTGTTTTACGACCATATTTTCTCCGCTATGAGGGAGAGGCGTGCACCGCGCTGTTCTGCACGCTCGCTGCCTCGGGTTGAGGTCCCGTTAGTCACGCCTCGCGCTGACCAGCCATCGCATCGCTGGATATTTCGAACAGGTGCAGTGGCGAGCTCCGAGGTGAAGCAGAGGCTACAGGAGTTCGTTCTCAGCAAAAAGCAAAGGGAGGCGGCTGGAGGCTCCATCAACATACCCTTGTCTCAGCAGTACAAACTCTGGTACCTGCCCGCTACCATGTAATCACACATGCAAACATTTGTACATTTGTACTGATGTATGTTTTCATGGCTCGATGCATGAGAATTGTTTTCCAAAGCTGTTTTTTTTGGTATAGCTGTGTCGAGCACTCCCCCTTTGACATCAGGCAACATACAGCACACCACACTCATCTTTCACTCAGTCTCAGTATGTTGTTACTGAAACAAGGTGGGTTTATTTCCCTTTATGGCATGGCTCCGTTAGCACAATTGCGATATTTGTGATATCGGTACTACAACTTGCCATCTAGTAGAGCCCTTATTGTCACTGTGCTAACCATAAACAGCTGCAACAGGATAGCAATTTACAAACTACACATTCTGGAAATATATATCCTGGGCTGTTTTTCACGTCAAAGGTAAACACTTCTCTTGCAGAGTAACCAGTAGATGCGATACATATTCAGTCTGTGTACCGCTAACGGAAATAATATATTCTTAGCAATGAATTACCAAAATCACTCCCCATGAATCCTCGTGAATTATAATTGAGTGCTTGTTTTTAGGCACAACGCAAAGCCAAAACTTCTGTGAGATGATCGGCATTGTTCGATGCTGTTCGTCACTTGCAGAGTTCTGTGAGGGATCGTGGCTGCCTCTTAGAACTTGGAAAGAGCACGCTCAACATCTCGATTCCCAGGGCTCTCCACACAGCCACAAAACAACTTAAAAAATGGTTTCTGTCACCACTACCGCATTGCGCCCTGCGTTTGTGATTTGTATCACATGCCTTACAATTGTGTTCTACCTGGGTACCTCAAATGGATTTCCTTATCCCCTAGGCATTCAATTGTTATCCCTTCAATCCTAAAAATGTTTTCATGTCAATAAAAATAAATCCGTAGATGCAGGCAGATTTATCTTTAATACTTGTGAACATTTTGGACAAAATGTAACAGCTTTCAAAATATATAAATAAAGGAGCGTACAAAACATCCCCATAGCCACATTTTTTTTGCGATCTATTTGTTTATGACAAATGCTCTGCATGTTCAAAGATATTGCGAGTATTGTAACTACTACGAACATGGAAGAACGGTTTTTTTTACAGTTATCAGACGTTAACATTCCCATTACAATATAACATAGAACACCATGTCTAGAAATTAACCACATATCTTTATGTTCTCCGCTTCATAGGATGCCCCATTACGGATCCTTGGACCAGAATTCCACGCAACAAAATATGTCACCACCCAACTATCAGCAGACTCTCGGCACTTATGATCCAAACAACGATTTTCCTCTCCGCAAAACAGGTAATGTACGATGCTGCTGAGTGTCGCCTCCTCTTTGGAATTTGCCAGTGTCTCCTTGATGCCTAAATACAATCTATGCATCGTCAATTATATATGGGCACTTCTACCTGACAAATACAGATAATTTTTGTGTGCTTATAAAGTTACAAAGTAGCAAAGAGAAAAAAAAACTCTTCACAAATTATTTCTGACAGAAGGCTTTGAGCATGCTTTTTGAAGTGTCTACTTCGACGGAGCCAAAAGCCTTTTCAAATAGATTATTCTGCTAAATTTGACAACTAAACCGTGCTCGTATAGATTTTGCAATGCGTATCTGAAAACTGCCTCGTGTGAAGTCACATCGACTATAAAGAGATGTTTTGTGAATAAAGTTATTTGGCACTTGCATCCATCCAAACATAAATAATACATTACACAACGCTTATCAATATTTCATTGCATGTTAATAGAGGGCCCTATTCAGCAGAAAACAATAACTTTATCGGCGTTTGATGAATTGCAGTAATTGCATGCTGCATGTGTGAGACAGCGGAGGAGCATTGTGTGGACCCTGGTTACATAACGGCAGCTCTATTGAACCTCGTTCCCCTGTGGCATGTTACGTAAGGCTGCCAGCCTGCATATGCCTATGCTCGACGGGGCAGGACAAGTTCAGAGACAATGTTAATGTCGGAAATAACAAGGTCACATTATCTGTGTGCCATGCAATATACCAAAGATTTGCACACCGGTTTAATATCTGAGGTGAAACCATCTAAGTAAAATGTACACATGCACAATGTAAATGGGAATGGTATTATTAGATTCGTTAGTACAATTGTTTGGTAATTACGATTCATTAAAAGCAGGTCATTGTAATTTTAAATACCGCAGGTATAAGGAAATTGTCTTCAAGTTTAATTCACAGCATTTACATTTAAATAATATTAGGTTTAAACACAGGTTTAATTTTGGCCTTAACGCGATTTTTTGTAAATGCTTTTTGTTGAGGAAATGGTTATAATGCAACATCTAGTAAAAATGGAAGGACACAAGTGATTATGATAAAAGGATAAATAACGCATTTTACTGAATTTACAGCCCTTTCTAAATCAACCCCTAAATCATGTTTGCAGAGACACAACTGGAAAACATATTTTGTAGGCTGAGGGCAATTATTTAAGGCAAATCGTGATCAAAATTATTGACTAAAGAGCAGGTTGGATTGCTTTTGGAAATAACAGAATGGTAACCAAATGAGAGCAAAGCACCCAATAAGGTGACCACTGCAGATATGGAGCAATGAGAGTAACTCATGCACATGAAAGCGATGGATTGTAACCTCATATGATCATGTGGGATGTGGATAGACAATTCCCGATGATGGTATTAGGTACATATAATGATGACATATTTGTATGTATTGTTACTTAGCACTATAATATACACTGTATTCCCAACTCAGAGAGGCCTTCAATTGCATAAAAAATGCAAGTTATGATCATGGCATTTGTTTAGTTGTGTTCCGTTGTAACGGAATGTTTGTTTTGGTAAGAATAAAATGATTGCAATTTATCGAACGGAAACACGTGTACAAAATAGTCAATCCAAAATCATCATCAATTGACACTACAATCCTTTAAAACTGCAATTCCCAAGTACGTCACACATTGAAATGATGGTTTCAACTGGGTAGCTCATGGCCAGTCCCAGTGTGTGTGGCTCAGTTAATTAAAGCACGAAGGCTTCCTTTATCTCTTGCCTTGGAAAGGCCAATTTAAATTAATTGCTGCATTGAGTGGCATAATCCAACATATGTGTCCTTGGGATAGACAGAGGAGGGGGGCAGTGATGGAGAGCCATTGAATTGTAATAGAGGCCCGGCCCACGAGAATCTCTCTGTGTATCGAGCAGCCATTCGAGCAGCTATCCGCTCAGAAAGCTGCATTTTCAATTTGCAACCCCCTTTATAAAGAAGGCTGATGCTCGTGTTCTTAAAATAGAATTTAATCTGCAGCACTGACAACAATTGGATTCATTTGTGATTCTAATGACGGTTGTTGGAAGGGCAAAATCACTTGCAGCTACTCAGAGATTTATTTTCCTTTTACTGCGTTTTTATTCTCTTGATGGCATTGAGTTAACCTTTTCATATTTTTGTCGTAATTTTTCTCACCAACAATAAAGTCTTTTTCAGTGGTTGGCTAGCCTGGCCACCACGTTTATGATAAACAACCCATATACCATATCTCTGGGGGCTCTGACAGGTACAGCACGGAACTGCCAGGAGCTAATTAGGGAAGCTCATCTCTGGTGTCAAGTTCATTTGAGCTCCTACAGAAGCCACATGCTATGCACCACAACAGCAGCACTAGCCTGGTGGTAGCCAATACTAATGTCAAGGCTTTTTTTCTTCATTGGTAGGTGCCAATCAAACGCTTTATTGCTAACGGAGTGAAAGCCTTTGCTATTCAGGCTATCTTTGCTTTTTGAGGGATGAGTCAATTGTATTTTCAGTTTGGAATCCTTTTCCTCTCATAAGCCTCTCTTTAAAATGTACGTTGTATATGAGTGATGTCCCTTTGGCATTGCTCCGCAGCTGTTGTGTATCTGCCACACGACAGAAAAAGCAGTTCTCAATATTTTTTGGTTAATTTGTTGCAGAATTAGCACTGCGAGGGGTCCCTACTTTCAACAAAAGTGGCAGAGCGAGCGAGTGTTTTGATTTGTTTCTTTGCATCCCGCAGCGTCGGAGCCCAACCTAAAACTGCGCTCGCGGCTTAAACAGAAGGTGGCGGAGCGGAGAAGCAGCCCACTGTTGCGCCGGAAGGGCCCCGTGTCTGCTGCCATAGCTGCTAAGAAGAGGCCACTGGAGATGGCGGGTAATTGGCCTAACTCCATTAATAACCGGTATAATCGTTATCCGGCTCCTGACGCACACTCTGTCACTGGATGAATTAGGAGCGGTCACTGAGATCATTCGATATGATCCGTTGGAAAGGCTTCGCTGTACAAGTTGCTTGTGGCTGTCCAAATACTTCGAAACAAACGTTTACATTAGCACGTGCTTGTTGTTTGTGAAAAGTATATAACAGGAATCATTTCTATGTCTCCTGTAGTGGCTAATTTGGAGAGAGAAAAATATCTTGGGGGAAATTCAAATAGAAATAGTGGGTTTAAAGTACAAGGTGTCAATTTAGTGCAAACAACGGCCGGTAGTAATTAAATTGTGAAGTCTTAAGAGTTATGGTCAAAATCCCACATTTCTGTGGTGATTGCTAATGTATCTCCATAGCATGACCAGTGTTAAATTCTCACAAAGTGACTTAATTAAAAACTGGCCTTGCAGGGATGATGGGCTAAGCTTATCTCAGAAATTTGATTGCAACTTGTGACATCCTAATCTCACAGTTGTCATGAAAAAATTATAATTTCCCAACAAAATACATGGCCAGCCATTTATAGATGCTCCACTAATCCCAAAAGATACTTCTAATAACCCCTTTACTTCTACTTTCTTCTCCACAGGTGATCGACATTGAGCAAGCGATGGCTGCAGGAATAGTGTTACAATATTTAATGAGTGTGCCAAGATTGGTGGGAGGGGGCATGTAGATCCTTTGAAATAAAATTTTGTTTTCGTGCCAAAGGCTCCCGATTATCTTAGTGGAGTGTCTATAATTGGATCGCCGCTCTGTATAAAAATAAATATTACGGTGAAATCTCTTTCAAGAAATTGTAAATCAATTGGACGTGCGCTGGGGGATGCAGCCGTGCCGCATGCCTCAGCTACAGGTGCCGGGCTCCTCGTGCGCGCAGCTGCGGTAATTGATCTTGACGTGTGTCGCTTTATCCGCCGCATCCCGTAGAATCCCCGCTGTGTGGCAGCGCGCCTGGCTCAGGTCCCAGCTCACCCAGCAACAGCTCCGGTGGCGTCGCCACTGAGAATGGAACGGCAGGGCCACACCTGGCCCCCCAGCCAGAGGTATGGGCCTCACGCAGTCATTGTGACACATCCCACCGGGCAGGCAAGCTCATCGGTGACAGTGGCGCTGGATTCCACAACTACCCCAGTCCGTTGCACAGAAAGTGTGCGTGTGTTTGGGGGGGGGGGTGTTTATAATGCGTATGAGGACCGGTAGTTTATTGCTGAGAGCACTGCGCTACCAACTCGACCACCTGAGTTCGAGTCCCGCTCATGGCCAACACCGGTGACGGTTGATACCTGCTGCGGTGGACAAACATCGCCGCTACCCACACAAAGTTGGCAAAGTGTGGTGCCGGACACCCGCCACTTCGTGTGCCATGTTGGCCTTGATAGGTGCGCGTTAACAGCACTTGCCCTAAGAGCCTGTTCAGGCTATACAGGGAATCTTTTTCTTCTTTGTCTTTTATAATATATGATACGCTGAGTTAAAAACAATGTCGTCAGTAACACTGTCCTCAAAGGTAAACATATTTCATTGGCGACGTTTTGGGAAATGGTTCTGTTCAGGAGAGCGAAGAAGGGCCATTGCCTAAAACATAAACTATTGCTCCGTCGTTGTTGACATGTCGTTCTCTCTGCAGCTCTGTGCAGCGCTTTGTGACCCTCGGGTGAAAGGCGCTATATAAATGCTATTATTATTATTATTATTTTTGTTTTTGGACACTATTGTTGATATGTTGAGTTTTTGTTGTTTTTGTTTGTGCACCACTGCACAATTTCTGTTTGATTCAATTGGAGTTTAAAAAGTCAATGTCTCTAAGAAAATGCCCAAATATTGGTGTATATTTCTATTTTCGACATTCATCCAGTAATGTTAATGCAACATTTTTATGCAGAGGCAAAATGACATAATTTAGGCGGCCAGGGATAGTGTAACATTGGTTCAGAGCGGATCAAGGCAAGGATGCTGTTATACTACAGACCATCTTGGACCAATTCTGCATTAGAATTGTGCTGAAGGGCACGTAGCTCCATTAGCTGTACAATACTTTCCCATCGCAGGCTATAGTTCCACACCATCAAGTTGACAAAACTCCTTCATCTAAGTGGCGCTAGTCATCAGCAGTACCCTATTGTTGGTTGACCTTAGAGAGGAAGCCAGTGCCAAAGCCAAATAAATAATAGAGTAAAACTATCACCTTGTAGTTGTCGCTTTGTGTGCAATCATAGCAGCAGTGACTATTGAATGAAACTCAACAAAGGATTAAGCATCCGCTATCCACAGCTGCCAGGAAAATATCTATCGTTTTAAAAAGTACGTAATGTTTAATAACAAACTGCAATGCTTTGCGTATGTACATTTTGTCATCGTTGTCTACCACAGATCTGATTCTCCATCGTGTTGAACATATGGCAACGGGGGGAGTTCACGTGGACTGTCGTTTATGTGATCGTAACTTTAAAAAGCCTCGTTTTCCATCACTGTTCCACTCACTTTTGTGCAAAATAAAATGTGAAGGAAAAAAACATCTAAATGCCGCTTCTGGCAGCAATGGCGTGTTCTCGGAAGCGATATGGCACATTGCAATGCTTGTGCGACAGGACTGATAAATGTTGTGCAATCCAGAGTGCAGCATGTCAACTCCTTAGATGCCCTGGATGGTCTCTGTGTCAGAGGACACTTGCAAATAGCATCATCCCAAGTTTCAGCGAGCTTTTTATAAAAGCGCATGGCCTGTTCCACTAAATTTAAACAGGAATCAACTATAATTATCTCAGCGCTTTCGTCAAAACAAACTTGTACAAATGGCACTTCGCTCATCCAAACTAAGGGAATGATAAGATCGATACAGTGTAATCTTATTTAACCGTTACATTTCCACTGCTAGATGATAGCCAATCTTGTTTGTTTCCGTGTTCCCGTTTTACCTTGCCTAATCGTCTTCTAATACCTGGCATCCTGTGTATTATCATCATAATCGCCTTTCCGCTTCAGTTTCTGTTGAATAGTTTTTCACTATTCTGCAGTTTGTTTTATCAGTTTTCTTCCTATCTGACATGCACATTTATCACAAGTTGCAATCAAATTTCTGAGATAAGCTTAGCCCATCATCCCTGCAAGGCCAGTTTTTAATTAAGTCACTTTGTGGGAATTTAACACTGGTCATGCTATGGAGATACATTAGCAATCACCACAGAAATGTGGGATTTTGACCATAACTCTTAAGACTTCACAATTTAATTACTACTGGCCATTGTTTGCACTAAATTGACACCTTGTACTTTAAACCCACTATTTCTATTTGAATTTCCACCAAGATATTTTTCTCTCTTCACAAGTAGAGGGTGATATTGCTATGTGTAATCCTACTTTAATAATTTGCAGGTAATGTTATTCTATCTTGTACCATTACGCAGAACACACAATGACCTATTCTTTTCAAATTATGTCACGGGATCTTTAAAATTCACTGTGAAGCAGACGGCATGTATTATACGGTTAATACACATACAGTATTAACTAGCGCGGCTTGCAGTATTCGAGCCGTGAAACTCTGCGTCGTACAGCGAACACGCTACCACTGGACCTTGTCACTACCATTTACATTCATCACAGCTTTCACATTGATTTCCGTTCAATTGCACTGTCTTATAATCCTCCATGTTCAACGTTATATAATGAGTTGTGGAGCAACTGTACAATGAACAGTAGTACATTCGATCTTCGAAGCATCACGTTAGAATTTCGATTCAGGAATAAAGCCAACTTTTACAATTTTTATATTGTTAGCTTTGTTAGTATTCCGCAGGTTGCAAAAAACTTGCAGGACTCGGTGACTAATTATTTATTCTGCTATGACATTTATTAGACGCGTTTTTTCTCATGAGTGCTATTTACTCGGCTATGCATGCTTTATGTAACAATGTGTGGTGTTCATTGTGTGAAGTTTGACTGCTGCTTTCACTGAATTGATATCTTTTGACATGATTGAAATTAAATAATGTATTTTTTAACACGATTAAATGTTTACAGTTGCGTTTAGAAATATTGGTTAACATTACATTTGTTTTGATTAACAGGGATGTGTACACATTTTTTATTTTGAACCTAAATCAAATAAAAGCATCCTGTTTGTGTCCTGTATATAACAAAACATTTAATTTCCCTCCAAAATTAAGTGAAGGCTGAGAGTACAGGATAAATGATGATGACTATTAATGGTCACGTTGACATGCATTTTCTTTACCGTTGGCCCAGTCATCCGGAAAGTCTGATCTCATCAGAACTCAGAAGGTTAACCGGGCTTGAATTTGGATAGTGTCTAAATGGGTGGCTGCAATGCTTAACAGGTGTTATAGGATGATGTGGGCAGTAGAGGGCAGTGCTGCAAAACCCACTGTTGTAACGTACTTGTTTGCGACCACGTATCTGCTCCCTTTACCAAACCCCACTGACCAGCGTGGTGAGGTATGGCCAAATAATGTTCTTTACCTGCACAGCGTTGGTACGCCCCTCGTCCAGTGGTGGATTGACAAATGGTGTACACACTGGCTGTGTACATTAATAATGAAGACTGCACCAAGCATTTATATTGTGTTCATTCTATTACATCACAAGAAAGATAAGGCTTTGAGATCAGATAGATGTCAGAATGGTTGTTGCCACATTTTAGTTTGTATTTTTAAAACTAAAATTTCCTCATTTATTAATAGAAACATTTTAACAAGGCACATAACGGTGTGTTACTTGAAATAAAGAGTTAATATCACGTGTTCAGAATTATCACAGGAAGGTAATGTTTTATTTTCATACATTTTTAATAAGTGGAAATTTGTATTTATATGTCCAGTAAGAGGTATTAATTAAATCTACTATTTCTTGAATGTTTCTAATGTGGAAAAAAAATGAACAAGCCATCAAATGTCACCACGCACACTTTTTAAGGTTAATAAGTGTAGAAAAATAAATAAATCCATATTTGTTAGCGAATATCAAGACATCAACTGTCGTTCATTGGCAAATCATATACATACAATTTCTTAGCAGAATTTAAGTATGCTTTCTTGCAATCTGTATATTTTCTTTTTTTAACGATTATTGACAAGTATGGTAATGTCAAAAGTAAACTCTGTGCCTAATCGCTGATATATTTAGATGCGTCTAAAATGTGACTATCTCACAAAAAGTCATTTCAAGCTGTCTCTTTGGCTGCTCAAAATGTCACCGGCATTGATTAAGCGTGAGTCATGTGCTAAATTTAGCTGTGCCTGTGTTTGCTACAAAAGCCCATCTTGCTAGAGTATGACTTTTCAACTTGAATATTTAATACTGTAAACAAAAGCTTTTTTGATGCAGAGCATTGGCAGAAAATCATTAAATCATGTCAGAAATATACAAGCAGGGCTTTTTTACGTAACACTGATTGCACAGATTGTATTTGTGAAAACAGGACTTTGCTTGATTTTTTTTAAGCTCTCTTGTATATGTGACTCTAACAACATTTTATTTTCGAAAAAATAGAGACTTTACACGGTATTCTTATCCAATTTTCACAACATTTTTACATCTCACGTTTTTATATATGGTGCAATATAATTACTTGGTACAATATTAGACATGGAATCTGTGAATGGTGTCGGCGACAATTATGCACTGCTATTACCGTGCTAACCTACAAAGGACCCTAATAACATAAGAGTAAGGTTTTGCACCCACCACTGCAGATACATGTCGCTACTCGTATTCACTTTCTGCAGCAATTAATAATAATGGAAAATTAAACATTTGGCAAAACTTTTTTCCCCTACTTCACAGCTTTTTTTTACATTGCATTAGCTTTATTTAATTTGCAAATTTAATTATTAACCAGCCTTAAAAATCACCAGATTTTTTTTGTATTAACACCCTTACAAGGGACTTACCATGATCGATTGCATAATCCTACTTTTTAAGTCATTGCACTTGCAGAACACATTACATAATGAGTTACCAAAACAAAGAGAAGAGGGTTAAATTTCCATATTATTAAAACATATGGCTGTTCATTTAACAGCAAGTTAAAACTTTAAAATTAATGCGCAATTTTGACAAGCACATGACGAGCACGTTTATTTGATATATTCACGATGTACCAGATGGGGGGGAAATACATTATTTTGGCAATTTCCTTCTGGGCAACTTTTCGAAACTTCAACATGCACGATGACACATTTGACAGCTTACTTTTTTATTATTAATTCTGACCTGTCGGCAAAAACTGTAAAAAATAGAATACTAGTACAGAATTTTATTATAGGTCTAATTGTGGCTGCCATGTAAAGGAAGAGGCAAGACAAATTGTACATTTTGTCTTTAAAAAGTGTGATAGGTGACCAAAGTTTGTGACTATATATATATTGCATCAGTCCAGGAAGTGCTTGTATATTCCTCTTTAAATTAATCTATTTGATTTTCTTTATAATATTATGGGGGTGTTGTAAATGGCAATATCCAATTTTATGCACCCGAAAGCAGCTGCCCCCCAGGAGCAATGGGAGGCAGAGGGGTGACAACGACTATAATAGCAGAGCATATTGGGTGATGAATGCAAAGCTGGTTGAGACAATGGGAGTGCTGGTGGTACATCTGCCAGTCACTCATTCAATTACCCTATAACATTTAACGTTTATCCTATGAACCCCTGGCAGTAAGCTCTTGATACTTTAAATGGCCTTAAAGTGCACATAACCTAGCGTAAACAATGTTGTTGAGATTACTGCCACTTTGTGGTAAACGATAGCTGTTGTTATCGTACATGTGCGTGGATGGGCAAATGTGAGTGTGAATATTTATAATTCATATTTGATGTTATTATTTCTGTTCTTTCGGGATAGCCGTGTCGATCGATCTCCATCTCTCCCTCGCGACGTTTCACCTCCCACGTTGGAGGCATCATCAATGTGGGAGGTAAAACGCCACGAGGGAGAGATGGAGATCGCTCGACACGACTATCCAGAAAGAACAGCTCTGAAGAGCAACCACCATGAATCGAGCCGTGAAAACCTACATCAATACGTTATTATTTCTCCCCAGCATGCCTTAACACAGCGCCAACCAATGGTACCTGAAGGAGTAGCATGTCCCCTGAGCCTCTATACTTCTCCCTCGCTGCCCAACATCTCCCTGGGACTACCTCTGTCGATGACCGCTCACAACACTCAGCTGACGGTGAGTTATGCATGCTTTTTTTTTACGCACCTCTTTTTCCCCATTGAATTCACACGGCACATGCACACAGGTGGGATATGCTTCAGCAGTGATGCGGTCTGTGCATTCCATTAGCCGTGCATTGCATGCTAACCGCCCACCCCCCACCCCCACCCCCCGTGGTAATTAAATACTCAGCCACGCTCTGCACAGCTCGCACAGAAGGTATCCAGCTTGACGCTTACAGGTGCTTTCTTGCGTTATGCATTCCAAATGGCTCTTAGAACATCTCGTAGCAAAACTTGTCTTGGGCACGTTAATAATAATAATCTACTTTTGTAACGCGCGCATTTTCTCCGGGCGCGTTGCACCCGTTGATTCGGAGGCGCGTTTTACTTTTTAATCCGTATTAAGTGTTTTTATTGTAACCATCCATCCATTTTCTAAACCGTTTAACAAAAAAACCTTTTATTCTAGGTTTAGCTTGGCCTGTTAATGCTGTGTTAGTCGTATAGTTTGAGTGTGAAATATAGGAGTGTGTGCGTTTTGGGGCCAGCAGACTGTATGACTCAATGTTGCGTTTTTGCAATGTAGGTTTTAGGCATTTTTTGTTGTACCTGTTTACAAATTTCCTTAGGATTCACAAATAACTTAAACTTACAACTTTCTCTGTAGTGCTTTACTCACAAAACAGTCTATATATGAACGTTTCATATTATACCCTGCCTCATTAATCTGTACTTTGATTCAACAAACACACATTAATAACGCATACACAATATGTTGATAGCTTAGATAAATTAGTTTCCAATGCGATTATATAATGAGACACTGTGATAAGTTGGATGGCAAGGTCAGCAGGGCATTGTTAGCGAGCGCTAAATTTAATTTGACTTAACACTTTTAATTGTATTAATTATTCTAAAGTCCTTGGACAGATTGGTTTAATTAGAAAATTACACTTAAAAGCCAAAGCTTGTGGGTATTAATACATGTTATTTGAAATGAAAAGTAAAGTTAAGACTCTGAAAAGTAGTCTTGGTTATTAACAAAATTCTGAGAGACAGTGTACAGATCTGTTTTATTAATTAGTGCCACATTACATACTAACTCTACTGTTTACATTTTCAATGTATGAGAATTGCTCTTAAGAGCTGCTCTTTCGGGATAACCGTGGCAAGCGTGCCTCTTTTCTCCTTCGTGACGATGCACCTCCCACGTTGGAGGCATCCTGCGGGCTGTGAGTCTGACGATGCCTCCAACGTGGGAGGTGAATGGCCACGGAGGAGAGACGTTTCATCCTCGGTTTTCGCCTATAGAAAACAGATGTGGTGGATTTCATTTAGTGGTTAATGTGAAAATAGTAATGACTGTAAATGCACAATAAAATGAAAATTATAATTTGATAACAGCACAAATTCGAACAGAACATGGTACGTTAAACATCACCAGTCATTGTCCCACAGAGAGAAGTATATCACCTAGCATTCGAGGTGAGACTAACATTAAAAGGCTAAGTGCATCTTGCAGAGTAGTCTATGTCTAATAATCTGTATTGCGTGGAGCGTTGGTTACATCAAGGTGTCCTGTTCAATAAAAGCAGATAGTGTGCAGGTGCTAGGTTGATTATTATATCATTGTATCATGACAGATAATGACAGATTGCAGACGCCTTCATCCAGAAGTTGATTGACCATGGCTTTTGATGATGGTATAATACTCAATGAACACGTATGTGCGTGTACGTGTACGTGTGGGGAGCGATAGTGAAGCGATTAGCACTCTGTGCTACGAACCCGGTGATTCGAGTTTGATTCCCTCTCACGGCCAGCACCAGTGATGATTTTAAGAACCAATCCTGGGTCTCGTGTAGGTCGACTCAGGCTCAAATGAGTAGCTGGTGCAGTGCGTATACATCGCCACTAGGGAGGCAAAGGCGGCCAGCAGTGGTGCTGGCCACCCACCCTGGCCTTTACAGGTGCTCGCTAACAGCACTTGACCCTACAATCTGTGAAGGCTACACGGGGGATCGCTGTGTTCACTTGTGCGTGTGTGTGATCTCAACAGGCCACCATGGCACTTTCTGCCAAGCAACAACAAGCAGACCGAGTGGCGATGCCAGGGCAGTTCCTTCCACCACTGCCCCTCTACCTGGCTGCTCGTGCTGTCAATGGAGAAGGGCAGCACCCAGGGCAGAGCCAAGCACAGGGTCAGGGCCAGGGCCATGGACAGGTGGTCAGCCTCAGCCAGAGTTCCAGCCAGCCAAACCTATTGCAGTCGGCTCGCATACAGAGTGAGCAAGCTCGCCCTCCGCACCCAAAACATGCAGGTGCGATCATTTTCTCTCCCTCGTGTCCACTGACATCTAAGCTTATTACTGTGCGTTTCTCTCGCAAGCTCATGTATATGCCGTATATTCTGGCCAAGTGCTGTTATAATATGAACACACATCTACACCTGTGCGTACGTTTGACCTTCACAGGGGAAGTGGGAGTTTTTTTTCTGTCCGCCTGAACCTGAGGTTTCACCTCTGAAATTTTGTTCTGTGAATATGTGATTCAATCATGCACAGCTAATTTAACTTGTGTCGTGTCACAGCAGCAGAGTATAGAATTCAGTGGGTAAATGCAACAGGTAAGGCTGGACTAAGTGTATAACCCCTTTAGCTGCAGCAGCTTGTACACAGAGAGATTGGTGTTCCTACCGCACTTCCCTTTTTTTATTCGAAAGGATGGATTTAATCCTTTTAAAACATGTTATGTCTTTTGCGGCCATTTATATTCCTCTATGCAGCTGCTGCGGGTGGGAGCATGACGTCTATTTCCTACGACGTCTTGAAAAAATAATAATAACTAAAACAGCCACTTGACCCCTCTTTGTATGCATTCCGCCTTCTTCCTGCTGTGGCGCGCTCCCCCTCGGTGCCCTTCTTACCCCCGTTCCGCCCACCACCACAGCTCGTGTGAGTCCTCAAAGCCCATTGCCGCCGCTTTTATTTCTTTTGCTTTAATTCCGCTATGATTTTTGTCTCCAGTGCCATCCTCCCATCTGTGTGTGTGTGTGTGCCACCGTTCCGACCGTCACTGACCCAACCCCACCTGGCATCCCGCACTCCCTCCCGCCGTCCACCGCTCGCTCACCTGTCACCCGACCTTTCACTTGACCTCCCGCCTGCTCTATTGCTCGATTGCCAACAAATTCCCGCCACCGTTGTGAACCGCAGACCGAGCGCGGCTCCCGCGGCACCGCAGCCTGAGCCGCACGCACTCGGCGCCGCTGCCCACCTGCCCTCAGGCCCTGCAGCAGCTGGTCCTGCAGCAGCAGCACCAGCAGTTCCTGGAACGCCACAAGCAGCAGCTTGGCAAGGCAAGGCGCGCACGCTCGAATGTGGCGGAGCCGAGAGGTGGCACGGATTACCGCTTGCCGCAGAGTTTGCTCTTCAAGCCCCCGAGGCCACCGTGGTTAACGTCGTGGTGTACTAGCCGTATGTGCACAACGTCTGGTCGCAGTGGAAGTTGAGCATTCTTCGAGGTTAGTCGAAAAGGAGTGGGCATCTTTGCAAAATTTGGATGTAAAAATCTGTCAGTTGGGGAAACACATAGCAACAGTGCCCCCTACTGCAAGGTATCACCTGAACCCACCTGATCAACTCTTTAGACTCAACACTTTCCTGGGTATATAAAGGCCGACCTAGGACACGTTGGAGGGATTATATCCTTCGGCTTGCCTGGGAACGGCTGGGAATCCCCCAGGAAGAGTTGGAATCTGTTGCTGAGGAAAGGGATGTCTGGTCCACTCTCCTTGGACTGCTGTCACCGCGACCCTCACCAGGACAAGCGGTTAAGAAAATGGATGGATGGATAAATGTTGTGCTTTTGATATAATGAAACATTTTTAAAATGTAGCCTGTAGATCACACTTCTGACAAGCGTCTTTCTGCTCGTTCTCCAATGGCAGCCTTGAGACATTAGTTTAAATTCCACATTTCTTTGGCAGGCGCTAAGGCTGATTTAGGGCAGCCACTGCTGACTTCACACAAAGTGGTACTTATTTTATTGACCCCATGGGGGAGGATTGCCTGCTGGGTTTGACATCCCAGCCTTCCGATTGCGAGTTGAGCGGTCTGCCACAGCACTACCTGGTCAGATAACTGCCGGATTGTAGCCATAATACACATTTTTGGGTCATTTAGCATACCGATACTTATTTTTGGCAGTTTCTTTTTAAATTGGGTCATATTAATAATAACAGGGTATAGTAGGAAATCAAACACAAACATTGCCGTGTTCAATGGCAACTCAAGCCATGGCGAAATCACATCACAGCACAGTCTATCTAGTGCAATAAAAACGTTAAACTTCAAACGGTAATGAGGGGAGTGAGCTCGAAGGATGGCGGCCACGAGGGTTAAGCACTCAGGTGGAGAATTGGTGATTTTAATGGCTGAGCGGCAGTTTTGGATTGCCCCTCTCGCACCATGGGGTTTTTTTATGGCAATAGATTTATGAAGTTGTTTAGCATCATATATCAAATTGAATCCCTGCTGCTCATGACTGAACTTATGCCACGAGATATTTTCTTCACAACTTTCTGATACGTGCGGGTTATTTTACAAGATGCATCAACTTAAAGAAAAAACTTTGTTTTGATTTATCATGTACGTTACTTTGTTTTATCCACTACTGGACGAGGGTTTTGTCGCGCCATTCGGGTCACGTGTTTTTTACCACCCTTAACCACGCTGGTGGGTGCGGATTGGTGAATGTGGGAAGCATAGATATTGTAGTATAGTACAGCATAACAATTAACTTCACTGCACTGCCCTCTACCGCTCACATTCGTGAGTAAAATAAACAATACTATTCTACAGTGTTTGCACAAACATCAATTATTATAATTTGTGTTTGATGTAGGTTTACACGGCTCGATTCATGACGGTCGCTCTTCAGAGCTGCTCTTTTGGATGGCCGTGTCGAGCGATCTCCCTCTCTCCCTCGCGGCGTTTCACCTCCCACGTTTGAAGCCATGTGAGAAGCGAAAAGGCTATCCCGAAAGAGCAGCTCTGAAGAGCAAGCGTCATATTTCGTGCTGTTAAGCCAGGACTGGACATTTCCATTATACGTGTCTATTTCTTGAATCGTTGGGTTTTTCCACATCGCATCCCACACACATTGTCCCGTTCACTGCATCCTATATATTATAATAATAATAGCATTTATAGAGCGGCTTTCACCCGAGGGTCACAAAGCGCTGCACGAGGCTGCGGAGAGAACGACATGTCAGCAACAACAGAGAACGGAAAATCAGCAACCATTATGATGTTATCGGCCAATTAATTAATGAGTGTTTTTTTGAAGTTGTAGGAGTAAACCGGAGAAACCGGAGGAAACCCACACAGATGAGGGGGAAAACACAAACTCCACACAGAAAGGTGCCTGAGGCAGGAGTCGATCCGCCGCGGGAAAGACCATTCTTTCGATGAAGCGCAGACGTTGCCACTGCACCACCGTTTCAATTCGATGATGGGGCACTCTGACATAAATGCAGAGGGGTAAGAGGGCGCACTGTTCAAAAGCACACTCCCGGGCTCCGAGCTCCACCCGACAATACCAATGGACTTTCACAGGCATCAGCGTCGTAATTTTAATCAAAGTGCAATGGCACACGCAGACGGCAGCAGGGATTACACCAACAAGAGGACGCGTGCAGTGGATTTGTGCGCGTACGTGCTGCGTCTTCTCAGTGTTTCTTCCCGTGTGTCCCCCTTCCGTGGCTCCGGGACGTCTCATTTAAACACGTCGATGCGCCGTTTACAATAAGAGTTTGCGTTAGCGTGACACGATATCGTTTTCTTTACAACACAATCAATAGGTCTTTAATATTCTTCCTATCATCCAAAATCCGGTCAGCATTTGAATCTCGCACCGTAATTAGCCTCAGTGCTGTTATTACAAACTACCTGTCACGACTGCATCTGCTCGCATCAAAGAAATTAAGCTGAAATGTATCCGCGCCACCGCTTATTGCAATTAGCACCAGCAGCGGAAATAATAAATCAAGACTTGATTACACATCACAGCACCAGATGTGTCTGGCACAGTGCCCACACGTGTCCGTCGGCAGCACAGCGGGGAGGAGAGGTGCAGGGCCAGCCAACAGGGTTCCAGGGGCAAGGGGAAGAGAGAGGAGCTGGTGGGGGTTATGGTGAGAGAAAGGAGCCTTGAAATAAATCCGTACCTGCAGCTAACTCAGGCAGGGGTCCTTGAAGAATTGAGCGTGCTGTTAAGTAGATTTACAGCTTGTTGCTTAGCAGTGGAATCTATTTTAATGTGGCCACCAGTGTTTCCCTATTTAAACAAATACTCATAGCTTGAGGTCCGATAAATCATCGGAAATGGACCTGATGGTCACGGCGAATGGGAATAAAAATAACCTTTACAAGTGTATATTGTGCATATATTCTAAAGAAACACGGAGTGGACTGTCCAGTTGGCTGCGCATATTGGTAGAGGCTCCCGAATGTTTATATAAAGCTGAAAAATAGTAAGTGGTCTAGGGCACAACATGTCATGGCTATAAGGGATGAGGGCCAAAGCTCGACAGAACAGCGCAGGGGCACCCAAAGGCGTTAACGCACCTGAGAGTTAATCTTCCAGCTTGGAGAAGGAGCGGTGACATCAGCTCATGTTGACGATGTATTTTTGCGTCACGGAACCGTGAGGGATGGTGACAGCCGTCATCTAGCAGTAGTTAGATTATGGCTGATGATGATGATGATTTCATAGTCTGTCTTGTGATTACCATGATTGAATTGCGAACTCCACGTTTCATGTTACTTTGTTATATGTCTGACCATGGACTACTACTAACCACTACCTGACATTTTTCCCTGTAAAACTAATGATTTCCCTCTGCTCTTGCCCCTTTGCTAAACCACTGTTATTTGGTCATAACTTACGTGTCATTTTAATTTCCTGGAACAGCGGGACTTGACATTTTGGCAGAGCAGGGCCTACAGTTACATGACACAGGTGAGAGCAGTGAGTCAGTGTCATTATCCGCCATTATCGCACAGTGAGCGACGTGGCATGGCATTGCATTTTTGCTGCCATAAATGCCGCACTGATTGGGGCAGTCACATTTAGTCACGCACATTCTGCTGAGGGTGCTTCTCTTCACATTCTGGGCAGAGGTCTGAACTCTCTCGCATCAGTACTTTTCCTGGTTTATGTTTGATCGACTGGGCGAGTTGTTGAGAAGCAGAGGCGAAAGTTAGCCGGTACGCTCCAGTGCGATGTACCGGTAAGAAAGTAGCCGGAGCATTTGGTACAGAACAGGTGGGAAGGAGGTTTGCGATACGACCGAACCGGTAAGAAATGTATATCTATAGCATACCACGTTCAGCTGAACTCTTCATCATTCCCCCCTTACAATCCCCTACCACTAAATTGTTGACTTTGACAGAAAGGCAATTGCTCTGGAGAACTGCTTTTTTGAGACAGCCATTAATTAGCCTGACGATGTCTCCAGCGTGCGAGGCAAACCGTCGCAAAGGACAGAGAAGGAACACACTCGACACGGCTGCACCGCAAAAACGGCTACGGAGAGCAATCCTCGTACATCGATCCGTGAAAACCCGACACGAACACGATGTTTTAGTTACTTTCACCCCTGTCTCGAAGCCTCGCCGTGTGCCGGGAGAACTCCTGTGGATGCGCTTGCCTCTGGGCTGCCAGCGAGCCCGTCCGAGGCGGAGTGTGGGAGTGGACGCAGGAAATGGAAGCGGAGCCGGCGGATGTCGTTTGTTACAGTGAAGCGTTGCAACGGGAGACTCATAACTTTGCCGCAGCTCCCACTCCGCGTTGTTTTGCTTGAGATTCCTGAGAGCCGTGCAGGTGCAGTAATGGTGCCGTTCTGACAAAACTAATAGTGATTCATTTGTTTTTTAACTCGCGGTCATCATATAATTAGGGTTTAATTTCAATCTAACGGTAGAATTTAAGGCAGTGCGGAAAGGCAACCAGAAAAAATGTCCACACTTAAAAGCCAAGATCACATCGGTGCAAGCTTTTATCCATACACTGGCTGACCTGAGGTAGAAAACGGTCATCGTTTTGACATGGTCTGTAACCATGGTTCAAAGTTCACAGTGGAAACAATATCTTGCGTGTATTACCAATGTAATTGCATTGGCTACATTGTACATGGTTGTGCATTAGCCCTGCAGATTTCTCTCAAAGCTCTGGACTCCTTCTATTTTGAATATTTCCTAATCGGTTAATCTCCAAGGCCTGGAACATTTTAAAATTGTTGTCTTAAATTTAAACCACTCAGAGTTGCAGCTGATCCAACTGCAGGATGACGTCAGTCGTGATTAAACTGTGAAGTAAATCACACTTGCGTCTGTGCGGTGGTTACGCGACTAGCGGCACAGCTAATCACAAACAAACCATACGCTAATTACAAACAACTCATTTGTTTTTAATGTGCAGCTGCTAATCCAAAACATTTGCAGATCTGTACTAGGTGGCCCCTTAGACTAATTAAAAGGAATTAGACAGAGTCCTGTATTTGACTTGATTAGAAAATGTTCTTTCTCTTAAGTTTTTGCTTGGGGATATTAAACTATAAGCTGGTGATGGTGGAATCAATGCACCTGCTGCCTGGCTTTAAGGAGCTTGTTGCGGTTGGGCCTTGATCAGTGGCTCATTCTGTTCATATTGTCTGTGTATTACTGGGCTCTACTTGAGTATATTGGGTTTAAACATGTCTAGCATTAGATACATGATCAAGAGCACATTTACTCAAGATAGACTGCTATTGCAAGGGCTGTTAGTAATCATCTGTTCAGGTTGGAAAAGGATATGAGAGAATTGCTCTCAAGAGCTGCTCTTTCAGGATAGCCGTGTTGAGTGTTCCTCATCACTACAAAGCATTTGAGATATTTTTGTGACCCCAAAAAAAATTGTTGCTGATTTTCCGTGCTCTCTCGTTGTTGACATGTCGTTCTCTCTGCAGCTTTGTGCAGCGCTTTGTGACCCTCGGGTGAAAGGCGCTATATAAATGCTATTATTATTATTATATACTATAGATAACATTGGTCACGAAAGCCTTCATGTTAAATTTAGCTACCTGTGTCTAATGCTGATGCGTAGCAAACAGCACTGGGTAAAATTGTTTTAGGACTCAATTGACCTAGGAGGAGCTCAGGCCACGTTTAGACTTACGTTGCTAATTGCCACATTTCAAACCAAGACTGCCGGTATCATAGCACATTGAGCCATCATATACCACTGCTCCAAATATATGCAGGAATCAATATGCATGGACACATGCTTATACACCTTCCTACCTAATAAGTAGTCTATTCAGTATTGCAGTACTGTATGAGCACATAAATTTGTACGTGCAGTGTATTTACACCGAGCTATCACTTCTTACAGCACTATTAAGGTACATTTTAACGACATTTTAGTAATGATGCGCGATCCCACAACTACACGTATTACGCCGCCAGCTCCTGACCGGGCCATTCAGGGTCAGTATCACGCGATTCCTGTTGCATATCACCAATGCGTTTGTACAGCTTGGGGAGGAAGCGCGTCGGGTAAGGCACCGGCGGTGGCCGCGAGTGCGAGACGGTGGCGAGGGATGAGCCTCTCGCTCGTGGTCAGCACGGCTCTGGCGGGATGCTCTCCGGCTGCCCCGATCCCAGGAGGGAAGCCTTCTCCCAGCAGCCCCAGAGTAAACACATGGGGTCACCGGTGTAACTTCCCCTGCAGCTGTGCAAGCATTCCGCTGCCAGCCGCTCTGCTAAGCCTCACTGGATATAGCGGGGAGAGCAATCATCACATTTATGGCAGCGGCATCACCGCGGCTCGCGGGCGAAAGCAGTCGTGAAATCGGACGGACAGATACGTGTAGATCTGTCGTCGCGCGCACTGGCGGGCGGAGTGGTGGCGTCGTAGTTCGCACCGTGCGCCCTCGACCCGGTGACCTGAATTTGATTCCTGGCCGTGGCTGGTATCGGTGGCGAGTGATATGTGAACCTGCACGCGCTGACCACCATGGTGAAGTTTGGTCAAACAACCCCCGTGACTGACAAGGCGAGGGGAGGTCTTCATCCACTAGCAGATTGATGCTGCTAAATTAGATATTTGTATTATTATGTTATCAGCACACAGGGTAATGATAGACACTTTCAGGTACACACGTGGGTTATCATATACATAAAGAAATACAAATACACACGGCATGCACACTTTATTTACACATTCAATGATTCCTAACAGAAATCATGGTAACGTAATCGGCCACTTTGGTCGTTGTCAGTGTGTTGAAGCTGTACTCTCTACTGCAAGCAGTTAAAAAGTTCCACATCACATGCAATACATTATTTACATTCATACAATCCCTGTCCCTTTACTCAATAGGGGACCACATACACAATAGTATGTTGTTTCACATGTACGCGGAGACTCACATGCATGAGATCCAGTGACTTAATACATTTAGAACGTCTTTACACTCATTGATATTTCATCATGTTTGTACGTATTTGCAATGTATGTAAGATGACCGAAATTTTATACACACACTTGACACACTGTATTCAGACAATGCCCTTCACATCGTTGCTTGCAGATTTTTTGCGAAATATGCCTCCTATAGAATGCAACCACCCCTGGTATGAATTATGGGCCTTGATATAATACTATTAATTAAAAATAGCTGAGGATTAAATACTGGTCGAATACATTTTGATCGTTGTATGTGTGTTATATTTTCTCCACAGACGTAGTAGGACCGATAATTATTTTGAAAATAAAATATATTTACATCGAAAATGATTCTGCCGCCTATATCAGAACGGATAATTTATTGTAATTTAACGGAAATGTCTGCATCACAATACAACTTAGTGGTTCTCTCCGTAAACTGAATGGCATGAATGTTATGAATATCGTTACATTCCACAATTGTATTTGAAGCCAACAACAAACGGTATCACAATGCCGTTGCGCACTATGCATAGGTATCATTAAAGCACACCTGTTTATTTAAACGTGCAATTTTCTACCACTTCCCTAGGCCACTTATTATCATTATTTGCGCTGTATTTCCACGTAAATTAAATTACAACCTACAAGAGCAGGAAGAAGAAATGTCGTACTTTGGGTAATATTTTCAACAAAATGTCAACACGGTTTACTACATTTCCAATAGGTATGGGTGCTGACCACAAACATCTCTCACAAACCATATCTAATTACTGAGCATAATCTAATCCACCCGCTTAATCAACAAGAGAGTGTGCCTTCCATTATGCTGGCTCACACATGGTGCAGTGTGCTGCGAATGTAACAGAAGGAGCCTACGATCGCTGCTCTGAGTGCAGTTCCCTACAACCACATTTCAAAACCACATTTCCACAACCACATTCGCACAACCAAAATGCGTATAACCACAATTCCACCAGCGCAAATTCTCCACGATTTATACGACTGCAACTTCTCAATGACATTCGCCACAATCCACCGTAGCCACGAGGGAATATGCACGATAGCATTTCCACAACCAAAGTCGCACAACCGCGTGCTTACAGCAGTTTTCCCCACAACCGTTCCCCCAGGGTGGTGAGCAGCAGGCCGGTGCGTCGTGCGGCAGTCCGCCCCAGGGCTCCGAGACGGCGCTGGCCATGGAAGCCGATCCCTCGGCCATGCACAAGGAGAGCGGCGGGGCGAGCGGGGGTGGTGGTTCGGTCGGCCGCGGTCACGGCGGCCGCGCCGGGGACTTCCAGCCGCTCGCGGGTCAAGTCGTGGTCAAACAGGAGCCCATCGATGTGGAGGAGGAGCAGCAGCAGCAGGGCCTCGAGGAGGCAGATGAGGAGCGGCGGCAGATGCAGGTGGCCAAGCAACAGCAGCTGCTGCTTCTCAAGCAGGTACGCTCGCAAGTTGCAAGGTCGGCCCTGAAAGGGGGAAAGGGGATTGGAGGCAGTTTGGAGGCTTGGGAGGCGTGGTTACTATTAATTGGGGATATGAGGAATTGGTGCTGATTGCAGGAACTAGTTCATTTGGCTTGGTCAGGGTTGGGGTGGTTAATAATACGATTTCCTAAGCACGAAATCGTATTATTAACCGAACGGTAGGCGAACCAATGGGGAGCGAGCCCAACAAAAACGACTAGTATTAATGGCTATTGCTGTGATGATTAGTATGTTGTAGCAAGAAATATAATCGTAGGATTGTGAGAGATGTAGCTTGCCGAGGCCTTTAGCAGTGGATTTACCATGGCCGATGATAATAATAATAATAGCATTTTATAGAGCGCCTTTCACCCGAAGGTCACAAAGCGCTGCACAAGGGTCGCGGAAAGAACGGCACGTCAACAACGACAAAAAAAACAAACATCTAAAAATAATTAAATGATTAAGGCTGCTTCTAAAACACTGAAAGGTCGTGGAACTGGCAATCTTAAGAGCGGCAAAAATCTGCCAGCGTCCCCTAATATGGCCGTCACTTCCTTAAAGACAAACACGGAGGGAGACAGGGAGGGAAGGCGAGCGACAGGGGGGGGGAGACACAGGGACACAGAGACAGGAAGACGGAGAGACAGACACGAGCGGGGAAACAACGCCAATCTAAATTAAATGACAAACGTGACATTTCACAGGCCGTGTATCAAACGGTTTCTTACACTCATACATAAAATCAATTAAGGATTTCAGTTTATATGACAAAACATAATTACTTCAAGAACTCTATAAATATCTTTTTTTTTACATCCCAGATGATTTTAAAATGCTGGTAATCACATTCAAAGAATATGCCTCATGATTAAAGAACTCAATTCTATAATGAAATGTAAATTTAGCGTGTATCACAGTTACTGTGCGAAACTTATTTTTTAACAAGAAATTATTAAAGATGACTGTGATGTTGCTGACATTTTTAAAAAAGTGTTTATTTTTCTTGATTCATTGCAACTCAGTTGCATTTATCATCATTAAAATAGCAGCATCTCACAAGATGTCACCAGAATGTAATTTAACAAAGGCCGTTTGAGGTCACTATCATTTCCCACAACTGGCCAGTTTATTTACATTGACTGAAGATGTATCCTCTAGCCACAAAAGCATTATGCCATGCGGTCATTTGGCACTATTTACATAATAATAATAA
>JAZEWU010000001.1:4790740-4801712 GCA_036362915.1 Geotria australis
AAGCTTCTTCTTGACTTCAGTCGTTGGGCCGGGGGTTGACGTCCATGAAGGAGGTGGCGTTCATCGCTAGTAGCCTTTGTCATCTCGACTCGACTGATTACAACAGAGGACAAGCGATCGGATATGTACCGGTGTGTAAGTTCACTAACAGCACTGTGCTTTTCCAATGTTCTCTGTGAATTATGAAGGGATATTTGTACATGTGTGAGCATGCTTGCGTCTAGCTGCATATGCTTGCTTCACAAACACCCTGGTACAGTTCCATCAACAAAAACACATTTGCACAATTTACACTGACTGAGGGACTGTGCATTTGGAGGATTAAGGCATCAGTTGTATCCTATGGAGGTATTGACTTCTGCCAATGGAAGGTGGTAGTTACTCCACTGCCTACAGATAGATATTTATTGTTATGGCAGAATATACTCATGAAGCTTGCAAGCTCTAGATGCGGGATTCCTGTGCTACAACCAAGGTTCAAGCTAACCAACGAAATATATAAAATCACAAGGGAATACAACGAATTTACAGCATTAAAGTGTACAAGGTTTAAACCCTAATGCTACAGGCCACCAACCGTGATATACACAGGTATGCGCTTTTACTTTGTGGGCTGGGTGGTGCAGTAGTAATATCCGTGCCTCACGGAAAGAAGGTCCTCCCCAAGGCGGTTCGATTCCCGTCCTCCCCTGTTCTCCCCTGTTCTATTTGGATATCCTTCGGTTTCTTCGACCAAATAAAACAGGCTAAATAATGACTTGATAACAAAGTGTCTGATAGATCGTCACCGGCTGGCCGCGTGGCTGCCTACCCCCACCTATCTGCGGTTTCCTGCATCACATTCGTACCTTTGGGTGAAAGGCGCGATATAAATGTAATAAATTATTATAATTATTACCGGTGCCCTGTGATGGACTGTCGTCCTATCCTGGGTATAGCCCTGCCTTGCACCATATGTCTGCCGGGATAGGCTCTCGCTAACCGCCACCCTGTAAGTGGTTTCTGAAAATGGATGGATGGATGGATTATTACTTGAATTTTAATGACATTGAACTCTATTCTATACTCTAACACAGTGTAGAGATTTGCAATGTTGAGTTACCTGTTAAGGTTATTTTTTTATGATAAATAGACAGCTGTGGTAGGCTTATACGTGTGAAAATGTAAGATAACTCGTAAATGTAACAGTTATTTTACACAACTTAAAACGTCAATTTTTATGAATTTCATACTTAAAACTGACTCAAGGAAATAGTTATGGTTGTCAGGACTTTTGTTCATATTCCGTCTGATCTTGAAATAGATTTTGCATCAGTATTTTCTGTAGATACATGTTATTGGTATGATGGAACCTGATTGCGTCAAATCGAATGAGTTCCTGATTTTTATTTTGAGGAGATGGAATATGATATTTTTTCGTCTCCCCAGTTTTGAGGAGGCAAGAACCCAATCCAAATCAGCTGACTGATATCATACTCCGATTATTGTATTACAGCATATCACCCCGACACTGTGTAATGTAATTAAAAACAGAAAAGCATTTTAACTACTTATGCATTAATTCAAGATTAGTACAGTGTGCTTTTACCAAGCGACACTAGCTAAACAGCAACACGTAACATGCAAATTCCACAACTCGTCCAAAAATAATCTGCTTTTAAAAGTTAAAACTTTTTTTCAATGCTACACATTTAATAATATAATGGACAGCCACTAAAAACAACAATGTTGCTATCAACTGTAAAAAAATAGAATGTTTTCCAAAACAGGCACGAAGCCCACAAGCCCATTTCCTTTGCATGTCAAGTGAGCTTCCTAGTTTCCTACCCAACTGGCAGTGCCTCTAAACCAAGAAATGTTGCTGCTTACAGTCTATAGTGCATTGAAGGTAAATTAAGATGAAGGTGCATCACTGCAATTTCGTTCTCTCGCCACTGCTGGTGGTAGGGCCGCCATAAGAGGCAGCGCTATATAACCTACCTATAGGGTCTTTGGTCTGCTCTTTCATGTTGGCCTACTTTTAAAACAAAAATGGTTGGATTCTTAACTTTTTCAGTGCACTTGACACCCAGCATGATGGAAGCTCTGTAGCGTAGTATATAAGCATACTTCCTTTCTGTCTCTAAATATATAAGCAAATATGTTTGTATTGCTGGGCGATTTTCCCGGCTTGATGTATGAGAACTGCTCATAAGAACTGCTCTTGGGATAGCCATGATCCCTCCCACGTTCGAGAAGGAAAGAGGAGGAACGCTCGCCACGGCTATCCCAAAAGAACAGCTCTTAACATAAATTCTGACAAATGTGTTTTATTTCATCAGCCAAGGACCACCCATATACGTTAAGGAAACACTGGTCTGGTCTGGACCCTGTCGGTTCCATCCACAGTCAGCTCCATGAAGCGATTGCTGCTGGGATATTGGTTCTTATTGGCAAGAGCACTCCGTTGCAGCCACGGGGCCCTATTTAACATGAAAGCAATGCGTGTGGTGTTTGCTCTGCAGTGTGTGCGTTGAGAAATCGGGCGCTCTGCATGCAAAACATGCCCCCACATGGTAGGTATACTGCATGTGTTTTAGTTATATGAAGTTAATTCCTTTAAAATTAGTTCTGAGCAAAGCAAAAGCCACATCGTGAATTAGCGGTGCACACTTCGTTTTGCATCAGCGGGCTGCGATCCAGTGATTACCTGTGAAACGTTTCAGTGAAGCAGTACAATATACAACTGCTTGCTCACACATTAGCCCCAAGAGTCCTTCCTATTTCTTTACCTAGGTCTTGGCAACAGCATGGTTTAAACAAACAGTGTTAGTGCAACATGCTGCTAACATTGTTTTTAGACATTAGTACATTAGGACATGTGGGTGATTTGAAACAGATCTGCTTAGGTTTGCTGAAACATGTTCTGAAAGTTTTTTCTTATTTCTTGCCAACGCTACATTTTTCTCCTTCTACCAGGAAATTTAAATCCAGAAACAGCAAAAGGCTGCCTGGAGCTCGTGGATAAAACCACAAAGCTACAGCCAAATGTCAAGACGCAATCAGTTCCCTGACGTCGTGTGCTGTGCTTGGCGTGGTTTTGTTTGAGAGCATTTCAAATCGTCACGCGTCTTTAATCTGACCAATTTTGTTGCTCTATCGCGGATACGTTCCATTATAAAAAGTGCTGACAAAATAGTTTTGATGTTTAATCTCATATCTTAACAACTTAGTCTGTTGCAATAATGCTGCAAATCACGTCAACAGGTGAAACTATGATAAGCGCGATAATATCCACACTGCGTTGTGAACCGAGCGACCTGAGTTTGATTCTCAGCGAGGGCAGGCATCAGTGGCGAGTGACCTCCGAGCTTGTCCTGCTCGGCCCCCTCCCCATATCCTTTTCCTGCCTGCACTGACCAGCTGACAAACTATGGTCAAACGTCCCCTATGACCAAGAGGACATGGAGAGGTCTTTATCCAACAGTAGACTAGCAAAGGGCTGAAAAACATTTTCTAATTTATTTCTAAGTATTTTTCAAGAAAGGAACATGATGGTTATCTGAGACAGTGTCAATTGTTCAAGCAATGGGAAACATTAAACAGAGCCCGGTGTATGTAATTATTCGTGAAATATTGTTGACTGTAGGTTTTGGTCATCGTGAACTCAGAAAGCGTGATGCATGTATTTTGTAACTTCATCAGACTCTGTGAATCTTCAGTGAACTTTCGAGGATTAAAACAAAATCACTTGTACTTTATTAAATTTGTCTAACTTTTATAACCAAAAGCAGTGAACATGAACTCCCAGCGGATAGCAAAGTGCTCACTGCGCACAGCTTTGCCATTGGCCCGCTTCCTTCCCAGGCCTTTAATCGGCCACGCTGTACGGATGTTATTAATTTCTTTTTCAAAAAGCTGTGCCTGGCTGGGGGCCGGCTTGATTGGATTTGGAGTAGGTCCTAGAGGCCACTGCTAAGAACCTGAATGAGCCTTTCATTCAGTCGTTTCCTTGCTTTGTAATGAATGATACATGAGGTTGGCATCACCCTACCAACTTTCCAAAACATCTGCATGCCTCTACCCCACCAGCAAGGCACTGCCAGTGCTGACAAATGACAGGCGTCACTGCAAACGCTGCAAAAGCGGCAAGTTACAAGTAGAATTTTGTATTTCCACTTAGAGGTGTTGTTGTCCTTGTGAATCCCAGTCAGGGTATCACTCAGTCCTCCATCTTGCAGATTCAATAATGAGCAGCACTTTGTATAAATTAGGCATTGGCTGTAATATCGATAGACTTAGCCTTGCCATGCGTATGTGCAGTTTCAACCATTGGCTCAGGTTAGCAAACACGAGATGTGTGTCGCGCCTTATTCGTTAAAGTGAAAGCCACTTTTGTTTGACCGTTAATAAGTTGTATTCGTGATTGAAGCACCACTATTGTGCGTGTGCTAATTAAAATAGATGTGAAAATGAGGCTTGACTTGAAATACATGCAAAAGAGCGAAAATTTTATTTGGCTTAATGTTGTTCCGATGTCATTTATTTAGCATTTTAAAATGATAAGCAATGGAGTCAATAATTTATTGTGCGGATCACTGTAAGTAGTTTTGTTTTTTGCACTAATGAAAAGGGTATTGTCTTGCTTGAAGTATTCAGATCATTAAAATGGCTGTTTGGCCACAAAAGAAGCCATTAAGCTTTGGCTTGTGCATTTATATAAAAAATAAATCCCGCTATTTGTCAGCATAATGGGCTTTTTTGTTTATCCAAGACAAGTGCATGTGAAAGCCATTTGGAATTAAGTACCAAGTTTTGTCCAGAGTCTAAGCTATCATCGCTGATTAAATGTGTGCATGGACATGGCAGAGCTAATTATGTGAATTTCTTTCAAAAACACTAGTTATCTATGCAATTCTAGGAAATATAGTCCCTAACACTTTATTATTTTAATTTGCTTTGAGATATAAACGATATTTCAGCGTATTTTTATTCTATCAAGGCGATATTTATTGCGTAGTAACATTTTGAGCTGAAGTCTATTGCGCGTGGTTTTGTTCATTTCTTATTATGTTTTTAACAATTCTTACTCCTATTCAAAGCATGACTTTGTCCAAACTTGTAATGATGTTGTCAGACCTTGAGTGAAGCACCCATTTCCTACATCGCGAGACGTGATAGGATGCAACGTAAAACGAATTGATGATCCAGCACTCATGGATGCCCTCCAGTCACTCGTTCACCAGTGGTCTTTCGCCTCCTTTTCACTCTTCTACCACTACTACCATGATCACTGTTCAGTGAACCTTACTAATTGAGTCGTATACCCCTGTTGAGCACTTACTCCCAGAGACTGACTGTTTTGTCTCTTCCATACTGTGTTCAGTGACCATACTCCAGATCACAACAGTCTTTCTGCGTTTTTCCTCTCACTACCCGACACTTGAATTCCGTCCCATCATCGCTTCTGCCAAGTTCTTACAGCATTGTTGAATCCAAGAAGCGTATTAGCGCTCATCAATTACAATTTTAATAGTGACATTTGTGTAGTGGGCGACACGGTGGCCTGGTGAGTAGCGCTTGCCGCCTCACGGCAATAAGCTCCTGGGTTCGATTTCTGGATTGGGTGCCTTTCAGTGTAGGGTTTGCACGTTCTCCCTATGTCTGTGTGGGGTTTCACCGGGTAAGCGGGATTCCTCCCACAGTCCAAGACATGCTGCTGCTGCCTATGTTCATTGGCTTACTGACTAAATTGCCCCCAGTGCCCTGCAATAGCCTGGCGTCCCATCATGGGTATAGCCCTGCCTTGTGCCCTGGGATTGGCTCCGGCCCCTCATGACCCTGTCGAGGATTAAGCGGGTACTGTACTGATAATGTTGGTGATGACATTTGAGAATTTATTTCCAAAGTTGATCTTTTGGGATAGCCATGTCGAGTGCTCCCCCTTTCTCCTTCGCGACGTTTCCCCTCCCATCTCAGGCATTCTGAGGATGCCTCCAGCATGGGAGGTGAAAGCAATTGTTATGCATCGAGCCGCGAAACCTACATCAGTACGATAAGAGCATGTGTTTGGCACGTTGGGCCTTTGGGCCTCTGCTCAGCAACCTAAATATCAAAAAAACGGATGGTCACTATTACACGATGGCCCTTTATACCCTATCCCAGTGAATTGTGCCATACATTATAGTATTTCCCCTGCTTGGAAAACGTGGCATCAACCAATGAGCATGTAGTGCTGGCCTAAATACTTCTGTTTGCAGCAGCAGATGGTTTTGTGGTTGAGTCTGATTGGAAAGCTACACAGTGTTGTGTTCTCCAGCCCTCAAGCTTTACAGCTTTTGCCTTTTGTTGAACAAGCAAACCAAATAGTGCTTGCTTACGAAACCTAACCCATTGGTCTCAGTACCTAAGATGTATTACCGTCATGTGTGGTTTATGGTTTGGAAGTCATTATGCACTACCACCAAATCATATAACGTACGCTGAATTTCTGTCGTACAATTGTGGAAGGGTACGTCTTGGAGCTTGGAAACAAGGCAAAGCTGAGATTGCATCTTCAATTATATGTTGAGCTCACTTGTAATTTCACTTAAAGATGGCAGACGTGTTTTCTCTCCCAACAAGCTATGCAACCAATGAAGCTGTGCGTGACGTGCATGCACCTCAAATATCATTATTCTCTTATTTTTATTTTATTTGGACCCGCACTAATAATGTTAATAAAAAAGTGGTTTATTCACGAACAGATGTTTTTTTAAGACACGTAGTGGTGCAAATATGCCAAAAAATATTTTGGATTAACAATCAATTACGCACAGTACTTCAATCAGTTCAAACTGCCTCACATTTCCAAATAAACGTGAAGAAAAAAAATATTGCATAAAATATGAATTGATGATTGTAAAACTGATGTGATATTTTTCCGGCACTCTCAAAATGTTTGAAAATGAGATGATAAACAAGCTTGAAAATGTATTAATGAAGTCTAGCTACGTTTTGTATTATGAGGTTATTTTCAAGTTTCAAGTTCATTTTGTTAACCAAATGAGAACTCAACAGCGATTGGGATAGGATGAGTCGTTTTCCAGAGTGACCTGGGGCATTTGTTTGCAGTAGGGGATGATCATTGTTATGTACAATTCAAATCGAATGAGTTACGGGTACTTTTCAATTTTGGAGACTATTAAACTGTACAGCATTACATTTTATTGACAGTATAATGTTTTATTTATCATGGAAATGCTGCATTTGGAAAAAATGATTTTTAACCGTGGATAGACAGCATGAAACAAATCAGCAAAGAGACACGCTTACTTGGTCTTCTCTGTAATAGTACGTTCTTAAAGGAATTTATGATATTACTTTTGTCCAATATGTATTTTTCCAGGAAATGAAGTATAATCTGGACCAAAACTTTAATGATGTTTTGGCTTTTCTAGCTGTCATGCAACCGTTTAATTAAGATGTGTATTATATTTTTAAAAATAATCAGTTTGTGAGTTTGTTTAACAGCCTGTTATCAGATGAATTTCACCTACGTTTGCATACACAGTACTCTGGTAAAACTTTAAAGTTTTATTTGTTAGAAAAGTTTGCGGTTTATGAAGAATTAATAATAGAGAATTTGCATGCAGTCAAGCGACCAAATAATCAAGTAGTTGTACAAATGTTGGAAAATGCATTAACACAGCTCAGTTGGAGCACGACTAAATAGGTTGGTCAACAGTGAGCATGGAAAAATAAATCATAAAACATCGCTACGTGTAATAAAAACCACTTTCATTTAATTTAATTTCAAGACGTGCCTTGTGTACAATAGAGTAACTTCATGTATATGGTATATACAGACTGAATGTGTGTTTTGTTCAGCGAATCATTACCTTTCATCTCATGCAGAAGGAACTGAGTGCAGGATTTTTTTTTGCTAATGCACAAATGAACAATACAATGTTAATTTCTAATGTGTTTGCCTTGTGCGCGCTGTGCCTGTGCAAGTGGTTGAGTTATGGAAAGTTTTTTTTTTTACACATTGAACCAAGGGGCATCTGGCAAATACGGTTCCAATAAAATATTTGCTAACAGTAATCTCGTAAGTAATTCAGAAATCTTTGGAACACTCATCATCATCATCATCAAACATTGTCTATCCAATGCTGGATGAATGCCTCCCCATACCATTGGCATCCATCATAGTCGTGCAAAGCTAAAATCAATCGTACTCCAAACATGAACTTACTTCATCCCTCCATCACAGCGGTGGTCATCCTCTCGGCTGCATTCTCACCTTTGGCTGCCATTCCAGCATCAGTCTTGTCGATTGCCCATCATTCCTTCTCGTCATGGGTTCTACCCAAAGCCCACTTAACTTATGAAACAGTAAATTCGATGTCTATGATATGCATTCGCGCTGTGATCCATGTGTTCGACTTTCTCTCGCACTAATTCCAAGCATTTATCTTTATAGTCTTCTTTGCCCTCATTTCAGCTTTTGGTAAGTTTCCTTTGTTAATTACCCCGTTTCTGACATATTCTATAAAGGCGAGTAATTTGCACTTATTAACAACATTATTGGCAAGTCACTTTGGTATGTTGTTTTTTCTCATTATTCAATTCACTTTTACAAAAGCACTCTATCTTGTTCTTGTTTGCCTCTTTCTTTCATCATTTTGGGACCAATCTGTCCCAAATATCAATATGTTGATGTTCTCCAAACATGTGCCTGCCCACAATTGTTTTAGTTTGTTTCACAAACTTTTACTGGGTAACTTTTGATTTGATCACAAAGTCCTATTTTGCAGCTTTCTTAGTGCAATGTTGTAATCTTTCCCTGTAAATTGGTTTCATTGACTTTGTGGTCAACAAATGAATGTTAGTGCCTGCTTTTCCAGTCTTATCCACGGAGAATATAATGTTATGATGTGATGAATAACATTCGTGACTCATGTGATTGTGTTTGTCATTGCTCGCTTCACGTAACCTCAGAGTAGTGGTTTCTTCCTCATAAAAGGTTTTGCTAATTCCTGTACGTAATTTTTGTTAATAATTTGATTTGTTTGGATGACCACATATTTGTGTTTCCACTGAAACAAATGTCATTTCATAATCAATAACCACAAAGCATAATTGTATCAGATTTCCAATATCCTTTCCTTGGATGTTGTTAGTATGTATGTGGTCAGTGGTAGACATATTTTACTAAGTACCTCTTTCTTATGAGGTTGCTTGCCCTCTAAAATGTCTATAATTCAATCCCCTAACATCATTACAAACAAATGATGTATACTTGCGATCGAAGGATATCTCGGAAAGTTAAATATTCAACACTGTAAGTTACATATTTCTTGCTTTGTTTTCATAGGAAATTCATAAATATCAACACTCCTATGTAAATGCACCTGGCTTTACATTTATTTTGTTGATATAACATTGCACCTTTTTTCTATAATTTCATATGCCTTCAATTATGTTGCAGTAAACCAAACCTCCGTGAGGAAGTTATTATGCTTGTGTGAACCTAAGGCCAAATGTAAATTAAAAATAATGCTTTTTGACGTTTAATTAAACACCACTGGGGTGATCTTTAACACAGGTTAACGCAGCATTGCTGCAGTCCTAATTCTTATTTCTCTTCATTATGACGTTCTCCAAATAAACCATTCAGATCATCTAATGTATAAAATTGTCCCAAGTGTATACAGTGTTTCCACGTTTGGTGCCCTATTAGTGAAGAATATATATAACCAGGGTCTCGCTGTATTCTTACAAAAACAGTGGCGTCATTAATACATGTTGCCCTCTTGAGCCTTTTTAATGCACAAAGTGGCAAAGGCGCTTATTCTGCTGACCCTGAAAGTTTACTGGGTGTTTTCACATTGCCACTGGGAGATATTCAATCTCTCCGACTTTTACAAAGGGGGGGTCTAGAGTTTCCATATGTTCCGTGGCTCGAGAAAGACAAAGGGGTACCTAGGGGCCTTGTGATCTACCCTGGGAAGGAAATGGGATTGGAAGGGGCTCCGCGGAGCCCCTCCTACCGGCCCGCTTCGTAACGGGCCGTGCGTGCCATCTCTCAGCTGCGCGAAAATGTGAGCAGGCGGGAAGGAGAACCTCTGGGAACGGGAAATATTTGCGGTATGAGGTGTATTTAGGAGGAGCTCGGTGAAAGCAAGCAATGGCTGCTCACTTGTGTGAGAGTCATTGTCCAGGGGGTCCCTGTGAGGCCGGCCCGTGAGACCGACCCTGTCAGGAGCAGCTTTCAGGCGCTCGGCAGACACTAAACGTTATGAGTGTTGTGAAATTTCAGAGCCACGTGTGAGTTTTGGCACCATGTTGTCAGCCACAAGGGAACATCAAGCAAACAAGAGTTAATTGTGTTGATGTAAACACTGACAAGAAGAATTTGACCTTAGGACCGTACCTAATGTACACTTGTGTGATTTTATTTAGCAACTCTGTCAGTAATAGTTTTGCAAAAACCAAAAAAAAAATCCTACGTGGAAAAATAAATGTTTTCTTTTCGTTCATTATTTATAACATTAGTGCACTTTCAGCATACATGCATTTTTCCTAATATATCATGTATGGCAAAGGCAGTGATATTTACTTAGTAGTTACTAAGCCGTTTTACTCCTGAGTGTTTTTGCAGTTGTGCTGTAGGGCTCTCTAATGTGTTTTTGGGTCGTATCGCATGTTCTTCAGGAGCTTCTTCAGGAACTGAATTTAGTTCCCAGTAGCAGCTCCCATGAAGTCAGCCATCGTGCTGAACAACACGCGCTACACCCCAAAAACAAATCAGCAAACTAAACCATTTCCATAGTATAGCTCTTTTTAGGAATTTCCACCAGCTCTGTCTAACAGGATAGAGAAATGGCACTTAGCTAACGTTTTTCATAAATGCCTCATTAGATAGTGCATATCCTTGGCAATATTAATTTCTAATGTTTTTCAGTTATAATTTACTGCAAGCAACAAAACAACAACACTGCGGTCAACA
>JAZEWU010000001.1:4803283-4821530 GCA_036362915.1 Geotria australis
CGCTCTTAAGATTGCCAGTTTCACGACCTTTCAGTATATTTGAAGTAGCCTTAATCATTTACTTTCTGTTGCTTTGGTTTTTATTGTTTTGTCTTTCGGTGTTGACATGCCGTCCTCTTTGCGGCCCTTGTGCAGCGCTTTGTGACCCTCGGGTGAAAGGCGCTATATAAATTGAAATTATTATTATTATTTGCTATGCTGCCAGTGGCAATAGCAAGATTGTTCAGTGAAGTTATTGTATGGAACCAGGACCAGTCAATAATGACATTTAAGTTCTCTATTTAAATGCATCAGCCATGTACTATCCGCTGCTAGGTGCAGTTCTCCCCACGTTTTCACCACCCCGTGCGATCTCACTGTGCCATCATCCATCTTGATCTTGCGCCACAACTGATATATGTCGCCCGTCCATCTCCGCAGTGGTCATCGTCTCGATGCAATCCCACCGTGAGCCGCCATTCTATCAGCGTTTATGTCCGTCAGCCATCATCATGTCTAGCTGTGTGTCCTTCCAAATCCCACTCACGTGTAACAGTTTCTGCGATGCCTCTTATTTCCGTTGTTTTCTGATCCACGTGTATTGTACTGCTCAGCGTGCGCCCCTTCGAGCTTCAGATTGTCTTCATACAGATGAGATTTGATTAAGTTGATAATTGGCCCATCAAAGTGGCTACAATACGTTATTTTCAAAGCAGAACTTTGCAAATCATGTATCATGTACTATACAAAATATAACTAATTATTCTAATTTGCCGTACTAATGTGCTTTATAAACACTTAATTTGTTTACTTATAAAACCACCCTCACGGTCTCAGGCGATGCACAGACATCACAACAGTAATTTATATGGTGTATTAAGACAATTATCGAGCACTAATGTTAACAAAGTGTGTCTTTGTATTGTTAAGTGCCTCTCTCTGTGTCATCTGTACTCGCTAGCACCAGGCGCTGTTACTGGAGCAGCAGAGAGCCCAGCACCAGCAGCAGCTGAGGGTGTACCAGGGCCAGATCATGTCGGGGGGGCTGCAGTTCCGACCGCCGTCCCATCGCCCTCTCTTCCGCACACAGTCCTCTCCAGCGTGCACGCTCTTTGCGCAGGCTGGCCAGGAGCAGGTGACCGCCAAGCTGAGATTCACCACAGGCAAGTGCGAAACACGAGTGGGCGTTGCGCCTGACGAGAATCAGCACCTTCCCTGTGTGCCTCCCCCAAGATTGGGAACAGAAGTCTACGAGCACATTTTTGCCAGTATATAGATAATGTAAAAAAGATAGGAGGTTTTACCTTTCCTGGCAGTGAGACCAGTGTTCAGATCTTAAAAACACCAAATGGACACCTTTTTACAAACTGCTTGCCTTTCGGCAACATTTGGCTAACACTGAGACCAGGCTACAAAGAAAGCTGTCTCTCGTGTGGGCCAATCAGTGTCAAGGGCAATGCAAATATTGTCAAAGCATTTTGTTTGCATGTTTTTGCCACAAGTATGTGTAGCTGCTTGCAAACTGGACCCTTTGTGAAAAGGTGTCTATTTGGTGTTTTTAAGATCTTAACACTTTGCTCACTGCCAGAAACGGTAAAACCTTGTATCTTTTTTACAATATCTTGGGAACAGAAATTCTACTTTCATTTCTTGTTCTTGTGGTGTACATTTCATGCGAATTGCTATCATGTGTCAGCCCATTGCCTTCCCACACTATGCTAGTCACGGGGCTAATTTAGTCATACTTCACAATGCTGCTTGGTGCAGAATGGAAACATTTGGGGGCATAGTCCAGTACAACATTTATTTTTATTGCACTGCTCTCTCCAGAGCAGCCTACAAACAAATGTCGCAGGGAGTTCATTAATACGGTAGAAGGCACAATCTTCCGAGGAGAAATACATTACATGGTTTTTTTTTATATTTCGTCTTATGCTGTTGTCGAAAATTCTAAGTTTTAATATAATCAATGTTTTATAAAATACAACATTGAACATTAACACGTTCTATGACACAGAGGGCATCTCATACGGTTACTTTTCTTGCTTGTTTCTGCTCACCAATTAAGTCAGTCAAACCTCATCAGCAGCGCTACTGTGCCTCAATGTTGTTTCTACATTTCCAGATAATTACCGAGTTTCACACTCGATCCCACAAGAGCTCGCTGCCTCACTGGACATGTGTGATGAGCCAGTGTCAATTATTCCTTGTGCGCAGGCGTGGTGTATGACTCCCTCATGCTCAAGCACCAGTGCTCCTGCGGTAACAACAACAACCACCCTGAGCACGCCGGGAGGATACAGAGCATTTGGTCTCGGCTGCAAGAGAGGGGCCTCCTCCGAAAGTGTGAGGTGTGTCTTGCACTTTAGCAATGCAGCTCTGTTCATAGCACGACCTTGTCAATAAGCGGTTTTACCTTCTTCCAGCACTTAGAATTATGTTGTCTCCGTATGAAAGCTAGGTTTATTACAGTCCTCCCATTGATCTTATTGTGTGCGTCTACTCCCAGGCATCAGTCGGTGTTTTGAACGATAGTTGCTTTTCAAAGAAGGAGAGAGAGGGAGTGCTAAAAAAAAAACCACGGATATCCCGAATGAACATTTGAAATGTAACTATCATCGAGTTGTGAAAACCTACATCAGTACGTTCTTTTAAATGTGTGAATGCGATCTAGTGTACGTAATATGCAGTATACCATGTACCGTCTGAAATGTATTGCTAAGCGGTGCCTGGCGAAATCTTGAGAGAAGGTATGCTCAATGTTACTTTCATTACCAAATTTAATTCTCTCAAAACACCTGCATCCGGCTTACCTCTTTATTTCATTTTGATTCTGGCATACCTTTAATGATTGCCCTAGATATATATACTCACTTTGTCTTTAATTCAACAAGCAATTATATTATTTAGTTCAGAGAATAAAACTAATATGGAAAAAAGGAAAAAGCTTGCGTATGTTGTAATTAGTACTTTTCATTTTAGGCTGCGTGTGGGTTATTTAGCAACGCATGCTGGTATTTATTTATATAATATCTCTCAACCAAGACAAAAGTGAAAGGGCAACACTTCAAAGTTCAAACACAGACACTTAGTCAGCAGTCTGTTCAATTGAGCCTGTCATTGGATTACGGTTATCTGATATTCTTATCACCAGCGAAAGCATAACAGTGTTCTCACAAGCATCACAAAAGTCAAGTGAAAAGAACTTTCTTTGGATTAAGCGGCTCTAAACACCCTTTTACTGGTCATTTTGCCAGCCAAATCAGTCTGCTGTTTACATGGCCCTGCTTCCATTAAACTCTATCTCGCTCACTCATCAAACTGTCCCAAATTCTTTACAGTTGCCCACAAAACGTGTCTGAGAGCGTCTCATTCTTGCCTGCACGTAACTCGGCACCGCCTTGCCATAAATAAACACCTCCGCTCCCCAGGGTTTGGTTGCTTAGGGTCGAGTAACACTTGCTAAATAGGACATTAACTCAGATGGACTGACAAGCTTAATGACTCGCTCATCTATGGCTCCCTGCATTACACTTTATTAGAGGTAAACAAACATCAGACAGGGTTCTTATTGTCACTGGAAAAGACATCCACGTTGATTGAATGCACTGTGACAAAGAGAGCTCTACAAATTAAAGTGAAATTGGAATGTCTGTGGTTTGGGGAAATAGTTACTCAATGACATCCCTTCTGTTCGGATATACTGTGGAGCTCATGTTCATGCTACTGGCATGCTTCTTCTTCTTCTTTGCGATTCTTCGAAGCACGATGGTCAGCCTCTGGACATCGTTGTCTTTCAGCTCGGCCTCGAAGCTAATATCACAGCAATATAAGTTAATGGCACATCAATATTAGTTAATAGTGTAGCATTGTGTATCAGTGTCATATGCGTTGATAACATATTCATCTGTCACTTTAGTTCCAATAGCGACAGATAGAGAATATGTTATATCAAATACGTCAATTCACCTTGACACGCGGATCTTAAAACTTACGTGCCATAATTTCAAGATTACAACTAACGACTGATAGTTATGTTGTAAGACAATTTGATCTGATATTATTAGTAGGGAATATATAGGCTATAAATCCGTTTCATATCTGTTATTGATTAGTATTATGTGTTTTATCATGAGTATTGTAATTCTGAACGTTTGAGTTTCTTACTACATTTAAAGGAATAACGTAGACCTGAAAACAACAAATTTTGAGTAACTCATGTTTTTAAACGACGCGTATCTTTAGAACAACTACTATTTCTCTGCTCTTTGCACCCACTTGATAGAAGCACATTTTATTTTATCCCATATACTTGCATCTACATATTCAAATATATTGGAAGTAATGAAATAGTTTATTTAGCGATTAAAATACAGCTATATATAAATATTTTGCACCGGTTTACTGCTGGACCTTTTTTTTAAGCCTTGTTTAGACTTGTTGCCACGGTCCAACTCAGCAGATATGATCGTTGCACTAGGGAAACTACACGCATGACCCTTTAAATATTCAATCAGTGGGATATTCACTGGTGGCTTTTTAATAAAGACGCTTGTTGGAACCATTGTGAGTTTTACACTGGAATATAAAAACAGATCGTAGACAAAGCTGTCATAAAGCATACGTATTAGGCTGACGGATAAAAGCATTTTAAATATCTGATATAATATTAATGATAATATACTACACGCAAAAAAACCTCATCAAAAGTACAATCCCATGCTAAATTATTATCACTGCTGGTTTTGTGAGCAGTAGCAGTAGCCTTTTGTATAATCTTGATAATCTGCTTCAATGTGGGATACTCAAGATTGTTATAGACCTTTAGGGAGGAGTGCTGATTTATGAGAATGTCTCTGTACTCTATACTGAGCCTGCCCATGGTCTGGATATTGGCTAACGTTTGTTCCATCCTGGTTTACATTTTTTTGAAATAATTCTTTTTCAGAGGGTACGTGGTCGGAAAGCAACCCTGGAGGAAATTGAGATGGTGCATACTGAACAGCACGCTCTTCTCTACAGCACCAACCCACTCAACCGACAGAAGCTTGACAGTAAGAAGCTTCTTGGTAAGCGTGTGTGGCATTTGTTGCCACCAGAAATGTAGCCCTTAACTTTTTTTAGGCTATAGTTTTACCAGACAGGTGGCAGAGCGGTAAATTGAGCGGCTTGCAATTAATTGAAAGGTTGTGAGTTAAAATCTTTGTTAGGGGTTGACTCGGCCCATCATCCGGTTGGGGTCAATAAAACTAGTACCACTTTGTGGGCAAGTCAACAGTGGTTGTCCTTTAGATAGACCTGCGCCTGCGGTGGGAATGTGGAATGTACACCACTGGCTCAAGGCTGTAAACAGGAAATAAGCACCGCTTCAATGCTCATGTGAGCAGGAAATCACTTTGACTTTCTTTGGGGGGGGGGGGTTAGGAAGGAAGTAGTATTACAACCTGTTATAGAGGTGCATTTGTTTGAAACCACGAATGTAGAGGAGGCATGTGTTATCAATTTTTATCCCAACTCAATAACTTTGGCATTTGGTATATGCATTATTTGATCTCAGCTGTATTTTAAAGCATAGTGGTTTTTTTTGCATAAGTATTCATGTTTTCACCTGCGTTTAACCCTACGCCTGTACTATATTAGTCAGCACTTGATTGATTGAACCTCTGTGTTTTGACAAATTAGAATGTATTACTTAAAAGTACTTACTTAGCACTGAAAATTACAAATTAGGAGCCTTGTTCTTATTAGGACAAATTGATATAGTGTTTATTGTTGGCTTCCATGTCAGCATGACATCGTGAAGTCTTTATTACACATCCTGATTTTCATTAAGATATAAAATAAAATGTTTCGTGATCATATTCTTTATTTAAAAGTATTACGTTTAAAAAATATAGTAATTACAAATTCTTCATGATGTAAACTGCACATGAACATTTTTATGCACCAATCATACCAATACACGTTCAGTTTTCAGATATTTTATGATGTATGCATATGAACATATACACATCAATGCAACTGTCTGTATACATTCAACACAGATGTGAGATTATTTCAACTTATGACGCATGTCAAACGAATTTAAGAATATCATCAAACCAAGTCTGCTCATCTAATTTCCTTTCTTGAGTCATAACCAACAGTGGCACCTACCCAGGTGCGACAAATTCCACATTTCCATGTAAGGTGCAACAATAGAAATTATGTGCATACGTAAAGTTTTTGCTTTTTTATTCTTTGGAAATTGGTGTATGCCCTGTGATGGACTGACGTCCCATCATGGGTATAGCCCTGCCTTTGTGCCCTGTGTCTACCGGGATAGGCTCCGGCTCACCGCGACCCTGTACAGGTTTAAGCTGTTTCTGACAATGGATGGATGGGAATTGGTCTTAATCCTTCTTCAGCAAGCACTATTTAGACTTGATAGATTTACTTGATAATGTATATTTATGAGAGTTTCTCTTAAGAGCCCACTGATTTGTGTGCCCACCAGGCGACGTGGTCTTCAGACCACGTCGCCTGGTGGTGAAGATGAGCTCTAACCCTTGACCCTGAACACAGTGGTGAGCACACTAATCACTAGGCCACTAAATACGTATAAGTGAAAACGTTTGGATCAAATCCATTTGGCATTACACGGACATTTTGACGTATGTAAAACCCCCACAATGTATTGCTTTCTTACAATGACTGCCTATGCCCCCTTTGTGGAAAGTTAGTAATAGTCGTTATGTGGAGAGACGGACCCTCCCAAAGGAACATGGAATTTTCACAGCTCGCTCGGGGTACCAATGCAGATGGGTTCAGCTCTGCTCTTGTTTGATTGCGGAGATTTATTTTTAAATAAAGTGATTATACGCAATCTCCATCCAGACATTGTCAAAGACCATTTAATCCTGTACAGGGTCACGGTGAGCTGGAGCCTATCCCGGCAGATACAGGGTGCAAGGCCGCGCTGTACCCAGGATGGGATGCCAGTTCATCACAGGGCACTGGGGGTGATTTAAAATACGTCCAAACTATGAGCAACATATCTATTTTTCAGGTTTTCTTTAAACAGCCTCTCTTTTGTTATTGGCCGTGATTTTATTTTACATTTCGATTTGACTTGTAAACATATCGGCACAACCGTTATACCTCGTCGAGTGTCCGTCAACTCAGTGTCTCTATTCTCACACCTTCCATGAGTGCAGCGGGGATAGAAATCAATGAAAAAAGATGCAGTAATGATTTTGTCATGAGCCGCCATAATGGGCATGCACAGGTGGCAAGCTGACATAAGGCATACGCATAACGGGCATTGTGTCAAGAGCTCGCTCCTGGCCAAAGCTAGCAGCAGCCCTGTGCCTTTGATCCTGGATTCCACGCATTGCTGGGTCTCTGCCCCACTTAACCGTGTCATCAAGAGTGACCGGCTCAAGTCCAGCCCTAAACTGTGACAAATTTCTCTTTTTTTTAATCTTACCTGTCCCACGCTGTCAGTTGCCCGATGGCCGTCCTTTTCTACCGACTGCCCTCATATTGACATTCATTTGTGGCAATTTCAGCCACACCGCTGTGCCTGTCGTTCACACCAACTCCTGAGCGGTGTGACACAGAATGCCGCTTTAATTGGCAAAATATAGGGGTTGTATTTGTTTTGTTCTGTTAGTGCCTGTTTCCTCTGTACGGATCACTCTGCCGTTGTTGTTCTTGTTCTGTGCTGATGCACTACAGATCTCCCTCGCACACTAGCTGGGTAACTGGATAAATGGGACTTCCTCTAGAATAAATACACATTGATTGATTGTTGCTATGGGGAATTGCATAACTATCAATTGTAAATTGTGGTGGCTGCAGGATTGAGTCTCCAAACAGATGCATCGCCAGCGAACATCAGTGTATGCCGTATTGCCAATGTAATATACGTGTAATCGCTTCGTATGGTGACATTTACCGAGGAATGAGGAGGTTATGTGTTCTTATTTAAAACAAGAGAGAGGCCTGTTTTATCCCCGCTGGATTTGCAATTGTCAACATCGGAGTTACATAATAACCCTTTCTGTTATTTTCCCTTGATAAATTTTAACCGTGCTTGTGAGATTTGATCTTCCCACCCTGGATCTTGGTAGAAACAGCTGGTTTTTTGAAGGCTGCGGCACCTCTCTAAACCACCTGTAGCCATGGATTTATCACATTTCACACTTTTTTTTCGTTGAGAAAAAATTCGTCACAGACAGTTTCCCTGCCTTTCATCCCCATGCACTGAATTCCTTTCTGATCTGATATCAACATCTGTGAGTAAAGATAATTAATTTTTAAGCTGCTTTAACATTCCTCCCAAAAGCTTGGAAGCCACTTTTCTTACTCTCAAATAACTTCATTGTAAAAGGGGCACACCTTTTCTGGTGTACAGTTATTAATTCTATTAGATTTACACGGTGTGAACATACTTGCAGACAATTTCTGTTTGAAACTTTGTAATTGTCATGAAAAATAATGTAATCGCTGTAGAATTGTGTTGCATGCTCATTCCATGTAACAGCACATTTTATGTTCCGGCTATGTTGTTACAAGTATTGTATCATCTCTGGGACTCATGTACACCATTTACATTAATATATCTATATAAAAGTGAGAAAAACATTTATATTGTTCACAACAAAAGCCATCTTGTGAAAATCTTAATGAAACTCAGCTAACTTAATCTGCTTACCTGCAGGCACCACGCTATTTCAACATACACGGTACGACCAAAACAAACTAGATCATTGTGACTTAGAGGGGGAAAAACACGTAAACACTCACATCTGTCGAGGGTATGATAACTAAATCAGTGTTACTTGTTGAGCAAAACGATATCAGCTTACGCGACGAATTGAATGTATGATTTAAATAACAGCATCAAAAAAATGAATATGCAGGCAGTGGCGTTACTATGACAACCTTCGTCTCTTTCAGGCTCCCTCTCCCAGAAGATGTTTGGACTGCTCCCTTGTGGTGGCCTCGGGGTAAGTCTGCCGCGTTTGCATGAGCGGCGCGATTCCGTGATGTACCCTTCGAGGTTTGAACGGGTTCCTGCTTACTCCATTTCTTGGGTGAAGAGAAAGCCTTCATGTAGGACCAGCGTTTCCCTCTTGACTCCAGTTTTGTTTTCATTAAAACTTCGCTGAGGTCCCCAGGCATCGGCCACATGTGTTTTGATCATTACGCGAGCGTTAAAAAATAACATCGAAAGCTTCTCGCCGTTATTGCGTGGGTTACGCTGGTGCTCGCTCCGCGCTTTAGCTTCAAAACAGGGCACATTGCAGGCATCAAAGTTCTGGAATATGTATCTCATAAGGCTGTTATGTGGCATTGTTTGCCTGTGGATTAAGCTACCATTTTAACAACACTTGATTTTAAAAAATGTTGAGAGCTGCCGAGCCTTTTATTTCCTTTTTGTTTTTACAGGCTGGGCTTTTTGTATTTTAATTAGTTTGTTAAAAACACATTCTTGACAAGACCGTGATGAATGTGTACTGCTGTGTGGTCACTCCATTGGGAATGATTTACTCCAACACCACAGTGAAACCTTAGAGCCCCACGGGCTGCTGATACCCTTCCCAAACAAGTCATTCATGATTTTTTACTTTCTTACCTTTAATATGGGTACTTAAAAAAAATAGTAGCAAAATGGTTTTAGGCTTTGTGTCTTTTTGTGGTTTTCATTTATCAGAAGTTGTTTTTATTGCTCTGGACATTGTGGCTGGATGTATTTAAGACGATTGTGCGTACTCTTTTTATTGAGAGATAATTTCCGATGACAATAAAAAAGTTGCATTCAGCCAGTTTGAAGGACTTAACGTTAGAAGAGTTTTGCTAGGACAGTAAGTCAGGCTATTGGCATTTAAATCTGAAGCCACTGTGTGCTCCATCATAATTTAAACTCGATGCACTTATATTTATTTATTTAAAAGTAGAACAATTCAATAAAATCTAAAGCATCTATACTTGACTTTTACTCGTTCCAGATGAAATGTAGTATATTTCATTTACTTCCATGTGTCCTGTTCAGATATTGTATTTTTTTTTATTAATATCTTTGGTTTTGGACATCAATGAATTTATGGCAGCACTTCCTCAACCGAAATAGAAAATGTACGCTGTAGCACTCTTGATATCATGCATCTAGATCGCTGCAAACCATTAACTAAACTTCAAAGGAAACACCATCTGCCTATAACGCATAAGAAATCGTTACAGCGTCCTAAATGTGCGTGTGTATGTACCTTTTATACATCTGTAAAGGAAGGTCAAAATATTTAAATAATATACGTGTTCTGAAAACGATACAAGTGCAAACCTTTAATTGCTATGAATTACCATCAATGCATGCTAATCATGTGAATGTTTTAAACATAATGTGATATGTGAGTGTTTGCTTTTGATGCATTATATTTACATTTAGGCATGCTCCGTGTATATGCAAAGCCTCTGCTATTGGGGACATTGTCGACATTTATACGAGGGCCTGCAACGTCTATTTAACCAGTGACACAGTATCCAAAGCATTTTTGAACCAATTTGTTTAAGCACCAAACTCTGGACCATTTCTCACCAGCAGAGTCTTCTCAGCAGTCAGGACCGTTAAGCCATTGCTGCTGGGTCACGAGAAGTTATTTGCAAGAAAACGGCACATTCAGCACAAGTCAGCAAGACTGTGTAGAACTCATCATGTTCTGTGATAACATCTGCCAACCCAGCAGTGGTTGTTTCACAGTTGGTACTCTGCTGATGAGACCATCACAGCTGAAACCGGTGCAGAGTATATTACTGTGTAGGTTCTAGCGGTTCTGCTGTATAGGCAGTATAGCTAACCGATGTGGTATCGGGCTTGTATTGCGTGTCGTTAGGCATGATGTCTAGTGATTCACTTCATGTGCTGGAAGCATCTTCAGGAATTGAAATTCTGTCCCAAAAATGTGAAAACACATCTGACAGCAGTTCAGAGTTTGCTGCTTCAACAGCATTGGTGTAGGAGGCCCATAGGACAATGAACAAAGAATACATTTGGTATTACATGGAGAACGGACTTTCTGTCTGTTCATTATTATTTATATTGGCATTAATTTTCTAAATCTCAAGTTTGGCAGTACAACTAACAGATGCCAACTGATACAATATTTCAACATTTTAAATAGTCACACTGTGTATATAAACATCTTGCCATGTAAAGAAACATATTCCGTATTTGCACATCCACTTGTTACTTTATGTTTTATTGCCAGCACTTCTCCCTTTGGAGAAATTATTGCATTGTGATGTAATATGTAAAGATGAGTCTTCATAGTAAGTAAAACATGAGGAAGGTGTAGTATCTCACAGTCGCTCTTCTTAAGAACATTTTGATCACAGCTCATTTAGATGGTTTTTTTCTATAGTGTGTATAAATACGATTTGTTTCCGTATTGGCTAATGTAAGATATTTACTATTATTATTATATTTATTTGGCCCACATATTTTTCATTTGACTTCTATCAGGTCCCTCCTGTTGCTGCTTAGCTCTGATTTTGATGTAAATTCAAAACAGGCCGGAGATAACTGCAAACAGTTCTAGAAAGGGAAACGTTATAATTCTTCTATGGCTTCCCTTCCTTCCGGTTCGACTGATGTGTAAATGGTGCGTGAGGTTTCTCTCCGCATGGGTCAAAATGCAGTGCGTGGGCTGATGTCATCGCTTTGGCTCTGCCCCAGACGCATCTGACAACAATATTGGACCGGCCGTCAGGACTTAGAAAGAACCTCTCCTCTGGCTTCAAAGCACCTCTCTATGGCTGATTTATCTGGCCTTGATCTGATAGGCGAGCTGCTGGAGATGGCAGGAAGCGGAGTGCATAAGAAGGGCTGCTTTTAGTTGTCTTTTTTTATATGCCGGGTTTTTTTTGCCAAGTGTACTGTAACAGCAGAAAGCTCCGCATGCTTTGAACAAGTACGGGAAGCAGAGGTGTATTTATAGGAAATCTCATACTGCATTACGGAGAAAGGTTATTACTGCCGTGCTATGAATCGTACGATGGGCATTACACTTCTGATGTTTTGATACTCTTTCATTGAGTGTCTGGAAGCAAAATATTGTTCACGGGGGTGTTAAATGAGTAATGCATGTCACTTTCAAATTAGACTCTTCTGGGTTTTTTTAGTTGTTTCTTGAATTCTCACCTGTTTTCACAAAATACACTTAACATTTATGAAGGAGCCATTGGTTTATTTCTGATGTGTTATTTGATTATCTGTTATCATATTGCTCTTTTATATCGAACAAATATGTTACATTGCATAGTATACTGATGTAGGTTTTCATGGCTCGATGCATGATTACTGTTCTTTCGAGATAGCCGACACGAGTATGCAAAACAGCTTTGAAAAGCAACCATCAATGTATATTGTGTCAAATAATATCAGCACGTTAATTACACACTATAGCAATGGGAACTGATAATAATTGCAATACTGTTTTTAAGCTCAGATGTGAAACTGTTGCGATTTCAGAAATCTTATAAAATAAGTAACAAGATACATAAAAGTATACACTAGATTTTTTGCGTGGCTGAAAAAAAAATATTTTGACAGTTTTCAATGTTTACCTTTCTTCATTCATGAATACTTTTAATGGAGCGGTATGGTAGTGCAGTGAGTAGCACTGCCACCTCACAACAAGAAGTCCCGAGTTCAATTCCTGGCTTTGTTGCCTTTCTGTGTGGAGTTTGCATGTTCTCCCTGTATCCTCGTAGGTTTTTTCTGGGTACTCCAGTTTTCTCCCACAGCCCAAAGTCATGCTGCTGCATAGGTTAATTGGCCTGACTTAATTTCCCAAATGCCCTGTTATGGACTGGCGGCCTATCCTGGGTATAACCCTGCCTTATGCCCTGTGTCTGCCGGGATAGGCTCCGGCACATCGCGACCATTTACAGGATTACGTGGGTAAAATTGTGCCGTTAAACATGTTGATAATGATACATAAAATTATTATTATAGTAATGTTGGTTCATAGTTTATTTTTGGGTCAGGTCGCATATGTGAAAGGTCTGTTGTAAACCCTCCTCCACGAACACTTCTGGCAGCTGCCTAATAATTCTGGTTGTAACTACCAGCTTAACGTCATACTACCCATTTGTTAAATGTTGTGAGCTTGCTCTCCAACACTACCGGTGTGCTAAAGCAGTATTACATTTGCACGTGTGTTTACGTGACAATTTTAGAAACTGTGTCTATAAGTGGCGGGTTCTCGATACAAAATTATACTTTCACAATCTGACCCCAAAAAAATCAATTACGATATTTCTCACTAAAGCCGACGTGTTAAATGTAGTCGTGTTAATAGTAAGGTTGATGTGGCTTAACGGGGTAACCCTGAGCCATTCGTTACCATCACCACTAACGCGAGCGGTGATGATAATAACGATGGTGATAGATGATGATTGTGCGGTGTGCACACAAAAACAATCCGGCTTCAAAACACCGTACGTGGGCCACAGTTAGATGATGCTCTGTGCAGTGTAAATCTTAGATGGCAGGGTTGTACAGCTGCACTTGATGGTGCCTTGGGACAGGAAACCACATGCTCTATGTTAATGAGGCATGATCGGACAAAATTCTTTGTGCTCAGCGTTCCATGTGTGAGTTTGCACACGTGCTCGCGTGCGTGTGCAAAGGAATTTGCATATGATCGTGCTACAGTGAGACGGTGGATGTCGCGTTTGCATGTACAGTCAATACTGGAAAAAAACAACATGTAGCAATCAGGGACTACTTGCAATGTACATCGTCTGAAATGTACACCGCCACCCGAGACAAGAAGTGCGACGACCTCTTAAAAAAAAAGAACGCGCAAAATTACATGAAAATATAAACTAAATCATCAGTTCATTTCACTGCGGTTTGTACAATAGAAGCAAAATAAATATGCATTCATTATTTTATCACAGTTTATCATAAAATGAGGAAGGGGAAGGAAGGTCTTGGTTTTTATTTTTTACAAATATCTAAAACCGTAGCCACAACTTGTGAGTTCCCGGGCACAGTTGTATATTTTTGCAGTGTAAAGGTCAACCTACTTATCTGTTAGTTTTGCACGCTCTACCCCCCCCTGCACACAAACACGCCCGATGGCCGTCCGTGTGTTGTGCTCTCATTTTCCGACCATCCGTCCGCTGCGCGATGTTTGTGTAGGTGGACAGCGACACGGTTTGGAACGAGCTGCATTCAGCCAGCGCCGCACGGATGGCAGCCGGCTGCGTGAGCGAACTCGCATGCAAGGTGGCCTCAGGGGAGCTTAAGGTAGGGAGCGGGAGCGGCACAGGGGACGCTGGGAGAGGGATTTCGAAGGAAGAGGGACAAAGAAAAAGGCTGACAGAGATAGGGGCCTCATTGTTAAATTGATGCACTGAGGCGGTTCGATTCCCGCCTGGGGTGACTTTCTGTGTGGAGTTTGTGTGTTCTTCCCCTGTTCTGCGTGGGTTTCCTCTGGATTCTCCGGTTTCCGCCCACAACTAAAAAAACACTCGTAATTAATTGGCCGATAACATAATATATATAATATATAGCAAAGCAGTGTCTGGCAGGTTGGCGCGGCTGACCGCCTGGCTGCCCCATCCCCTCTCTGTGGTTTCGTCCATGACCAGGCGTGGAATTTGCGCGCGTTATACATTTTACTATTATTATTATTGTATGTTTTGTGCTTCGGGATTGCTGGTAGTGGTTGTTGACAGTGGCCTGGGATGGCCATACGGGTGCTGTCATGTTGCCAGATCTCCCCAGGACTCTGCTGTTTGCTGGGCCACTCCGTTGCTGTGCCCTCCTTACTCTGCATTTGTGGGCCACAGTTTGTCACTGCGTCAGTCGTCCCTTTCTGGCATTGCTCTATTTATGTCCGTCGCCCCTGTTTTCCCTGACGTGATTGCCTTTAAAGCACTTTGAGTCGGCACAGCGTTGCGGCACTCAATGAACGTAAATCCTCATCTTCATCGTGAGTTATAAGCTGATAGACAGGAAGCTGATAAAACGGAGAGCATTTGGAGATAAGGATATGAATGAAATAGAGCGGATGATCAGTGTGGTTGCACAGGTGTGGGATATTTAGTTTCGGATATATTACATGCTATAACGGAAACAGGAAATTGCACTACTTTTACGGACAAGCCTTTGCCCAGATATTACTCTCTTTACAATAAGCAGTGGGTGATGTAAAACGGGGCATGGTTATGTGTGTCCCGTTGTATGAATTGTACAAAAATAGCACAGTGCGCATATGCAAGACAAGTACTTCTATACGTATGCTATGAAACACGCACAAGAACACACACACACGACATACTCCTTCACATACACAAACCAGCACATATTCACACCTGCACATACACAAACGTACACGTGCACACATGCACACGCTAGCTGACGCACACACACACGATCACATGTATACACAAACCCTTTGCCACCCATCACCAGCCCCAGGGACCGTTACGGCACTTGTAGAAAAAATATTCTCACCGCATGCTATTTGTCGTGCTGTCCACGGTTTCCGCTGGGTCTTCTCAAAACAATAAAATTCTGAATTGAGGCCACACACGTGGCCTCTATAAACAGTGTTAAATCTCGTCAAATGTGCATCGTTCTATTGTGGAACAAGACACTTTGCGTCGTTAGTTTTGTTGTGTGGCTCATTTTACGCTAGTAGTGTCCACGCGATAATTTCGTACTCGGGCAATGTAAAATGACCGTAAGAGAAATTATAGCTTCGTATTTATTAATATAAAAAAAAATCACTTAAGTTTGCCACCGATGATGAGCTGTTTATTTGATGGCTAGTTGCCACAGCTTTGTTACACCTAATTTTCACATACCACCTAGGTGTTTCGAAACAATTATGATTCTAATTTTCACTTTTACAGCAGGTTTAAAATAAATCAATTTCAGCCATTATGGATCCGCCAATGGATTAAGACTTCCCCACATGATAACACGTCGTGTGTTTTTTGTGCCATACTTCACTATGCTGGTGAATGCATGGTTGGTGAAATGGGGGGGTTGGGGTTGGCATGAGTACAGGACCAGTTCCAATACCACTCGCCACTGAGATTGACTGTGGCCACCAATCGAACTCAGTTAACCGAGTTCATATCGCAGCACGCTAACCACGCTAACACCGCTTTACCCCCGTGACAGGGGCTGTTACTGCGAGCGTATTTATAGAACGCAATGCGCACGTATTTGTTTTACAGTACATTCACACAACACGCACGTACGATGGCATTGCAAAGATGAGAAATCGCACAGTCTAACCATGACAATGCTGCCCCTGCAGAACGGCTTTGCTGTGGTGCGACCCCCAGGCCACCACGCTGAAGAGTCTGCCGCTATGTGAGTTTACAGAACCTGCCACACACGGGGGGGAAAGGGGGCACGGGTGAATGGCATCTCCTACCCCCTTAGCCCCTATTCACCCACCCCAACGCGGCCCGTCATCGATCCACCGCCACCCGCACTCCTTCCCGTCGTGCCCCACGTGCTCCAGCCTCACACCTGCACGGTTGAAGCGGCACAGCAAGCGAGCGTGGTGCTCCACTGCCATGTGGGGCTTTACAGCAACGTTCATCCCCAGTGGGGGGCAGGGCGATTGGGGGGGTTTCACTGAGAAAGGGCGAAGAAGGGCAAACTTTCTAGCCAGACTCAGGTTTCGTGCAGTGGAGATTTATACAGACAGTGATTGCAAATGAGAGGTGCAATACTGGTGATTGATGCTTATCACTGAGCAGGAATTTTTTGATCTTTTTTTCTTTCTACATTGCATCCCTTTTACTCAAGCAATTAAATGAACATGATATTTTCCACATGCACTTTCTATTAATAATTGTGCTGGGGGCGGATGCTGTGTTCAGCTCACGAAGGCCTTGGGTTTGTAAATTTATAACGACCGAATTTTGGGGTTTGAGTTGCCCATTAAAAAAAGAAAGCAAGACTATAAAATAGGTTTTAAATTTTTCTTGCACACATGAACTATTTTTATTCCTTATGAGTTACGTAATTTATAAAATGTTGTGAAAAGCAATTTCACGTATTTTTGTAAGTCATTTCAAGTGGAAGAATAAAATCCTCTCTTTTACTTATGCTATCTTACAATGTTTATTTTATGTTCAGAGTTGTAAGCCATTGCTTAAAGGCACAATGGTTTTGCTTGTGTGTTTTTTTTCTTATATAAACTTGAAAGGAATTGAAAGATTGCTCTCAATATGAGGGTTTCAACCGAAGCTATGGCATGAGGAAGAATTAGACATCGAACCCAATTAAATTAGGGGATGTCAAAATACATTAGGGGGACCTTTTGCAACGGGGGAATGCTTAACAGATGAGAACGAAGTGCATCAATTGGGCCACTTTCTTGCCATTTTGAGCACGATTAAATGGAAACACGTTTCTTCCCAAATCACGGGTGAAATATCCTTGTGTGTCCACGTGTGGACTAATGTTGCATTTCAGCATCAGCCAGCTTGCTGATTTCTGTTACACGTGCTTTGAGTACAGCCTTGAGCAAAAACATCGTCATTTCTCTGTTAAACATGGCAACCATCGGTTGTATTTTGTAGAGTAATTAAGACGTTGCAGTGTTGCTGACGAGAGTAAATGCTTTTCTCTAGGGGGTTCTGCTTCTTTAACTCGGTGGCCATCGCGGCGAAGCTGTTGCAGCAGAAGTTCAACGTGAGAAAGATTCTCATCATAGACTGGGTGAGTACCCACTGAGCTTCTGACTCCCAGCAGAGTCCTCACCCAGTCTGTCCGACAGGAAAAAAAACACCGACGACCTTGGAAGGAAGTACAGTACTAGATCACGGTTCCAACTACCATATATCTGACCAATTAAGCACGTGGTGTGACTGGCATTTTCTATAGATATTCACAAATATGACCTCTTTATACACGCGGGAATGCATTTTAAATATTGCGTACATTCGATTTTAAAGTCCAGTACAGCGTTTTCCCTTTTTTTGCTGCTTTTATTAAGTACCCTTTTCCATGTTCCAAAGATACTGTACCATCAAACGAACGTCGCAGAACAACTTGTTGTATGTGTGTGGTTGTACAGAAATGGGACATTGATAAACAGTTTATGAGTAAGAGTGTGAAACGAACACGCTAAACTGGGAGACCAAGGGATATGAAAGAAAAATCAGCAGGCGGGAGCATTTAAACATTTTTAAGGGGATTAGAGCTTTATTTTTGTCCGGTGTTCCTGGTACAACTGTCATT